>CM062810.1:829409184-829800911 GCA_031772625.1 Pinus tabuliformis
TAGGTTCAAGAAAAACAAAAGCTAAATGAGAGCCTCAAGAAACTGGTAGCACGAACAATTATATTCTAATAAACTTAATAAATGAAACTATATCCCTTGTGAAAAATGAATACAATTCCAAATAAGCATAAATACCTTATGAAATCTATTAATTTACTTTTTGGTGGGATTATCATTATACATTTAAACCTTGATTTTTATGTTATGGTAACAAGCTACTTAATTGACAAATTAGAGGAGATTTTCATGTGCTACAAATGATGGCAACCACGTTGAAGTGGATGTGGAGGAGCCATGTTGTGTTTGCCTCAATATTACAAGAAAACATTTAGAACATTATAATTATAATTATAATTATTTATAATTATAATTATAATTATAATTATATATATATATATATATATATAATTTTCTAAATACCTTATGGAATATCTTAATTTATTTTTTTGATGGGATTATCTATATACATTATAAACCTTGATTTTTATGTCATGGTAACAAGCAACTTAATTTACAAATTAGAGGAGATTTGCATGTGCTACAAATGATGGCAAATGCGTTGAAGTGGATGGGGAGGAGCCATGATGGGTTTGCCTAAATATTACAAAAAAACACATTTAGAAAATTATATATATATATATATATATATATATATATATAAACACATTTAGAAAATTATAATTATAATTATATATATATATATATATAATTATAATTATAATTTTCTAAATGTGTTTATATATATATATATATATATATATATATATATATATATATATATAAGACTTTCCTCCTTTATAGGTAATATTTGTTTTTGTTTTTTATATTTGGTCTTTTTAAACCCATATTTTAAAGCTAAATTACTTAACTAAAGGGTTATAAGAAAATATCATCATGATGGTCGTAAAAAAATATATCTTATTGTAATCTTAGTATCAACATAATGGGCATGTATGTAACTTCGAAGGATAACACCTTAAACTACTATAAACATATTCGCAATCAATAAATGATAATTGTATTAGGATTTTAACATTATTATTATCTTTTCACTGTCGCAAGAAATGTCAAATGTATTACTATAAAGAAATAATAATGCAATAAATCCATAGTAACAAAACACACTGATTATCACATCAACATAAAGGTTTAGAATGGGAATCCCTATCAAAAGGAGAAAATTCCACTTTGAAAATGACCTTCATTGGATCAAAAATAATATAGTACATGATTATAGATATGATCTTATATGAAAAATTATTGTGATGGATATCTCTGTCTAAACCCAATAAGTCATTGTTCATCACATAATCATATATTTCACTCATTTAACACTTAGCATGTTTAGGAAACTCTAGATGCTTAAGGAGATTAAGACATTGAACTTAAGACAATGACAACATGAAACTAACATTGAGTGACATGAAAACTATCATAGATAATGCTGTGTACAGTTTTAGATGGTAGGTGACACTAATACCACTATAAAGTGATTAACCTTTACAACAAAAATAGGTAAATAATTATGATGGTCTTTTCTTTTTCACAATTATAATAAGAGCCAAAAGAAAATTGAATTATAAAGCCCTTGAAGTAGAGAAAGGAAGAGATATTCCATACTAGTTCCAAGTTGATATCTCCCTTAGTGTATTCTAAGATGAAAGAAAGCAAGCTAATTTCCTTGAGTGTCCTACACGTTCAAACAAAGAGATACTTATATTTTTAAGTCGAACAAACTAATAAAAATATCTTCTTAAATTCTTTTCAATGAAAACTCAATTCAAATATAATGAAAATTGATTTTAATGCCATAGAATAAAATCATCAAATGTCTACATGATAGATAGAGTTAAATATATGTTAAGGGTAGAGGGGATGGTGCATGAGGGGAAGAAATAGATTGTTAAGTGAAGGGTATTATAAAGGTAGATAATGTGTTTGATCCTGATTGGATAATTATATTTTCTTCCATCCATATTGATGATTTTAGATTGGAAAAAGTGGAGGAATCATCTCGTAGGACCATTTTTACCTACGGGACCCAGTTTGGTAAATTATTGAGGTCTGAAACCTTCTTGGAGCATTTTGAGGAATCAAATGATGTTTTTTGGGGGTAAAATTTTTCCTCTTTAGCACTGCACCTTTTTACCTTATTCTACACACTGAGATCTTTCCAACGACACAAAAATATCCTCAATCGGAATCCACATGCAAAAGTTATGCCACTCAAAAATTGACCTAATTGTTTTCACCACCATAATTTGAGAGGATGCCACGTCAGCCCCCATTATTCATGAAAAGGGGCTAGCCACGTGTTTATGATGAACAAGACTCTAGAAGAGTCCATATTGAAACTTTGGTTAATAGTTTAGGTATTCAAACATAACCACTCGTAAGCTATTGGGTTGCATTATAACCAGGTCACTAGGAGGAAAAGGGGTTCCATTCTTTTCGAGTGCAATTGTTACATGGATGAGAAAAAATAACCGAGCGATAGGAGATAGAGCACACAAAGAGGAATTTTTAACTATAATATCCCATGAATCACAAGCCATACTTCTTTGTACTCACAATGATTTTCTAATTTGGAGAAAGAGAGTGGAGGGACCTCACCTTCTAGTTGAGTTTTCTCCCGAAAGGGTTTCCTAGATCACATCTTGTGTCAAATCATGGTTTGCAAGATTTTATTTCACTTTTCTATATTTTTTGCATAATTTTAATTTGCGTGCATACGAAACTAATAGTAATCTACAAATTAAAATTCTAAAGAGAAATGAAACCCTAATAGTGTATACTTCATATTTTTAAATATAGTTTTATTAGATCTACTGTGACAAATTATCTAGTGTAATATCCACAATAATTTACATATCATATTAGTATCAGAGTAGAATTCTTTGGGTATATTATGGATATTTTCAGGGGATCTAGATCGACTAAGCCAAAAGTCATAAAACCCTAGTCATGGTTAACGAATCTATGAATAATCCTCCTAATCCTAAAAAGGAGATGTTTTTGCGACTGGAAGCACAAACCAAAAATATAAAATGTAATGTAAATCTCCTCATGTCGGTCCTGAGAATAAGCTTGGTATATTTGGACAAGATGGGGGATCTAATGCATAGGACATATTAGAGGTGAGATCAACAAAACGATAATAAATAGATAACTACTCAATGGAACGACTTGAAAAAGATCAACTTATTTCAAGTGTCATGAATCATTCACAATCCCTATTCAAAATGACAGTGAAGGTCAATATAAATTCGTACCAAGGTGAGATTGATTCTCTGAATCTAGCATTGGTTGTATCAATTAGAAGTGTATTTCAATGTCCATCATATTGAGGAAGAAGAGAAGATTTCATTTATGTAGTTGAAATTAGAGGGTCATGCCCTAACTTGGTGGTAAATCCACATGGAGACCTTGAAGTTGGAGGGATATCTATTTTCGGGAAAAGTGTCTATTCAGAACGACCCTATCCCACTGGGTTGTGACAGAGACCTCAGAAACAGACAGGGAAAACTACTCTTGTATTCTCCTTTATAAACTATAAACGAAGATGATTAAGATGAACCGACCTGTGTCTTGCGCTAGTTGTTCGATCCAATCTCTCTTCTCTTTGCCAGCTTCCAACGATCTGCTCCCTCACTTTCCCAGCGTCACCAAGTTCCTGCAAGTTCACAGAAGAGAGAAACTACACAAAGACATGGATTTATGTTCATAAAAAGCTTAGGATCAGATTTAAGCTAAACATACAAATATAACACACATCAGATATACAAGCATGTAGGAGAAACTCAAGTAGTTTTATTGATAAAACAAGAAGATCCAGGAGGAGTTACAACCGATGATTCCTGATCCAGCATCAACCTCCCAACATAGAATCCCTTCTTCACCTCCAACAAAGCATAAATCACCCAATACTCTGATATCTATCACAAAACCAACAACAATTCTCTGCAATGTACAAAATTCCAGCCTCTGGATCTCTTGGTGAGGGATCCATATATAGATGTATGCAAAGAGGATGAGTCAGCTCATGAATTGATTAGTGGCTTCTCTCTGTCAGTTCTTGCTTCCACTTGGAGACTGAGAGCCTCTTACTCATCACTGGTCGAATTCAGTGAGGCAAGTGTCATTGGAGAAGATTCTGGAAGCTTCCATTGTCCCTCCACCTCGTTGAATGACTCTGCCACTTGTCATTTCCCGCTCAACGCACCCTGGTAGTGCATTCAAGTGCATTGCAACACACCTAGCCAGTGTATTTGGGTGCTTTGCAACGCAGTCAGCTAGTGGAGCACTTGAAATGATCCTGTTTTGACTAGTTTTGAGCAGTTTCTGGTGGAGAACTTCTGGGAGAAGCTGTAATTTGTTGACCTTGTTTCTTTAGGAGATGGAACAACACTTTTAGGGACTTAGGATCCCTTGGTTTATGGACATTTCATGCTTATAGCTGTAAGGCACAAAAATTTCTATAACAGTTTCCCCCTAAAGTATGAGGCCGTTTATCGGGTGAAATGCTTTATTAGGAGGATCCGAAGTTCTTCTGGTGCTAGGGAGGAGATCTGTAATAAGATACAATACAATACATTATCTTCATACTGTTTTCATGATCTAGCTGAGGCGGGCATTCCCATGCTCAGCTTTATAAATTCATTTTCATGTACATAGGATAGACATTCGTCTGATGGTAGACTGATGATTCTGATGAAGTCATCATCCCTTTTGGTAGGATGATTATCTGTGCTGCAATGCTGTACATTTCAATGTCTTTATTTTTCCTGAATATATATCGCAGCCCGGATGGATGAAACTAGATCCGGGGTCTTCAATCTTGTCCGATCTTCACTCTAAGTACAAGTTGATCCATGTGAGAAATGTTTTGAAGTCGAACATGGAAAGACATCGCTTGATTACCAGTCAATGATGTAAATTGTTAACAAGCACGAGAGTAATCACCGATAATGATAATGACCCTCAAGGTACTGCAGTACAATTCACGTGGTGTGAATAAAGGACTTGGCGTCGAACACCACGCAAAATCTTTTGGTCGAAGGTCATTGATGTATACCTGTCGCCGGAAGTGAGAAACTTGCCATTGAGGCATGCAAGCTTCAAAGTACTAAAGGGCTGTTCCTAGATCAACTTCTTGGATAATGAGCTGATGTCGACAAGAAGCGATCCGTCAAAGGAGGGCCTTAATGAATCCCACATCAATGACACGGAACGAAGCAAATGATTTTGATGGAGGTGAAAACGATCTGGTGACATACGGTTGAGGGTGGCGGTCATGAAAGAGTGAAGTATAATGTATGGTAGTGGATGGGATACGGGTGACTTCTCTGGATGACTTCTCTTGAACATGTCGGCGACACTTATGTGATGGATCGGTAGCATTTACCCCAAATGTGGATGGTATGGCGCGACCATGGTGACGTGACCGGTGAATGAAACAACCCAATCCGACTCTGGCACGGAGTGGAAGTGTCATGTTCAAGAGCGACTTGCTACCAATAAAGTTTCTTTGAGTTTTCTTCCCAATTTTTCCCCAGTCATTTTTGACCAGTACCTCTTTATTTTTGTCAAGCTTGAGGAGGATAACATATGCTTGTTCTATAATTCGCCCTTCGGGCAAACCCATCGCTATGTTTTAACGAGCCTAGAGATAGTGAAACTCGTTCTCGTCTAAAGACAAGTTTGTCGCTATTAATCTTTTTTAACAAGTCTAACGACAAAGATAACTCGGTCCTTTTCCTTTTTAGGGAGTCTGAAAAGGTACGTAAAGATAGCTCCGGAATTCCTTTTTCGTAATCTAATCCCTTAAGTCCGAAAAAGTATAAAATAATACAGAAGGGATGAATTTTCGATAATTTTAACGAGCCGAACAAAACAAGCGCTCGATCTTTTTGTGCAATAATCCCTCAGGTCCAAAAATATTAAAATCTAGAGGAGGGATAGCGCTTCTGGTCGCTTTAACGAGCTGGAAGGCCAAAACTCGGCAATCTTTTCATATTTTACGAGTCAGATGAAAAGAGCTTAAAGAAGACTCGTCTTTTGAGGAACGAGTGATAAAATGGGTAGCAGCTGATTCCAGGTAAGGTTTGGAATTTTCCAATCACGGCAGTGTCACAAGGATGGCTAGTGAAATCACTCTTCGCAGCTGTTCCTCAAAATGGGTAAACAATCAAATGGAGGTGAATGATCGGCCAATGGAAAAGTGGAGGTGACGGTGCAAACACGACCAAGGCTTTAATGGCTGAAAATGCTTCATTCACGATGGTTATTTACTGGAGGATAGTTCATTTTTTAATGAGCTTAAACGCGAGTGGAAACATTTGCTCAATCTTATGTTTATTTTTTAACGAGCTTGAACTATGCGCTAAAACTGCTCGATTATCCAGTCATATGATAAGAATGTCTCATATAAAAACGACAACTTTTATATTTTTGCCCCACATCCTTTCTTTATGCAAGTTAGATGATGACTAATCCTACGAGTTTAAAGGGTTAGCCTACGGGTTTAAAGGGAGGACCTAAAAATTTAAAAAATAAATAGTCGCCCTTCGCTTGCACTCCAAAAGGTTTGCATGCCCCCAGGTATAAAATATGGTTTCAAGGTTACCCCTTAATTTGCAGACAAAACATTCGTTCTATCAGGAGAGGCCTACCTCTTACAGGTCACCCAAAGATATCTCTATTCGCGGTGTAAACAAAACACTTCTTCGGCGATGTCTACCGAGATAAACAAGGGTGAGTGACTCCGTCTGTAAACTCACATAACTTTGACAAGAGAATCTTATTCTAGAATAACCCCTCTTCCACCGACGGACGGGGTACAGACTAGTCATATTCTCCCGCGGAAACCTACTCTATGCCCGAAGTTTTCCTGCCGAAGCAGACCAGGATGCATGCCCCCTGGGTTTCAGTCATATCCCTCCGAATTACTCGCGCTCATTATAAGGACTCTGGACACCACATATCTCCACAATGGTATGATATTGTCCACTTTGGGCCTAAGCCCTCATGGATTTGCTTTTGGACTTACCCCAAAAGGCCTCATACCAATGGAGATATTTGTCCATCCTTATATATCCATGATCCTCCCCACCTCTAGTCAATGTGGGACTTTGGTCGTATACCCAACAATCCTCCCCTCGAACAAAGGACCATCGAGCCTCCCCTCAAACTATTATCCATCTGTCCACTCTCTACCAACCAGGATTCTTCGCTCCAATGCATTGGAAGCACACGCCTTACATGGAGCACCACCTGCCTCGAGAACTTGCTCTATCCCAGGTCAACTCCTCTTCACCATGTTGGGACCAGGACACGTCCATGAAGAATCCAGAGCACACAGCCTGTCTAACCGAGCTCATCCACGGATCCCATCGTGATATTACCGGGGCCCACCACCTTCGTTCGGTATTCCGAGGATTCATCCACTTGGCTAACTTTGGGGCATGGCTCTGATACCACTTGTAAGGACTCTGGACACCACATATCTCCACAATGGTATGATATTGTCCACTTTGGGCCTAAGCCCTCATGGATTTGCTTTTGGACTTACCCCAAAAGGCCTCATACCAATGGAGATATTTGTCCATCCTTATATATCTATGATCCTCCCCACCTCTAGTCAATGTGGGACTTTGGTCGTATACCCAACACTCATCGGGAGGACGGACTGGGACTTGAGACATTTCTTGCGTGAAGAGACCATTTAGGGATGGTATATGACTATTTGCTATGCGTGATTTGGGAAATGAAAGCTGGTCCACGAGCTTGACCACTCTTCCTTCGTGCGGAAAACACATTACTCTAAAGAGTGAGGAGACGATGGCTCCCATGCAATAAATATAGTCTCGTCCAAGGAGTAGGTTATAATCCAAGGGTCCTTGAACGACCATGATGTTTAGGCGAATTGTCTTCCCTCTCAATGTTATGGGCACATCGGGAAGGATCCCTAAAGGGCGACTGGTTCCTTTATCAAAGCCTGTCAGATTTCTCATTTCAAGAAACAACGATGGCGAACCAAGCGCTTTCCAAGCAATAGAGGAAAGGATACTCACAGAAGCCCCCTCATCAATGATGGTACCAGCCATGACCATTCTATATATTTGAACGATAATTCGGAATGGTATGCTTGCTAGCAAACGGGGTCTACCTAGTTGATTCCAGTCGAAGGATACAACTAGGTTGCTTGGAGGTGGGACCGAGTAGACGGCCGGGTATGGCTCTGACGAACTTCCTTCCTGTGGTAAAGGAATGGGTGGATTGCCCCCATGTTCGTCGGAGTCTGTGTTGATGAAGAGAATTTGGACGGTGTCATCCTTATCCTCTTCAGTGACTGTATCATTCGAAGATAAAACCTCTGAAGGCAAGACCGGGTCAACTGCCGCCTCGACCTTTTGACTTTCGTCTGGTATGGATTCAGTTGGTTTATCCTCAATGATAGACGCTTCAGCTGACCACTTGAGCGGGTCAGCTGGGTTCTCAACCAGTGACGGACTCGGCAAGAGTTTTTTATATCCAGGAGGAAGTCGTAACGGTGAAACCAGACGATCATCCAAAACTCTTTTAGCCTCGTCTGAGAAGGGACAACGGTGGAGGGCATGGTCGCCTTCGCACAGTCTACAGGGAAATCTAGCTTTCCCTTTTTGTCCTGGGGTTTCACTTTCACTAGTTGACGGTGTGCTTTCAACATGATCTCCAGAGGTTGATGACACCGGATTGTGCAAACGAGGAGACCAGTCCCTTAGTATCCGGGGGATGCAAGGACAATCTCTGTGAAAGTGGTCTCCTCTACAAATGACACATGGCGATTTAGGCCTGGTCGGTGCTGTGTGTGGATTCTCATTAGATGACACTCGTTTTCCCTTATTCGCCTTTGGCTCCTTCTTCTTTTTCTCTTTCTTCTTCTTTTCCTTCTTCTCCTTAGGAACTTGGTTTTTAGCTTTACCAGTCCCGTCAAGCGAAGAGGAAGGAGGAGAGGAAGAATTAGAGGAAGTAGAAGGCTGGTGGGTAACTCTGGACTCGTCTAATTGCTGATTCGATTGTTCAGGAATAATGGTGTTCTGAATGAAATTGGTTGAGAAGAGCCATACTGGCAAGCCAATTTTCAGTCCTGGAAGCGACAATGTGGCCATATGGGGCGCACCAACATCTCCCCAAGAGGAGAAGGGACTAGGATTTCCACCAAGGGGAACTCCTTGGTTGGTAGGCTCCATTTTCTCAACCTAAAGATCAACGTAGGAAAAGGGTATGAATATTCCGTTTAAAATAAATTTTAACATGCTTTGACACAACTTTGTTTTTTCGGTTTTAAAGAGTCGAGAAAAAACAAAAGATGACTCTAGTCTCCTTCGATTTTTAATGAGCCTGAAGTGACAAGTGCTCAGATGGACCTTTTCCGTTAAGGAGTCTGAAAAGGAACGAAAGGAACTGCTCTGGAGGTCTAGGTAGAGTGAGTGCCAAACCAATCGCAAAACCGCAGAATACTTTTTAGGGTACGGCAGTCAATCTTCCCGAATGCTGTGTTCGGTGCATTGCGATCAGTAGGGCGGCCGACACGGCTTCCTATGGATAAAGGTTTTATGCCTATAGGGGTCTCCCAATATATACTCGATGGTATATGGGAGCACAAGTCCGTACTGGCACTTATCGTCTCAAAGTGGAGGAATCACCCAACCATCAGTGAGGACAACAGTTAGCAGGCTTTACGACGCCAGAATACGTCTCTAGCTTAGACCTCTAGATGTTGTGCGTTAAGTTACAAAGCGTTGTTAAGTTCATTGAATTTATTTTAGGTTGATCTTTCTTATGAAGTTTGCCTTTTGGGTTCACCACGAGATGTAGATGTAACTCCTAAAATGCAATCTAAAGATGATAAGCAAGCTTTTATCTCTTTTCAACAACGAAAATCCTAGCTACAAGGGGAAAAGAAAGACACAATCTTTTCTCAAAGAGCAAAGAGCACACTGTAAATGCACTTTTCCTAAATCAAGCCATACAAACTGTCAATATGCAGATGCACTTGTGCATGTATTTGTTTTTCACTTTCTTAATATAGATACCTAAAAAGAAAGTTGTTGTGTAAATTTGAATTTGATTTCAAGTGAAAAACACAAACAAGCTTCTTTCCGAAATCAAAAGGTAGAGACGATTACGACACTTTATGATTTTGAAATAAACACTTGTTTCGACACTAGAAATTCACGAATTCAAGCCAAAGGCAAAAGTAAAAGCGTAATCAACTGTCAACAGCAAATATACTCTCTCCTAAGATCAAAACGACACTTACGACAGATCTAGATCTAAGGGCGACAGTATGACTAGTTTACTTTTGCAATGGGAAACTGTAAATGACGTAACAAACACATAAAAACAAATACAGTTTCTTTTATACAACTGAGGCGGAATTAAGGCAAAGAAAAGGGGCTTTTAAACAGACAAACACACTGATCACAGGCTGCAAAAATCAGAGGCAAAACTGGAAAAAGTGAGCAAAGAACCTCAGCTAGGCAGGGCTAGGCTGATCAACGCACCTGCTACACAGAGAAACTGAATTGCAACGCAGGTAGCCCTCTCGGGAACTGCGCTGAAATGCAGAGTCTCTTCACAGAGCCTGCACTGAAGCAGAAACGAGAATTGTCTCCGGGTTCTGGGTCACGGTTTGCAGTTTAATCTATGGTTTTTGGCCGGGTAAAAGCAATCAATTGTGTACAATCAGAGGGTTGATTTACAAGAGGTTTAAGAGCTATCACAAAGGGTAACCAGATCATTTGTGAATCAACTCTTCAGATCATAAACAGGCCTAGTGAATGGACTAGAGTAGCAGATGTCTACTTTGCATTTGTAAATTGCAAATGCAGTTCAATTCGCTACTCCTAAGTTTATGAGATGAACAACAATAGAAACAAAAATAAACTAACTAGACACGATCCCCAGCGGAGTCGCCATTTTGTTTTCAGGAAAAGTGTCTATTCAGAACAACCCTATCCCACTGGGTTGTGACAGAGACCTCAGAAACAAATAGGGAAAACTACTCTTGTATTCTCCTTTATAAACTATAAACGAAGATGATTAAGATGAACCGACCTGTGTCTTGCGCTAGTTGTTCGATCCAATCTCTCTTCTCTTTGCCAGCTTCCAACGATCTGCTCCCTCACTTGCCCAGCGTCACCAAGTTCCTGCAAGTTCACAGAAGAGAGAAACTACACAAAGACATGGATTTATGTTCATAAAAAGCTTAGGATCAGATTTAAGCTAAACATACAAATATAACACACATCAGATCTACAAGCATGTAGGAGAAACTCAAGTAGTTTTATTGATAAAACAAGAAGATCCAGGAGGAGTTACAACCGATGATTCCTGATCCAGCATCAACCTCCCAGCATAGAATCCCTTCTTCACCTCCAACAAAGCATAAATCACCCAATACTCTGATATCTATCACAAAACCAACAACAATTCTCTGCAATGTACAAAATTCCAGCCTCTGGATCTCTTGGTGAGGGATCCATATATAGATGTATGCAAAGAGGATGAGTCAGCTCATGAATTGATTAGTGGCTTCTCTCTGTCAGTTATTGCTTCCACTTGGAGACTGAGAGCCTCTTACTCATCACTGGTCGAATTCAGTGAGGCAAGTGTCATTGGAGAAGATTCTGGAAGCTTCCATTGTCCCTCCACCTTGTTGAATGACTCTGCCACTTGTCATTTCCCGCTCAACGCACCCTGGTAGTGCATTCAAGTGCGTTGCAATGCACCTAGCCAGTGTATTTGGGTGCTTTGCAACGCAGTCAGCTAGTGGAGCACTTGAAATGATCCTGTTTTGACTAGTTTTGAGCAGTTTCTGGTGGAGAACTTCTGGGAGAAGTTGTAATTTGTTGACCTTGTTTCTTTAGGAGCTGGAACAACACTTTTAGGGACTTAGGATCCCTTGGTTTATGGACATTTCATGCTTATAGCTGTAAGGCACAAAAATGTCTATAACAATATCCTCCAATGAATAAGTGGGAGGACTTTAAAACCCTCATAAAGTCACAATTTTAGCCTATTGGATATGTAGAGGACCAATGGATCTGGTGACACTACTTCAAGAAAAAGTCGGGGCAGAGCATATAGGAGTACACTACAAAGTTTAGAAAGATACCCATAATGTCGAGTTTCTCTTAAAAGAATTGATATGTACTCCTCAATTATTTTTGGGGTCTACACAACCATCTCTGGAAGTAAGTGATGCTATTCAAGCCCAAATTGTTGGACGAGGCTTATGTAAAGGCACAATATTTGAAGAACATAGGCCTAAAGAAAGGGAAATAAAGTGGATTCGAGCAGAAGGAGAAACATGACAATTCTAAGGAGGAGAATAAGAAGTGGAAATGGGTAAAAGATAAAAATATGGAAAGCCACAACGCACTAGTGAAAATATCCCAACAAAAAATGCAACCACTACAACATTGATGGCCATCTATAGGAGAAGTGTTAAAAGTTGCATCCAAAGCTTAACCCGAAGAAAAAAAATAAACACAATAAGAATAAGAATCCCATGGCCACTAGTTCAAGTAACCAGGCTAAAAGTAGCTCGGATGTGGATGAGAATATTTTATGTACGTCGATGCCGAAGGAGGTGAATCTAAGTAGCCTTTAGTGTTGATTTTATTGGAAAAGTAGAACTATTTTTAGTTCCCCTTGGTGTATGTTGAGTTGTGTTTGGAAGTGCCTACATGTACGTGTGGGATGCAATATTCATGTGAAGAGACAATTAGTACCATCTCATCAAGGATGGAAAATAATTCACCAGCAATGCGCACACGAGCAAGTTGAAAATTTTGCTAGTAAGTGCCAACCACACCAAGAAATTTATCAGTTCCAACAAGACATATGTTTTACTATTCTTAAGAGAAAATCAGTCTGTAGAAGAGTCTATAAGATGCAAGGAATCCTTGGAGGGTTGTACTAAGAAAAAGAAACAAAAACTGTAAGAGTTGCTACAGGCATATAGGGATGTGTTCCGAGATCCTAAAGCGTTACCACCCAATAGGGAAGTGGAGCATGAGATCTAGCTATTGTCAGACTCTTGATTTCCAAACATTAGGATGTACATGCAATCTATTATAGAAACAAGTGAGATGAAGAAACAGTTGCAACAAATACTAGAACAAGGTGTCATTCAATAGAGTACATCACTGTGTGGGTCACCCATCATCATTGTGTCAAAGAAGAATGGGACTTGGTGGAGGTGTATTGATTGCAGGGTGTTGAACAAAATCATGCTCAAGAATAAGTACCCCTTTGACAGGATAGATGATCTATTGGATTAGTTGCAGCAAGTGAAAAGATTCACCAATATGGACTTAAAGTTTTGATATCACTAGGTTCAAGTAAAAGAAGAAGATACTTATAAAACTACCTTCAAAACCAGGAAAGGTTTGTATGAGTGGTTAGTAATGCCATTTGGCCTATGAATTTCACTAACTACATTTATGAGTTTATGAATGATATACTTTGTCCTTTTATAGATTCATTTGTTATTGTCTATTTTGATGATATACTGGTATACAATGCTACCTATGAGTAGCACATCACAAATTTGATGCAGGCGCCGGAGACATTAAAGAAGCACTAGCTGCTAGAAAATCTCAAGAAGTGTGAGTTTGCATAGTAGTATTTCATGTATAAGGGGTATGTGATAGTTGGAGGAGAGTTGAAGATAGATCCTTCCAAGATTGAAGCCATTGTGAAATGGATAGTGCATACTAATGTTTCTAAGGTTAGGATTTTCGTTGGGAAAGCAAAGTAGCTGAGGAAATCTATAGGCTCATTTTAAGTGGCAACACCACTCCACCCCCATAACAGAAAGTTCCAAGAGTTTGTAGTGGGGAAAGGGTCAACAGAGGGCCTTTGAGGACATAAATAAGAAGATAAGTCGAGCACCAATTATGGAATTACAAAACTTGCATCAACCCTTCAAAGTGTAGACAGATGTGAGTGGGTATGTTATGGGAGAAGTCTTGATGTAGGGAGGAAGGCATGTATGCTACCATTCAGAAGTATTTCATGGGGCATATCTTAACTATGCTACCTATACCAAGGAGATCTATGCCATGGTGTGAGATGTGAAGAAGTGGAAGAACTATTTGATGGTAAAGGAGAGAGTAATCCACACAGATTACCAACCACTACAGTACCTACAATCCTAGAGTAAGATACAACAATCTAAGCATTACAAGTGGATGGAGTTGAACTACAAGAGTTTCATTTAGTGATCAGCTATAAGAATAGCAACACGAGAAAGTTGGCCAACATGATTTCAAGGCCATACACATCAAACATCATAGCTTTGGGAACTTTGATGCACATGGAGCCATACTTCCATGATTTGTACATAAAGGCATATTTGGAGGATGAGGACTTTAAGGGGGTGTTTCGACTATTGCAAAAACATAGTTGTGTGCATGATGGTGACAACACCATTAACTATCATCTTCAATACAATTTACTCTACATGATAGATAAGTTATGTGTTCTTAAAGGTGATCATTTTTAGCTAATCAAATAGGCTCATACCTCCAAGGTTGCATGACACTTTGGTGTATAAAGGACAATGGCCAACTTGTAGAGGTTTGCGTTTTGGCCTAAGATGAAAAAACAAGTGGCTAGTGTGGAGTACTAAAGAAGGTATGTTTTTATCATTTAATTTGTCATATTTGCTTTAAAACTCATAACCTCTTTGCATCATGAACTAGGTAGATAATAAGAAATGATGACAAAATCTAAGGGATTTAGATGCAACACAAAACAACTAATAATTTCCATTTTCTTATGTAGGAAAAGAAGAAAACGGAAGTTTTCCGTCTCAAAGGAAAAGACAGGACAAAGTTAACTGTTGTCCCTCCAGCAAGAAACTACATGCAAACAAGACGATCCAAAATTGGAGCATATCAGCCAGGAAAAGGAAAAGGAGATATCAAATCAGCGCAAGAGAACAGATGGATAATTGGGAATTAATAGTCTGGCGAATCCCTCAAGTTCCTTTTATCCTGAGGGATCGCTTTCTTAACTATTTTTGCATCATTGATATCTCCGCTCGACTATTATAAGAAGGGGCAGCACTGCTAGCCCGGGGGATGACCTGTTGTTATTTTCATGTAATTCTCCTTTGTATTTGAAACTTTGATCATCGAATCTCATTGAGAAGTGATCCACTGTAACTCTGCTTTGATGTTTTAATATAAATCTGGTTGTCGTTCCATCTTTGATTCTGGAGTAATCTCAAGCGGTGTGTCCTTGGAGGCTAAGGGCCTGGCCCTGGTGGAACACTTGCTCCTGTACCATTATCTCTAATTCATGTGTGGTTTTCATGGTTAACTCTGTCTGGTAATCTGATGTGTTTTTTATTTTACATTACGGTTCTGTCATATTCCATTTGTTTTCAACTTAGTAATGTTGTTCTCTGTGACAGGAATGTTGTATTGTTCATTCTGACTTTGTAATGCATTGTTGTTCCTTTAACCATTGATATAACATTTTTGTTCCTTACAGAATGCTATTGCTATTCGCTGTTCCATTTTCTAGTTGCTATTCCATTTCCTTTTATTTGTATTATCATTTCTTTGGTGTGCAGAATGATCTGAGACTGTAGTGAGCGTTGACATTTGTTGTCTAGCTCCCAGGTTGATGATCTTTTCCTTGATTATCTTCAGTTACATCAGTTTATAGAGGGACGAGTTACAGTTACTGTACCATTGACTGATAAATTGCTATATTTTTTTGAGTGCATGATTCGAGTTTTAAGGTGTTTTTCCGTAAGTAGATCTTATTTCAAGCATCCGTTTACTCTTGTATTTAGAGCACTATACTATTAGCATTACTCTGACAAATGAGCGCCTCAAACTGAGTACACTCTTTGAGATAACAAATCGTTCCTGGATTGATAAGTTAATGTGGGATAAATAGAGGTGAAAAAAACCCTTTTTACTGCTCGACGGCTAGATTCATGAGAGGATGCATGATTTTTTTATACCAACAAGCCTAGTAATAGGAAATAGGGCTTATATCATCCCTTACTTATACCCACTTGTTGGGTGTGGAGCCTATTTATCTTCACGCTTCAGAGGTTTTGTTTCACCCATTGTTGAATCCCAGTCCTTGATGGGGGGATGTGGGGTGTTTTTTTTGTAGTCAATTTGGGTCATTCATTAGGTGGAAGATATGACAGTTGAACTAATGTTAATTTAGGTATTTTTTCCCTAGAAGGAAACCCTTAGTTTATATGATGGAATTGTATTGCAATTGTGTAGTATTATTCTGTGCGAGAAAAAGAGAGGAGATTGTGTGAGAGTGAAGAGGAAATTACAATGGATTTTTTGTAGGTTTATATCTTCATTTTTTTGGACAATATAAAATAAAGGACCAGATGTTTCTCTGTGACGTAGCCCAAATTAGGTGAAGCATGTATATATGTGTCTCTCTTCTTTTATTTTTTTCTATGCTTGATTTTCCACAATATTTTATGTGTTCCATGTGAAATTTCCTTGAAAACGTAGCATCTAGAAAGTTATTCTTATAACTGATTAATTATGTAGTTTATTTGCTATGACAAACAATGAATAAATCACACTAAAATTTCTTCACCATAAAATTATTGTGGAAAAATAAAAACAGGAATTGAGAAAATAGAGCACGAACACAATACAATTGACATAATGTTTTTTGGACAAAAGTCCCCAGAAAAACCCAATGTGGGAAAATCGGTGTAGCAGATGAGGCTTTTATTATTATTATTATTATGCAATAGTGAATTTTTTGAGTATAATCTAGATGCCAAATTGGAAATCCTCAGCAAATAATCTGGCCAAAATTATTAAGGGAATTTTTCCATCCACAAGAAATTTTGTAACCAACTGTTGCTCAAGAACATGGCCCTAGAATACCCCTGCACGGGCTTCTATGTTGTGTCTACGTGGCATATAAATCACATTGCCTGGAACTACCATTGTATTAGAATTCATGCATATTGTTGTTGATATAAGTGATCCTCTGGCCGTCTAAAAAATTATCATGGCCTCTGACACCTGAATCGACCTCTTTCTCAGTCAAATTTAATTTCCCTCTGAAGTTGTCTACACAGCCTCCAGTGGAATAACTTGACCTTTTGTTCAATACCTCTCTGGAACTAGGAATATCCTCTAGAATCACTGTCTCTACTCCCTCTCTATCTTTGTGTCCCTTCTAGCTTGAACTCTTCTTCCTTGCTCGACCTCTGTAGCTGGATAACTCGATCTTCCAAGGAACTCGCACTGCTAAAGTGTTTCTATCTCCAACCCAACACATTACTCATATAATCTCTCATTGGAGAACCAACAACCATGATTAGATCCCCATCAATGGTTACGATCATATCAAAATCAATCTATGTGAGTTTCTAGAGCATTCTCACCTTTCTCAATTAATTCTTGTTAATTAATCACTTTTCCTAAGATATACTTAGGAAATATTTAATTGTTGATCAATTAACTTAATTGAGCCATCTCTATGTGTTTTCTTTTGGATTGTTTTTTGGTTTTTGGATATCTTATGTTTCTTAGCCTCTCTGATCAAATTCAAGACTAGAACACTTATTTGATGCTACAAAAAACTAACATTCCATGATTCTGTTATTTAATTTCTAACGCCACTCATCCTTGGGAAATCATTTCCATGGACATTGTGGGAGGTTTACCAACAACCAAAAAGGGACATGAATACCATTTCATGTTAGTTGACAAGTTTAGCAATATGTGTGGTCTGATGCCCTTTAAAAAGACCATCAGTGGGCAAGAAGTAACAAAATTATTCTTTGGGCAGGTTTGGGTGCACTTTGGGATACAAAGGATCATTGTTTTAAACAAGGAAAATATTTATCAATGCATTTTGGAATACAATGTGGGAGAACATTGACATGAAGTTGAAGAGGTATATAACATTATGTCCTCAGTAAGATGGCAAAATAGAAGTAGTCAACATGATTTTGGTGCAACTTTTAAGGAGTTATAATCAGAAACATCCGAAGACCTGGGATGAAAATCTAGTATATATACAACACTCTTATAATAGAGAAACCTACTCTTCTACTTGCAAGTCCCCCATTTGAATTTTTTGGATATTTGTCGCTTTCATCTTTGGATATTGCATATGGGTAGCAAGGACGAGTGAGGGAGGATCTTACAGCGGATGCCTTGAGGACTAAAACAATTGTTGAGAAGGTTAGTCAGATCCATATGCACATAGAAGAGACACTATAAAAGTCAAAGTGTTATGAATTAAAAAATCATAAACTAAAATAAATATATATATTATTTAAATAATAACATAAATAGTTAATTAATAAATTATTAATTAAATTAAGTTAACAACACTTAATTAATATTGAAGAGACATCGGTTCCGAGGATATGTCTTTTTATTTTGGCATGGCCAGTCAACTCCTATATAAGGAGAACCATAGACATGTATTCATCAATTCATTCAATTAATAAAATATTATATATGATTATGTTTCATATCAATGTCTATGAAGACTGAGAGCGTAAGCATACAAACCAGTTGTACCATTGGTATTAGAGCCAATTGTTGTTGCAACACCAGATACACTGTTCCACATCCTGTGTGTTCCACCATTGAATCTGATAGCATTGTTCTCCACCCTTGCATGCCAACCAGTGGTCAATTTAACACTGTAGTCATTGTGTTCGTGTCGCACCCCGCCTCCCACCATCACCCTTCTGACAAACTCCGTCGCTTCACTGTGTTCCTCGATCTGTCTGCCGCTGTAAACATTGTTCATTGTCCAATCACCACTCCACCATTCACTCTTTTCGGTTGTTATATGTACCCACTGTGTTGTTGAAACCCTACCACCGAACACACATCGTTGAAATTCAAGCGTCCACCCACTACCGTCAAACGATGTAACTTGATCAAACATGAAAGGTTGATCAACTGTCGAGCGACATAACTTGGACAAGGGTCAATTCATAGGGTTGAACGGTGGTTTGATACAACAGTATAATTGCAATTGTCGGGTTACGTTGAAATCATATAGTAAATACAAGTTTTGTTAAAATCATATATTTTTTTAATCATATTAGTAAACTAAGTTAATCTAATTTAACTAGGAAAAAAAATGGGTCTACAAGGAAAAAGAGGAACAAAATGGCAAACAGTAATAGTGACGATGTAAAAAAAATCCGGGAAGAACTCAATAAGATAAATAAGTTCCTTGATAATGTCAAGAAGATAGTTAGTAAACAAGACAAAATGGATGATGATATCACATAATTAAAAAGCACGATGAGTCAGTTTATGGGAAAGTGGACAATCCACCCTCAACCACACAAAGTCCCAAAACTCCAAAAGACGAAAATTCTCCAAATCATGATTTCCTGATACACGAGAAGCCACAAATACCACAACTACACTTTGAAGGTATTCAATACTATATGAAGTTCCTCGAAAGAGACCACCTCAAAATTAAAAGAAAATTACAAAAATACGATGGTAAGGACCACAAAGACACAGTGGTATGGGTAAACAAGATAGATACCATTTTTGGAGCAAATCCACGGATAGGTGAAAAAGAGAAGGTCATGACCACATCCAACTACCTAGAAGAAAAAGCATATGATTGGTTCTTGTGGTGGTCTACTAAGTGTGCAACTCGCTCCTTCAATTGGAAAATTTTTAAAAATGACCTGATAAAAAGGTTTCATGATGAATAAAGGATGATGTATAAGAGAGATTCATTCACCTCAAATAGGAAGGATCAATAAGTGAATATACTCATGAATGGGAGGTGTTAGCAATAAGGCAAAGGGGATTCTCAGACGAAGAGTTATTAAAAATGTATCATTGTGGCTTTAAAGATTACATCTGGGAAGAATTAAAATTATATAAACCCAAAACCATAGAGGATGCCAAACACACAACTATAATTATTTAACGAAAATATAAACTCCATAAGGCATCATGTGCCAATAATGAGAAATCATACATCTACTCTAGGGGGAAGTCAAATAAACTATTGCCAAAAAACACTGGTAAGTACATTCCACCTCCAATGCACAATGAAGGAAAACAATAGTTTGGTGTTGAAAGGAAAAGGGATAGTAATTGTTGGAAATGCATAGACAAGTATTCCCCAGAGCACAAATGCACGACGCAAACAATTTACAACTGCGAAGAAAAACAAGAAGAAGAGTCTTCAGAAGATAGCTTTGATGAAGAAAACAATGAATAATATGACAATCCTAATCCAGATTCAGAAGAAGATATGCCATGAATTTCTTTGGAAGCCATCATAGGGATAGCTCAGCCACAAAAACTAAAGCTTAAAGGCCATATCAAGAAACATAATGTTATCGTTCTAATAGAATTAGGAAGTACGCATAACTTTGTAGATGTCAATGTTGCAAAAATACTGAACATTTTTGCTTACCCTGTAGCAGATCTAAAAGTTATGGTGGTATATGGGAAACGAATAGATGGAGTAGGAAAGTGCCATAAAGTTAAAATGTAACTGAATGAATATGAAATGGAGTCCAGTTTCTATACATCCACCCTAGGAGGAGTAGACATCGTTTTAGGAATACAATGGTTGAAAACACTAGGCACGCATTCGACAAACCACCAAAAGCAGTCCATTAAATTCATCCCTAATCCAAAAGTATGAGAAGGTTTTTCAAGATCTACCAGTGAAATGACCCCCTGAAAGGAAAATTGAACACATCATTGAAGTCAAACCAGACTCGACACCAATAAATGTAAAACCATATTATTACCCCCATCATCATAAAGCATAAATAGAACGATTGATACAAGACCTATTAAAACATGGAATCATTACGAAAAGTAGAAGTCCATACACTACACCCGTAGTATTGGTCAGAAATAAAGATGGATCCTTCCAATTATGTATAGATTACATAGGACTAAACAAAATTACTATTAAACATAAGTTTTTGATCCCATTCGTTGACGAGATGCTAAATGAGTTCCATGGTGCAGAATATTTCTCAAAATTAGATTTGAGATCAGGTTACATCCAAATGCGGGTAGGATTAGAGGATGTCAAAAAGACAACATTTAGAAATCACGAGGAGCACTCTGAGTTTAAAGTTATGCAATTTGGATTAACAAATATGCCAACCACCTTCCAAGAAACCATGAATGAACTTTTTCACCCATACTTGTGGAAGTTTGTATGAGTCTTTTTCATTGATATTCTCGTTTACAATAAGACATGGAAGTAACATCTCAAGCAACTCGAGGAAGTACTATCTGTATTAGAGAAGAATCAATTCTACGCCAAGTTATCAAAATGCACATTTGGAAAAAAGGAAGTTGAATACCTAGGACATGTTATATCCAGGGAGGGAGTCAAGGTGGACCCCAACAAAATCAAAGAAATCAAAGAATGTGACAAACCAAAGAACGTGTCCAAGCTAAGAGGATTTCTAGGTCTAACTGGGTATTATAGAAGATTCATAAAAAACTATGCACACTTGACAAAACCCTGAAAAACTTGTTAAAAAAGAACACTTTTCAATGGAATAACCAAGTAGATGAATTCTTCGAGAATCTAAAGGAACTAATATCATCCACACTGGTACTAACAACTCTAGACTTCTCCAAACCGTTTGTAGTAGAATGCGATGCTTTGAGATTCAGAATTGGGGCCGTATTAATACAAGACAACCACCCTATAGCATTCGAGAGCATGAAACTTAAAAACCGAGAGAGTTTTAAGTAAACTTACCAAAAGGAGATGCTTGGCATCATACATGCCTTAAAGAAATGGTGACAGTACTTGCTGGGAAGTAAATTCTCAATCTGAATAGACCACAATAGCCTTTAATTCCTACTTCAACAAAAGACATTGTCAACAAAACAAAAAAAGTGGATGGAGAAGCTGTCATCTTTCGACCTAGAAATATTGCACAAGAAAGGGAAAGAAAATGTTGTAGTTGATGCACTCTCACGTAAGGATGATGACAACACAACATGCGTCGCCATGGTAGTCTTTCAAGAATGGTTAGACGAAATATGAGCTAAGTATGCCAAGGATGAGGATTGTGATTCTATGATTGAAAATATCAATAAATATACCAATTTTGAATGGAAAAATGACATAATATGGTACAAAGGTAGAATTTACCTAACACCAACATCCAAATTTAAGTTGAAAAATCTAAAAGAATCTCATAGTTCTCCTGCAACTGGACATGTAGGATTATTCAAATCTTACTACAACATTCGACAATCATTCTATTAGGAAGGTATGAGAAAGGAAATCCAAAAATGTGTTGCGGAATATGATGTTTGTCAAAGGAATAAGAGTGAAAGTATCTCAACCCCTAGTTTACTACACCCACTACACATTCCAAATCAGAAATGGGAGGAGATTTCAATGGACTTCATTGAAGGACTACATGTATATGACAGTAAGGATAATATATTTATCATAGTAGACAAACTCATTAAATATGCCCATTTTATGGCTATCAAAGAAATTGACACAAATAATCAAATTACAGATATGTTTTGTAAAAACGTATACAAACTACATGGGTTTCCCAAGGTCATAGTAAGTGATAGAGACGCAAAGTTTAAAGGCAATTTTTGGAAGGATTTCTGCCACCAAGCAGGAATATCTCTCAACATGAGTTCGACCTATCACCCCCAGATAGATGGTCAAACTGAAGTCATAAATAAATGCTTGGAAACATATCTTCGTTGCTTCGTCACTGACAAACAAAATAGATGGACCTAGTGGCTACACTTGGCGGAATGGTGGTATAATACCACCTACCATACTTCAACTAAAATGACACCTTTCCAAGCCTTATATGGTTATGAGACGCCTAGGTGGAAGGACTGTAGAGCCTCTACTTTACACTTGATTATCCACCATTACCTACAGTTTTCCCTCATTCATCTCTCACTTTTGCCTCATTTTCCTTGCAAACCAACCCAGATCATTACATTATATGACTTTAAGCATGATTAAGGAATTTTGCTAATGTGTGACTGTTTTGTTTAGATTTTGACATATTTACAGGCATTCCGCAGCCATCTGCTGATTACGCAGCCATCTGCTGATTCCGCAGCCATCTGATGATCCCGCAGCCTTTTTGTTAATCTCAAGGTTCCACGTGTCATTTTTCCAAATGAGCCACATGGGCACTTAGGAATCAAGGTGCTCGAGGTTCCTGTGCTATCTATTCAGCCATCCACGTCATCTGTACCTCCGGTCAACTAGGGTCAAGTTACGGTCAACAAAGGCAGCTTAACGGTGATACGTAAGCTGTTGGGTCACGTCAGTTCAAACGGTGACTTGTCCGTCTTATGCAGGCCGTGGGGGACACAATCCAACTCTGGATTCAATGCCCATAACGACCAGAACCTCCAGCTCATCCACGCAGACTTATGACGTGTTATGAACCTTAATTACGCATGACAGTTAGTTGTTTTTCAGTTTTTAGCTGTACGCATTAGGCCATCTTTCAGATGCCTATAAAACTAGCGTTTGCATACGCTTAATGTTACTTTTCAGTTACTGCATTTTATAGACTTGTTATCATTTTAGTGCATTCAAAGACTCTGTTTTTATAGTGCTGTTCTAGCACTCTTGACTGTATTTTTCTGCACATGGAGTAATAGAAACAATGTTGTTCTGAAGTTTACAATTCTCTGAGTCTTCTTTGGATGATATGAATGGAGGGCCCCTATTCATGTTAGCCTTGTATAGTATTTTATGTTCAGCATTTCCTTATTTCCATTCAGCATTTCCTTTTCTTGAAACATGTACAGCGTAATTCACTTTCTTGTTATTTCATTTCCAGCCTTTATTTTTAGCTGATTAGCATTGTTCTTTTGCAGGTTTTTAACCCGGGATTGACTTTGTGTTTGTGTATTTGCTTTATATCTAGTGGTAGTTTCAGTTGACAGATTCAAGTTGCTGCCTTTACTTATTTTTCATAGCTGATTTTTTTAGTATTTATTTCTCAAAGTGGTCTGCTAACATATGAATGATCTCTTTATCATAAATTGTCTATCTCTTAGAGATCAGAATACTAATAACTTGCAGCTGGCTTTGGGTGCTTTTTAGACTAATCTTTAACTACTTTCTAATCGTGTCTTACACAGTACTATGTGTTAGAGGCAGAGAGTTAGAAAGAGCTGAACATCATCACTAGTCTTTAAAGTAGATTTTTCTCATTTTTATCATTTCTTAGACTTATCTTTAGCTACTTCCTAATCGTGTCTTACACAGTACTATGTGTTAGAGGCAGAGAGTTAGGAAGAGATAAACTTTATCATTGGTCTTTTAAGTGATTTTCTTACCTTTTATTTGCAGCAGCATGAATGGTGTCTAATGCCATTAGAAAGTGGTTCTTTGCTTTCAAGTTATTTCAAGTTACTTATTTCCTTCAAGCTTTTCCTTTTTAGCAAGTAGTTAGAAATCACTAATCACACATTCTCACTCATCTAGAATTCACTTTACACACACCATCACTCATCTGTTTATAAATCACCACTCCATTTTAGGAAGATAAATTAACCACAAACAACACCCCCAAACGACAAAAAGCTCTAAGAGGTTGCTTAAGTACATATAGTACACCTTCACTTCATCAGCTTACGAGCCCCGGGTTGACAATTAATGACATCAATTTAGGAACACTAAGTTGACTAAACATTTTGGCGCCGTTGCCGGGGAAGTGAAATTAAGTAGCCATATTCTTAGAAAAAAAAACATAAAAAAAAATTCAAGGAAAGAAGTTGATAACCTATCAAAGTACGCTCTCCTCTTGCACTGCAAGGTGATCTGGAGGATCAGAAAAGAGAAAGTTATTGATTTGGTAGTTTCTTGAGTATGCTCTCTTCTTGCACCTAGAGTGAACTGGAAGATCAGAAAAAAAACTATTAACTTGACTTGAAGAAAAATAATAAAAAATGACATGCATAGAGCTAGAGATTCTAGAGGAAGGTTTTTAGCTAGAGCTCGAAGTTCAATTTTTACAAGTCCATCTGCTTCAAGGGATAGACAAGAGACACCCCCCTTATCTCCAACCGAAACTCCTAGTCCTAGAATTCCTGGAATTCAAGAGCCAAGAGTTGACTCTCCTACACCTTCTATTGAGTTTGAACCAGGAAGAGACTCTTCTCTTTCTCCTACAGAAAGACCAATTGTAATTGAGGAATTGGAATCATCTGAAGAAGAAGGAGAAATCTCTTCTCATTCACCTTTTGTAGAGGAACCAGAAGATTTTGAAATCCCTAGGAGAATCATCATGGCAGAGGAAGAAGGAGGAGGTAGAGGAGGAGGAGGAAACAACAATAACAATAATGGAGGTAGAGGTCCCATTGGAGGAGGAAATAGAAATGGGGATAATTCATTTGGGTTTCCCATTGTTAATGAGGATTCCCGAGCCACCATCAAAAGCATATCACCATCTGTCCTCCCTAACTTCCATGGATTAAGGACTGAGGACCCTGAAACATTTTTATTTGAGTTTGAAGTGGTATGTCGAACTTATGAATACCTGGATGACTCTCAGAAACTCAAGTTGTTCCCTTCAACACTGAAGGATCAAGCCTTGAAATGGTTCATGGGGTTACTCACTCAATCCATTAGGACTTGGGATGAAATGAAACAAACATTTTTGGATAGGTATTTAGACTATTGTATGCCTACTAATCACAAGGACGAGGTTTTTAAAATGATACAAAAAGAAGATGAGAGCTTAGAAGATTTACTTGAAAGATTTCAATATAACTTGAAAAGAGCAAAAATGAATACCTTGGATGAAGAGACCTTAAAAGCCCTCTTATTAAAAGCCATTAGGGATGAATGGATAGACATCTTAAACATGATGGGGAAAGGGGATATTTCTCAACTTTCTCTCAATGATATAGCAGAACTTTGTATCCATCTCTCAAGTGGCAAATCAAAAACTCAAAAAGGGCCTAGAGATCTTTCTCTCCTTAGGGCAAATAAATCTACAACAGGATCAGTGAGTAGGGCTGAAATCGGCAGTATGCTTGATGAATTTAAAACTGACATCTTAGGGAGTCTTAGTGAACAACTTGATACCCTTAAGATTCACAATAAACAAAAAGCAGAAGCTGAGGCTTTGGCTATCTTTTGCCCGAAATGTAGAAAGAAACATGCTTTAAGGGAATGTCCCTTAGATGCACACGTTGTAGAAACATGTGTAATTTGCTCAGAAACTCATGAGACCAAGGATTGTCCTTCAATTCTTGGCCTCAAAGCAGTCTTTCAAGAGGATCTAGATACACTTGAATCTCTCTGTTTTATTGCAAGGATACCTTGGCAAGGACAACAGAATCAAGGGTTTAACAACTCTATGAATTCTCAATCCCAACCAAATTGGAATCCTTGGCAACAACCTTGGCCTCAACCTCAAAATGCTTTCCAAGCATGGATGCAAAGCATGCAAAATCCTTATGGGAGATTTGCTCAATTCTATCAATATCCTCCATCATTTCAAAATCAGCAAGCTCCACAACTTCCAAACCAAGGTCAACAACTATCATTGCCATACCCTTAACAACAACAACCTCCTCCACAAAATCAAAATTCTCAACTATCACTTCAATCCCAGCAGAAATCAAATCAACTTCCCTCTCAGCCATTACCAAATCCAAATAATAGGAACCCTCAAAATGCTTACATGATGGAAGGTCAACCATTCCCTACCTATATGGTTGTTCCTCTCAATGAAGTACAACTCAGATTAGGTAGAATCTTAGATCAACCTTCTACAAGTGTTCAACAACCAAGCATTTCTGAGGAAGAATCTCTCAAAGTCAATAAAGGTTCTGAAGTATCACTTCAAAACCAAAATATCCAAAAAGAAAAAGAAAAAGAATCAACTTCTACAACTCCCATAGTTGAGCAACCTACACCTTTAGCCACACCTCCTTTTCCTGAAAGATTGCAAATTGACAAAGGGGTGGAAAAGCAGATATGGGTGCCTGACTATAGTTTCCTAGATGAATTGAAGAATGTCTGTATCAAGATCCCCTTGTTACAAGCCATTAAAGAAATTCCCATTCTAGCGAAGACAATAAAGGAGTTGAGTTTGAAGAAAACGGGAAAAAGAACCAGAGATACTAAAAGGATACATCTAGTTGGAAAAATTGCAGACATAATGATGGGTAAGATTACCATGCAAAAATATGTAGATCCTGGTAGCCCTATTGTCAAAACTCATATTAATGGGGTTGAAATCCAAAATACTTTGATTGACTTAGGAGCCGCGATCAACATCATGAGTAGACAGACCATGGATCAGTTAAAGCTTCCTAACCTTCTCTTTACACCTACTTTGCTGCAGCTTGCAGATAGATCAATCATTAAACCTGATGGTGTATTGGAAGATATTCCAGTCTCTCTAGATTCTTGGGAATATCCAGTTGATTTTATGATTTTAACTCCCAAGAACAATCTAGGAGGACATCCTCTTATTTTAGGAAGACCTTGGCTGGCCACAGCTGATGCTTTCATAAGCTGTAGGTCTGGGGACATGTATATCTCAGATGGTAATTCCACCAAGAAATTCAACTTGTATCCCCCAGCAAAAGCTATAACAGAAATAGGAGAAGATGAATGGGTAGAGGATGAAGATACTATTCAACCTGTTCTAACCATCTCTGAGATTAGTGAAGACAGTCAAATTCTAAATACATTAGAAAATTTTGAAGTATCTCTAGAATATGACTCTACACATTTTCAGATAGATGCAGATATTGAATATCTCTCCTCTAGACAGATGTCTCTCTTCTCAATGGAAGAGTTTGGTAGTTCTACAGTTGAAATCCTTCTAGGAAAAACATTGAACATTAACAAAAACCTGGGAAGACCACAACAAGAAGAATTAACTAAACTGTTGCAAAAACATTCCACTGCCTTTGCATGGGAATACACTGACATGAAAGGAATCGATCCTAAGACTTGTATTCATCACATCTACATTGAAGAAAATAGCAGACCTATTAGGCAACCACAAAGAAGGATGAATCCAAACCTTAGGGAAATCGTGAAAGAAGAACTCCAGAAATTGCTCAAGGTAAACTTCATTTACCCCATTTCAGATAGCCAGTGGGTTTCTCCCTTGGTTATAGTGCCCAAAAAGAATGGTAAATGGAGAGTTTGCATTGATTATCGAGAATTGAACAAGGCAACCTTAAAGGATCATTTCCCTCTACCCTTTATTGATCAGGTACTAGACACTTTAGCGGGTAAAAAGTATTTCTCATTCTTGGATGGTTTTAGTGGGTATAATCAAATTCAGGTAGCACCTGAAGATCAAGACAAAACCACATTTACTTGTCCTTGGGGAACTTTTGCCTACCGAGTACTCCCTTTTGGATTGTGCAATGCACCCGCTACATTTCAAAGGGCTGTATTAGGAATCTTTTCAGATCTGATTCATGATTGTGTAGAGGTATACATGGACGATTTCACAGTTTACGGGAATACATTTGAAGAAGCTTTGGAAAATTTGGAAAAAGTACTGGTAAGATGTAAGGAAACAAATCTTTCTTTAAGTCATGAAAAGTGTTTTATGATGTTTACTGAAGGGATTGTTTTAGGACATCATATTTCAGGAGATGGGATTAAGGTTGATAGATCCAAAGTTGAAGTCATCTCTAAGTTACCTGTTCCAAATTGCCAGAAGGATGTTAGAAGTTTTCTTGGGTTTACTGGGTATTACAGAAGATTTATTGAAAACTTCACTAAGATAGCATCCCCTCTTTTCAAATTGCTTACCAAGGACTGTGAGTTCAAATGGGATCCTGAGTCTCAATCTGCCTTTGAAGCTTTAAAGTCTAGAATATCTGAAGCACCCATCTTAAGGGGACCAAACTGGAAACTCCCTTTCCACATTTCTACTGATGCTTCAGATACAGCTCTATGAGCTGTTTTGGGACAAAAGGATTTGATCCCTTATGCCATTTATTACACAAGTAAGAATTTGACTCCCACTGAATTAAATTATACTGTTACAGAAAAAGAGTTCTTAGCTGTGGTACATGCGATCAACAAGTTTAGACACTACATAACCGGCTATGAAACCTTTGTCCATACTGATCACTCTGCCATAAGATATTTAATGAACAAACCTGTCACTAATGGTAGAGTTACAAGATGGCTTTTACTCTTACAAGAATTCAACATTACTGTGTTAGATAGACCTGGAAAACAAAACACAGTAGCTGATTTCTTGTCTAGAATCCAAAACACTAATGAGGATTCTCCAGTAGAAGATAAGTTTCCAGATGAATACTTGTTTGCAGTGACTACCAAGACTCCTTGGTATGCAGATATGGCTAATTATCTTGTTACAGGGAAGCTTCCTCTACACTTATTTCCTAATGAGAAAAGGAAAATCATTCAGGAGAGTGCACATTATTCTTGGATTTCTAATGAATTGTTCAAAACAGGGCCAGATTGTATAATCAGAAGGTGTGTTTGGGAAGATGAAATGCCTGACATCCTTAAGGCATGTCATGATGAACCATGCGGCGGGCACTTTGCTGACAAGAGGACAGCCTATAAAATCCTTTCTCTAGGATATTATTGGCCTTCTCTCTTTAAAGATGCAAAGCAGTATGTTAAAAGGTGTGACAGCTGCCAAAGAGTTGGGAGACCAACTCCTTCAAATGAAATGCCTCTACAGCCTCAGGTATGCATCGAACCCTTTGAGAAATGGGCTCTAGATTTCGTTGGACCAATTAATCCACCATCAAAGCAAAAGAAGTATATACTGGTTTGTACTGATTATGTTACTAAGTGGGTAGAAGCAAAAGCATTGCCTTCTGCCACTGAAAATTCAGTTGTTCAATTTCTTTTTGAGGATATTTTCACTTGTTTTGGTGTCCCAAGGGAAATTGTGACAGATTAGGGCAGCCAGTTTACATCTAGATTGATGGAGAAGCTGATGGAGGAATATAAGATCAAGCACAGAACATCCACTCCCTACTATCCGCAATCCAATGGCCAAGTGGAATCTACCAATAAAGTTCTTGAAGGCATTATCACCAAGACTGTTCATCTTCATAGAAGAGATTGGGCGGAAAGGCTCCCTGAAGCCTTATGGGCCTATAGGACTACATGGAAGAACACAACAGGACATTCTCCCTATGAACTTGTTTATGGGAAGGAAGTCCTGCTCCCCATTGAGTTCCAAATCAAGACCTTCAAGATGGCAGTCCAATTGGGAATGAGCCTCTCAGAAGCTCAAAGACACAGAATGGATTAGCTAAATGAGCTAGATGAAATAAGACAAGATGCAATTTTAAGGACCGATCTAGTTCAGCACCAAAGATCTAAATGGCATGATCGTCATATCAAAGAAAGAAAGTTTCAGAAAGGAGATTGGGCTCTATTGTTTGATTCAAAGTTCAAAGACTTCAAAGGAAAGTTTCAAACTCATTGGCTTGGGCCATATGAGATTGATGAAGTCTTTAGCAATGGAGCAGTTCGAGTGAAAACTATTGATGAATTTCATACTCCTCTTATTGTGAATGGCCATTGCTTGAAAATATACCAAAAGCCATTATCAAAAGAAGAGTTTGTCAAATTGTTTAAAGAAGATTCTGCAATCAGGTTGGTGGAGAAGGATTCTTCTCCTCCATCAGCCTAATCTTTGGTTTTTTTTTTTTTTTAAAAAAAGAAAAAAAAAAAAAGAAAAAAAGAAAAAAAAAAAGAATAAATGTATGAGCCTGAAAACCAATCTCTGATTGGCAGTCTCATGCAGAAAACCTGAGGTGAAAATCAGGGTCACCTGACACCTCATGTTTTCCAAAAAAAAAAATCTCTCTCTTCCACCTCATTTCGCCATTTTATCCACCTCATTCACCATCTCATTCATTTAATCACTCTCACCTCACCTCATTTCTTTCTATCCATCCATCCATTCATTAATCCATTCATTACATTTCATTCCATCAATAAAGTCATTTTTTTAGACAACTAAAGTTATTTTGTGCAGCCGGAGGGTACCACTAAAGATTCCGCAGCCATCTGGAGATTCTGCAGCCATCTAACGATTCCGCAGCTCTCTGCACCTGCATAAAAAAAACACAGTCTGTTTGAAAAGAAATTTACAGTTCAGAAGTCATCAACAATAAGTGGAAAAGGGTCATGCAACAACAATAACACAATGAAGGGTTAGTGGAAAATAATCAAAGGCAATTCAAACGCGGATCTGAGGTATGATCTAAATCTTAAACTTACGGTTATCTCATTTTGCAAAATTTCCGGGGTTATGTTTCTTGCCATTTAATGTAATGATTACCAGTTTTTCCCATCATACGACCAAAAATCCACGTATTCTCCCCACTCATCGGTCATGATTCATCACGATTTTGAAACTCAGTTGCGGCTGCTCTTCCATTAAGGGTTTCGTACCTAAGTGACGTAGACTACTGTACTACGTCTCTCTGTGCCATAATTCCCGCAGCCAAGTGTAAACCCATGACCGAAACCTAAGGACCTAACCGTTTCTACCCATCATTTCATAACCCTCATACGCTCATATCATTCCATTCACGCTGTTTCATTTCCATATTTCCCTTATTCCGCTGTGCTCACTACGCTGCTACCTTGGCCATACTCTGTTTTACATCTCCCTCTCTGCTAATTCTGGTTATCAGTGTTACGGCTGTTACATTAGAGCCGTAATTTTACGGTGTTAAGGCCACTGTTGAAGCCGTGTAGCCTTTTGATTTAGAACAGAGCCGTAAATTCACTGTGTTAAGGCCACTGTTGAAGCCGTGTAACCTCCCTTTTCCAAAAGTTTTAAGAACAGAGCCGTAGAGCCAATGGGTAAACTCTTGAGAGTAGAACCCGAGGGTTCAAAATTTCTGGAGGGATATCCTCAAGTTAAAGAAGCGTTGCAGAAAGCAAACTGGCTCCAATGCATCCAGAAATTCAGAGGTTACCACAGAGAGGTTACGAAGGCCTTTGCACGTTCCTTCAGAGATAAAGACAATCAAGTGGAGGTAGGGGACCTGAAGTTTACAGTCACTGAGAGCAGTATAGCACAGGCCACTTCACTCCCACAAACTGGAGAAAGATGGTTTAAAAACCGATCAGTACAAGACCAACAGTGGAAGCAAATCTTGAAGAACCCAGGTATGGATACCAGCATTTTTACAAAAGGGATTCCTGTTACTTATGTCAAGGAAGAATGGACAACTTTACTGTTATTAGTGCAAAAATTCTTTACTTGTGAGGGAAGGTTTGGAGTCTTATATGTTTACCATGCCAAAGTCATGATGCATTTCTTAGGAGATGATATTAACCTTCCATATTTTCTACTCTCAAGTCTTAGAAAAATGTGTTCAATTGCCCAAAGGAACCCAACAAACATTGAATCACATCTATGTCATCATGGTCTTGTTAAAATGCTAGTTGAGGAACAGTTGAAAGCAAAAAGAGATACCTGGGAGAAATTTCTTGTGAGAAACCATTTTGAGGAAGCAGGAGAAACCTTTGTGCCTAGAAAGAGTAGAAGAAAAAGAAAAGAGGCTACCCCTGAAACTGTTGTCCAAGAGGAAACTGTCCAAGAACAGATTGAAGAAGAAACTGATGTACATCATCCTGAACATGAAATTGATCCTGAGCCTGCTATGGACACTGATCAAACAGCTCAAGGAATCATCACAGAAACCCTTTCAGAACTTGCCCAAGAAGTTGCTCAAAAGAGAAAAGAGAGTAGGATGAAACAAAAGAAAGATAAAGGCAAAGCTGTAGCTCAAGAAACTTACGCTACTCCTGAGAACTCTAGTGAAGAAGATACTCAGCCCTTAGCACAAAGAATGGCCAAACTCCATGAAACTGCCCTTTCCAAGAAGGTGGAAAAACAAAAGCAAAAAGTACCAAAAGAAAAACAGAGTACCACCTCTGTGAGAAGGAGCAGCAGATTACAAAACAGAAAAGTAGGGGCCACAAAGGGTAAACAGTCATTCTTTATTGACTTGAGCACACCTCAAAAAGGTGCTACAAGTCTTGACTTGGAGAAAAGTCCTTCACACGCTGAGTATGTAGAGACCAGTCCTCCACGTGAGGAAAGTCCTTTTGAGCATGAGCCTGAATTTGAACATGGATCCGAATTTCAGTATGAACCTAGCCCAAGGCGGTCACCAGAGGTTGACCCTGATCAACAGAAAGTTTATAATTACCTGGAGACGCTAGAACAAGCAGTGGCTGGGCCAAGCACTGCTCAACCCTTGGAGCAGCAAGTCCAATCACTGAAGCAGGAAATATTTGAGCTAGAGGTACTAAATCGCCACATCAAACAAGAAAATGAAAAACTGAAGATACAGGGCAATGTGGACAAGATGGTCCAAGATAACACCATGCTTCATATGGGCTTGTGGCAAAAGGAAAACAAAAAGCTCAAGAAGAGATGCAGAAAATTAAACAGAGCTTTAATCAATCTGAAATTCAGGTGTTTGATGAAAAGACCAAGAGTCAATGTGGCCACACAGAGAAAGAAGAGAAGGTTGGATGTCTTGGCAGAGGCATCCCAGCAGGTGGACTGAGCAATATTTTTGATTGCATGAGGACATGCAATGCCCTCGTAGTGGGGGTATGTAGAGCCTCTACTTTACACTTGATTATCCACCATTACCTACAGTTTTCCCTCATTCATCTCTCACTTTTGCCTCATTTTCCTTGCAAACCAACCCAGATCATTACATTATATGACTTTAAGCATGATTAAGGAATTTTGCTAATGTGTGACTGTTTTGTTTAGATTTTGACATATTTACAGGCATTCCGCAGCCATCTGATGATCCCACAGCCTTTTTGTTAATCTCAAGGTTCCACGTGTCATTTTGCCAAATGAGCCACATGGGCACTTAGGAATCAAGGTGCTCGAGGTTCCTGTGCTATCTGTTCAGCCATCCATGTCATCTGTACCTCCGGTCAATGAGGGTCAAGTTACGGTCAACAAAGGCAGCTTAACGGTGATACGTACGCTGTTGGGTCACGTCAGTTCAAACGGTGACTTGTCCGTCTTATGCAGGCCGTGGGGGACATAATCCAACTCTGGATTCAATGCCCATAACGACCAGAACCTCCAGCTCATCCACGCAGACTTATGACGTGTTATGAACCTTAATTACGCATGACAGTTAGTTGTTTTTCAGTTTTTAGCTGTACGCATTAGGCCGTCTTTCAGATGCCTATAAAACTAGCGTTTGCATACGCTTAATGTTACTTTTCAGTTGCTGCATTTTATAGACTTGTTATCATTTTAGTGCATTCGAAGACTCTGTTTTTATAGTGCTGTTCTAGCACTCTTGACTGTATTTTTCTGCACATGGAGTAATAGAAACAGTGCTGTTCTGAAGTTTACAATTCTCTGAGTCTTCTTTGGATGATATGAATGGAGGGCCCCTGTTCATGTTAGCCTTGTATAGTATTTTATGTTCAGCATTTCCTTATTTCCATTCAGCATTTCCTTTTCTTGAAACATGTACAGCGTAATTTACTTTCTTGTTATTTCATTTCCAGCCTTTATTTTTAGCTGATTAGCATTGTTCTTTTGCAGGTTTTTAACCCGGGATTGACTTTGTGTTTGTGTATTTTCTTTATATCTAGTGGTAGTTTCAGTTGACAGATTCAAGTTGCTGCCTTTACTTATTTTTCATAGCTGATTTTTTTAGTATTTATTTCTCAAAGTGGTCTGCTAACATATGAATGATCTCTTTATCATAAATTGTCTATCTCTTAGAGATTAGAATACTAATAACTTGCAGCTGGCTTTGGGTTCTTTTTAGACTAATCTTTAACTACTTTCTAATCGTGTGTTACACAGTACTATGTGTTAGAGGCAGAGAGTTAGAAAGAGCTGAACATCATCACTAGTCTTTAAAGTAGATTTTTCTCATTTTTATCATTTCTTAGACTTATCTTTAGCTACTTCCTAATCGTGTCTTACACAGTACTATCTGTTAGAGGCAGAGAGTTAGGAAGAGATAAACTTTATCATTGGTCTTTTAAGTGATTTTCTTACCTTTTATTTGCAGCAGCATGAATGGTGTCTAATGCCATTAGAAAGTGGTTCTTTGCTTTCAAGTTATTTCAAGTTACTTATTTCCTTCAAGCTTTTCCTTTTCAGCAAGTAGTTAGAAATCACTAATCACACACTCTCACTCATCTAGAATTCACTTTACACACACCATCACTCATCTATTTATAAATCACCACTCCATTTTAGGAAGATAAATTAACCACAAACAACACCCCCAAACGACAAAAAGCTCTAAGAGGTTGCTTAAGTACATATAGTACACCTTCACTTCATCAGCTTACGAGCCCCGGGTTGACAATTAATGACATCAATTTAGGAACACTAAATTGACTAAAAAAGGACTTTGCACTACTCGATTCTAAGGTTCCCACAATAAAACACCACCTAGAAGGAATCCAAAAAGTCATTAACTTATTAAAAGAAAATCTAACCATGACACGTAATAGAATGAAACAACAAGCTGATGAATGTCGCACTGAAAGAGAGTTTGAGGAAGAGGATTGGGTCTTTGTTAGGCTCCAACCTTATAAGCAATTTTCATTAAAACAACAAGGGAAAAATAATCTATCACCTAAATATTATGGCCCATATCAAATAATAATAATTGTTAGACATATACATGGCAGAGGCAATATGAAAGATAAACATTAGATTACTTTTCTTATTCACAATGATACATATTTATAATACATAGGAATGACCGTTGGTTTCATATTCCAAGTGGTCCCTTGGACTTCCTTTGGTTGTTCAACTTCTACACCAACCCTTAGAGGATTAGGTGTCCAACATTCCCCCCCTTAATCCGAAGGGTTATGTATGAGTCAAAGAAGAGTGTTGTAATACAAAACGTGCAAAAATGCATGGCAGCACTAGGCTGGATGTGCTCTCTGAAATTTTGGTATAAAGGAAGGTGGTTTAAGGATGACCACCAACACTGGAATGCTTAGTGCAATTCATAGAACTCTTCCAGGTCTAGCAAGCAGCGGAGGTCTTCTGCTAGAGGAAGTGCTCCTGATGTTTTGAAGAGGGAAACTTTCAACCTTAAAAGGGAGGTATCACCCCGCATAAAAAAGGAGAACCTCAACTTGAAAAGGGAGGTCTCAACCTATGATCGTTTAAGGATGACCAACAAATCTGGAATGCTTAATGAAATTCCTGGAACTCTTCCAAAACTGGAAAGAAGCTAAAGTCTTCTACTAGAGGAAGTGTCCCCAATTATTTGAAGAGGCATCACCAACTGAAGGCATGCTCAGGGGCATCTTTGTCTCTAGATACAACTTTGAATCTGGTATGGAAGTTTGTGGCTCAGGCTCGCTTGATGTGGCTTTGAAGCTTGTAGATGACCATCACTTCCCCCCTGTCGGACACAAGGTGAGATGATGGAGAAAAATCAACTGCAAGATTTTTCAAACTCTAGAACAAGTTCTGACATGTGACTGAAATATCTTCTTGGTTGTTGAAACCCATTGCCAAGAAGTGATCCATCCAAGATGAATCTTTGTTCTTGCAGGAGACTTATTTATGAAGCATCTGTTTGAACAATGACTGGTTTTATGACAGTTCTTACATGGATGAAGATCAAAACAATGATATTTCATATGGCCAACTCAGCCACAATGTTGGAATTTAACAACCTTTGGCTGCAAATATGGAGGAGCAAAATCTGGAATATGTGAAGGTGAACTGTCATGAAGGAATCCAACGCTCTAAAACTGGATCGACTTTGAGTAATTTGGAATGTGAAAGGAAACCTCCTTATCATATCCAAGACCTGTTATGTGCTTGTTATGGACAAGCTCTTCCCAAGGTCTGATGATTGGCTTGGGAAGTGTAGGCTGGACTTCTAAATCTGCATGCACATCTGCTCTTGAATCTGCCTCAACTTTAATGTCTTGATTAGTTTCTGCATGTTGATGGGAGTCAATTTCTGACTCAAAAAGAGAATTTTTCTGAACAAAAACAAGTTCAGAATGATGATTACGCTGTTGTAGCTCATCTCGTTGTAAGTGTGATTCAAGCTGCAAAAATTCAATGTTTTCTTGTGCATATTGTAGATAGGTTCTAATGTCAGCAAGAGTGTCCCTATTGATGTTTACCATCCCATCAACAATGGAATGAATTAAGGTTTTTAACAACTCCAATGCATCATCAAGTCGATCCATTTCACAATAATTGAAGCAGAAAAATGGTGTTGGCTTGCACACATAAAAATAGTTCCCACTGCTAAATAGATGTAACTATAGGATGAATAGAAAGCTTCTGTTGGACTCTTGACCATGTCTAGTGCTATATATGAAAAAAAACAAATTCAAGCATTCTCAAAACAATAAGTTGTGAGCAAGCTTTACCATCACTTGTGGAAATGACGCAAAGACATGGGCGTAGAGACAAAGATTCATTTGTTTATACATAGTTCAACCACCAATTGTAACATATGTGCTCACAGAGAAGTGGTGAATGATCGGCTTCGTATAGTTCTGTAGAGATTTGATCAAATGTTGTATCCAAAAACTACAGTTTACATGCAAGGCAGTTCTACTTGGTGACTGCTTCTTCCAATCTTGTGATTGCAATTTTTTTTTTTAGGAATGCAAATCTTTTGCCTTCAGTTTACTAGAGCCAAACTCCAACGATAATTACAATGCCTCATGATCATGAATCTAACTTTCTACCTCCTCTCACAGAGCTTCAACACATATATACGAGTTTCGAACTTGTGCCCTCCTCTCACGGAGCTTCAACACATATATACCAGTTTCGATTGCACCATTCAATGCATAGAAAATTTCAACACACTTATAAACTAGGAGTGTTAACGCACACCACAAGTAATGACAACAACAAAGGCAGTGTGGCTACTCCGCGGGCCTGGAGTGTGGCTACTGGAGTTTTATGCGACCACAAAAAATGGGATACCTTCCTGCCAATGCACAGTGATGAACCAACGACACCACAGATGTTAAAGAGCCAACAAATCACCTTATACAGTCTTCCAAACTATGTTACCAAGACTACTTCAATTGTGTTCCCAAGTCGGATTTACAAGTCAGCGACGAACCATAGTTCAGAACCAATGTTCAACACTGCAGCAATTTCACACCATAGAACCAACAATTTGCATTCAACTATAGGGGCACAATGAGAAGTTGATTATGGAAATTTTGGGACACAGAACAACAGCACAATGCAGAGAAATCAGGAAAACGTACACTCAGTTGTATGAGGAATATTTCCTGAAGCGATTGCAATCAGAACTCACATGGGATTTTGAGAGAGCTCTGCTCCTTTGGTCACTGGATCCCCCAGAACAAAATTCCCTTTTAGCCCATGAATCGATAAAGAAGTGGAGTCCACAGAACAGGTCACTTCTGGAAATCTCTTGTGCTCGATTTTCAACTAAGTTGTGGTCAGTCAGACAAGCATATCATATATGGCCATAAGACTTCCTAGAGTCACTATGAATTGTTATCAAATGCATTTTCTTTCCTGAAAGATAATTTGTAAAGGTTTTGAGGTTGGCAATAGACTTCTATGAAAATTCCATTACCTATTAAGGAATCTGCTTGACGTTTTAGGTATCGATGCTCTGGTAAGAAAGCAGCAATAGCTAGCAATAAGTTGGCTTTGTTATAAAAGTAACAGTAACTGGAAAAATGGTTTTTACTGTGGGTTCTCCACTTACTAAGTTAGAAGATATAAACCACATAGGTCTTAAATCCAGAACTAGAATTTAGTGAAATTCCATACAATTCACTACTTTGATGTGTTGGATACCTTAAACAATTGAGGCAATGAAGCTATTCCAAAGTCTATAAGTATTATGCATATAGATAGTTGGAATTTTTATTATCAGTTGCAGGAAATGAATATAAGATGCGTAGATCAAGGTTGGGCTATAATCCCTTTATAATTTTTGAACTATGCAGAACTCTTTCTTTGCTGGCTGAGTGTGCGAGGAAGGTTATTTCCCTGTTATACTTGTTTTTTTTTTTAACATAAACTTGGGATGGACGAAGAAGCCCTTATGCGAGTGGTGGTGACTCGTGTTGAGACTGTCCTGAGTAATATCAAAGAAGAATACCACAAAAGAACTAGCAAAACATTAGAGCATGTAATAATAGTAGATACCTCTGGAGACTACGAAGAATTTCTACTTACTTCGATAGGAAAACAATAGTTCCTGACTGACAGAGATAACAGAGCTCCCATAGCAATGCATTTCTCAGGACTTCAAACACCAGGAGCATCTCTTCAAGGAGGTAGTGGACCGAAGCCAACTTGCTATGGGAGCAGTGGTATTACCAATTCCGCTGCACATCGAGAATGCCAATAGAGACAGACATGCTCAACGCATCTAGAGAAATCCGTAACCAGCAATCACAAAACATAGTTCGAGACTATGCCCACTCGCTCAGAAACACTCTTCCAAATAACTTCCATTGGTTTGCAGGAGCAGAGAAAATGACAGTTACAGGGCAGAGATCATAGCTAGAATTTAGCTGAGAAAACATTCATGAAATGCAGAACTGATGGCAGAAATGACATGCACAAAAAGGCCATAAAACAAGTGGCTCAAATATGAGCAGGGCTGGATATCACCCCCTCTGATACCATGTCAGACATATACATGGCAGAGGCAATATGAAATATAAACATTAGAATACTTTTCTTATTCACAATGATACATATTTATAATACATAGGAATGACCTTTGGTTTCATATTCCAAGTGGTCCCTTGGACTCCCTTTGGCTGTTCAACTTCTACACCAGCCCTTAGAGGATTAGGTGTCCAACGATAATAAATAAGTAGTGTGGCTTATGGACTAAATTTACCAAACAATTGTCGAATCCATAACACCTTCCATGTATAAAGTCTCAAAAACGTACTAGGGAAAAATCAAATAGCTGAAACAGAGATACTAGAGATCGATGAAGAAGGAAGAATCTTGATATAAAATGAAGGTATACTCACTACCAGAGAGAAGGTATTATGGTCTAAGACAATTAAGGAGTACCTCATCAAATGGAAGAAACTACCGGAGGAAGACTTATCTTGGGAGTCAGAACGTTTTCTTCAACAACACCCAACCTTACCTATGCTTTTAGGACAAAGCATTTTTAAGGGAGAGGCAATGTTATGAATAAAATTTCATAAAATTATATATATATATATATATATATATATATATATATATATATATATATATATATATATATATATATATATATATATATATTATTTAAATAATAACATAAATAATTAATTAATTGACTATTATGTAAATTAAGTTAATAACACTTAATTAATATTGAAGAGACATCAGTTCCAAAGGACATGTCTTTTTATTTTGGCATGGCCAGTCAAATCCTATATAAGGAGAACCACCATAGCCATGTATTCATCAATTCATTAAATTAATAAAATATTATATATGATTATGTTTCATATTAATGTCTGTGAAGACTGAGAGCATAAGCGTACAAACCATTTGTACCACAGAGGAAAATAATAAGGTTAGGCATGATCAACACAAAATAGACAAGTCTTTCAAGGTGGGAGACAAAGTATGGTGACTATTGAACAAGGAGAGGCTACAATTTCTTAGTAAGAAAATCAAGGCTCTGTGATATGGTCCCTTTAAGATACTGGAAAAGGCAAGATATAATTCCTATAGACTTATTCTACCCCCATACTTGCACATTTACTTCAATGTGAATGTGTATAATTTGAAGCTCTACGAGTATTCTGTTATAGACATATTTGGGCACTTCAACCCCAATCACATATGTCGATAAACCAAGGGCTCTTTAACCCCTAAAAGTGTTGTTTCATACCCTAAAGAATCATGGTCAACTGATTACATCATTTCCCAGAAGTTCCACCTGAAAAACCACTAAGAACTCGCCAAAATTGGACCATACTGGCTGCTCCATGGTCAAGGTGCGATGCATACTGGTTGTTACACTAGCTAGGTGCGATGCATACTGAAGAGGCCTTCTATAGGGTGCGATGAGTGAGAATGGACAAATGGCTGAGACAGTTTGCTAGGTGGATGCTCATGGAATCTTCTAGAAACTTCTCCTATGACACTTGCCTCTTTGAATTCGCCCAGGGATGAGTAAGAGATCAATGAAATCTCCAAGTGGAACCAAGAAATATCAGTGGAATGACACTAATCAAAACCCAGAGCTGACTCACACCCTTTCAAGACATCTATAAATGGATCCCTCATCTAAGATATCTAGAGGTTGGAATTTTGTAATTTGTAAGGAAGTGTTGTTGGTTTCTTTTTTAGAAGGAACACTGTATTTTTGGGTGATCTTGCTTTTCATGAGGTGAAGAGGGCTTTGATGCTGGGAGGATGATGCTGGATCAGACAACTGGGTTGTAATCCTCTCTTCTATTTCTACTATTAATAAATTTCTTTGAGTTTTCCTCCATACAATCGTGTATTTGTGGATCTCGTTATTTGTGAATGCAATTGTATGTTCAATGTATTTCTGATACTGCATTGGTTATGATATTATAGATCGAGATGCTTTGATAGTGATACTTTGGTTCTACAGGTATTCTCTAAGCGGGACAAGTAGGAGAGGAGTGGCAAGCTCTATCAAGGGAGAGAGAAATCAAGCAAGGAATCAAGCAAAAGATTCAGGTTGGTCCTATTTGCTTCTATTTTATCTATCATACATAAAGGAAATCACAAATTTCTTTGATTGTTTGTTTCTAAGATAGCTACCCATCTTAGTGGGACTAGTAGATTGAAAAGACACTAGTTTTCCCAGAAAAAAAATGGCAACTCTGCTGGGGAGAGATTAGTTAGTTAGTTTGTTACTATTGTTTGCTTTATAAACTATAGACAGAGCCCAAAGTTAGCCAGATAGCCTTCGAACTGCTCTTGCTATGCAAGTGCAAAGTAGATGAATGCTGCTTTAGTCAATCTCTGAGTTGGTTTATGAACTGAACATCTAACTTACAAGCATCCTAAACACCCTTGTGGTAGCTCAATAACCTCTTAAGATCATACCCATGTACCTTGTTTTTACTGTTCATCATAGCTCAGCCTAAATCCTGAATTTAGCTGCAAATTTTGAGCAAAAACCCAACTCAGTTTCGCTCCCTGGCCCATCACATTGTCTGTAACTGGGAGTCTATATGCATCGCACCTCCCGTGTGTAGCTAGTGAGATGCATCCCTATTTTCTTGAAGGACAGGTGCGATGACTGAGTTTTACTATTTCTCTCTTTGAAATTTGGGGTTTTCTCCTTGTTTTCAGCTCTATTCAGTTGTTTTACTGCTTATGATCAGTATATCATTGCTAAAGCCTCTTTCCTTTACATTGTTAAGCCTCCATTGATTAGGATAAGTAGATTTTTTTTGTGTATTTGTCATCATTTATGATTCCTAGTCAAAAAGTAGCTTAATTGAATTGTCGTTTTTTGATGCAAAAGTGTCGTAATTGTCATTTTGAGTCAAAAAGAAGAGTGTCACAAAGTCTTCCTCCTCTAGATAGTTGATTGTAATTTTGTCATTGTACTTGATTTGAATTGTTAATATTTTAAGTGTCGAAAACAATTTTCTAGTCGAAATAAAAAAGTTTTGTTTTAGTCTTCCTTTCATTTTGAAAAGAAATTGTCGAAATGTTGCTTTGAAGAAAATAATTCAGATCTGTACTTAGTTTTCCTTTTTTGCATTCTCACATTAAGGAAACGAAAAAACAAATACATGCATGTTCATTTGCATTTAGACTGTATGCGAAAAATGATTTAGGAAAAGTGCATTTAGTGTGTGCTCTTTGCTCTCTATTGAAAGAATCGTTATCTTCTTTCCTTAGTAGCTAACATTTTCATTGCTAAAAGAAAATAAACGATTGTTTATCATTTTAGATTGCATATTTAGAAGTTTTACACCTACATCATGTGGTGAACCTTGAAAGACAAACTTCTAAACAAGATCAACACTAAAATAAATCTCAATGAACATAAAAACGCTTTGGAACCTAATGCAACACATCTAGAAGTCTAGGCTAGAGACGTGTTCTGACGTCGTAAAACCTGGTAACTATCATTTTCATCGAAGGTTGGGTGATTCCTCCTCTTTGATACGACAAGTGCTAGTACGGAATTTTTCTCCCCATACCGTTGAGTATATATTGGGAGACCACAATAGGCTGATATCCTTTATCCACAGGAAGCCATTTTTGCTGCCCTATCGATCGCAATGCACTGAACACAACATTCGGGAAGATTGATTAGTGTACATAAGTCCTTGGTAATTTCTCTTTAATTTACCACCAAAGTGTATATTGCAGTTTTGCGATTGATTTGGTAATCCCTTTGTCTAGATTTCCAAAGTAGTCACTTTCATTCCTTTTCGACTCCTTAAAAGAAAAGGTCCATTTGAGCACTTGTCACTTCAGGCTCATTAAAAATCGAAGGCGACTAGAGTCATCTTTAGCTTTTTCTTGACTCTTAAAAATTGAAAAAGCAAAGTTGTGTCAAAGCGTCATTAAAATTTATTTAATTTGGAATAACATCCCTGTTCCTTCGTTGATCTTAGGTTGAGGTAATGGAGTCCACCAAGCAAGGAATCCCTCTTGGGGGAATCCTAGTCCTTTCTCTTATTGGGGAGATATTGGTGCTCCATATATGGCTACATTGTCCCTTCCGGGAATCACAATTGGCTTACCAGTATGGCTATTCTCAACCTCTATCATTCAAAATACCGTGATCCCTCAGCAATCGAATCAGCAAACAGATGATACTGAAGTTGTCCCTTTGCCTTCTACTTTGTTTGTTTCTCCCTCCCCTTCTTCCTCTTCGCTTGGTGAAACCAGTGATACTAAAAATCAAGTGGCTGAGAAGAAGAAGAAAGGGAAGGAGATGAAGAAGAAGAAGTCAGCTAAGCAAGGGGGCAACAATGAATCATCTGGTGAAAATCCACACATTAAATCTCCTAGATATCCGTGTCTAATTTGAAAAGGAAACCATTTTCATCGAGATTTTCCTTGCATTCTGCGGATCTTGAGAGAATGGTCTCCTCGTTCGTACCATCCGGTGTCACCGAACTCTGTCGATTAGGTTGACAGCACACCATCAACTAGTGAAAATGAAAGTCCTGGACAGGAAAGAAAGGTCAAAAATCCATGTCTATTATGTGAAGGAGACCATCACCTTGCCCGTTGTCATTTTCTACATGAGGCAAAGAGAATCTTGCATAATCGTCCTGCTTCACCACAGTGACTTCCACCTGGATACAAGAAACTCTTACCAAGTCCATTGCTAATTGAAAACTTGACTGACGTAACTAAATCATTGGTCGAAACGCCTATCGTTGAGAGTGAATATTCTGAGTCCATACCGGACCAAAGTCAATAGGTAGAGATGGAAGTCGACCCAGTCTTGCCTTCAGAAGGTCCACCTTCAGATGACACTATTTCCAAAGAGAATGAAAACGATGCTGTTCAAATTTTTTTTTTTTTTAATATAGAGTCTGATGAACTTGGTGGCAATCCACCTATTCCTTTACAATAGGAGGAAAGTCCCCCAGTTCAAGGGGTTCATTCAGCCATTTATCCGGTACCCCCTTCGAGCAGTCTAGTCATTTCCTACGATTGGAATCAACTAGCAAGACCCCGCCTTCCGTCTAATGTACCATTCCGGATAATAGTACAAGTTTAAAAAATGATCATGTCTGGAACTATCATAGATGAAGGGGCTTTAGTGAGTATCCTTTCCTAAACTACTTGGAAAGTGCTTGGTTCACCATTGCTTATGCCTGTTACTCAAAATTTGTCAGGCTTTAACAAAGGAACCAGTCGACCGTTAGGGATCCTTCCGAAGTTGCCTATAACTTTGAAAAGGAAAACCGTTCTCTTGAACATGATGGTAGTCCAAGGACCACTAGATTACAATCTAATTCTTGGACGTGAATATATATATAGCATGGAAGCTATTGTTTCCACACTCTTTCGAGTGATGTGTTTCCTGCATGAAGGGAAAATGGTACAACTTATCGACCAGCTTTCATTTCTCGGTTCAAACATAGCTTCAAGTCAAACATCAACCCTAGATGGTCTCTTTGCATCAAGAATGTCTCTTCAGCCTTCATTCCATCCACCTGATTGCGCCGAGTAGTCTGGTGAATATAACAAAGCTTAGGGGGCATGCACCCTGGTCTACTTCAATAGATGAACCCAGCTGAAAAGATAGGTTTCCTTGTAGGTTATGTGCTCAGTCTAAAACACCATTTCCTTGTAGGTTATGTGCTCAGTCTGAAACACCATTTCCTCGTAGGTTAAGTGCTTGGTCTAAAACACCATTTCCTTGTAGGTTATGTGCTTGTCTGAAACACCATTTCCTTGTAGGTTATGTGCTTGGTTTGAAACACCTTTTCCTCGTAGGTTATGTGCTTGGTCTGACACACCATTCACCTTTGTCCACTATGTGGACGTAGCCAAGGAAGTGTTTTGTCTAGCTGCTAACAAAAACAACCCTGCTTAACCACAGTGACTTCCACTTGGTTACCTGGGGACTCTCCTTTTCTCGATACCTGGGGGCATGCAAACCTTTTTATGCAAGTGAAAAATGACCAATTCCAATTTTTTTAGCTTTTTAGCTTTTTAGTTTCAACTTCTTAGGTTAGGTGATTGGTCTAACCACCATTCACCTTTGTTTGCAGCGCGTAGACGAAGAAAAGGAAGTGTTTTGTCTAGATGAAAGACAAAACTATCCTACCTAACCTTAGTAGTTCCTTAGCTTTTAGTGTAGTTAGCTCTGTAGTTTGGTCATTTATAGCCTACATAAAAAGACAATGAGAAATGTTTCGCATGGTGCAAGCTCGCTAAAAAATGAACCTGTCAGTGAGAGAAATCTTTTAAACGATTGGTATGAGCAATGTTCCCGCAAGGTTCAAGCTCGTTAAGAAATAAACCCGCTACTGAGCATATGTTAACGCGAGGTTCAAGCTCATTAAAAAATAAACCCACCTTCAGTAAACGACCTCTGTGATTGCCATGTTATCAGCCTTTTGAGCCTTGGTTGTATTCTACCATCACCTCCATTCATTTGGTCGATCATACACTTCCACTTGATTGTTTACCCTTTTGAGGAACAGATCCGATGAGTGATTTTGTTAGCCACGCTCTTCACACTGCCATGTTTTGAGAAGTTCCAAACTTACTTGGAACCATTTGCTACCCGAAAACATCACTCGTTCCTAAAAAACGAGTCTCTTTTAAGCTCTTTTTAGACTCGTTAAAAATGAAAATATTACCGAGCTACTGGCCTTTCCAGCTCGTTAAAGTAAGGGGAAGTGCCATCCCTCCTGTATTTTAATCTTTTTTGACCTGAGGGATTATCCCAAGAAAAGATCGAGTTCTTGTTTTTTCGGCTCGTTAAAACGATCGAAAAGTCATCCCTTTCGTATTATTTTATACTTTTTTGGACTTAAAGGATTATGCTACGAAAAAGGATTGCTGGAGTTTCCTTTTCGTCCCTTTTCAATCTCTCTAAACATGAAAAGGACCGAGTTATCCTTGTCGTTAAACTCGTTAATAGCGACAAACTTTTCCACCCAGACAAGAACGAGTTTCACTGTTGCTAGGCTTGCTAAAACATAGTGACAGGTTTGCTCGAAGGGAAAATTATAGAACAAGCATATGTTATCCTCCTATAGCTTGACAAAAATAAAGAGGTACTGGTCTGCAATGACTGGGGAAAAAGGGAAGAAAACTTGAAGAATTTTATTGGTAGCAGGTGGCTCTTGAACATGACACTTTCACTCCATCACCATGATTGAGTCGAGTTGGGTTATTTTGTTCACCGGTCATATCACCATTGGTCCTCCACACCATCCATATTTTGGGGTTAACGCTACCAATCCATCTCAGTGTCACCGATATGTTCAAGAGAAGTCATTCAGAGAATTTACCGCCCAGCTAACACCTCATCCACTGCAATACCTTCACTCTCCATTTTTCATGACCGTCATTCCTGAACCTTTTATCATCAGACCGTTTTCACCTCCAGAAACTCATTTGCTTCATTTCTTGTCGTAGATGTGGGATACATTAAGGCCCTCCTACGATGGGTCACTTCTTGTTGACATCAGCTTATTATCCAAGAATTTGACTTAGAAACAACCCTTTTAGTACTTTGAAACTTGCATGCCTCAATGGCAAGTTTCTCACTTCCGGCGACAGGTTTACATCAATGAACTTCGACCGAAAGATTTTGCGTGGTGTTCGACATCGACTCATATATTCACACCACGTGAATTGTAATGCAGTACTTTGAGGGTCATTATCATTATCGGTGATTCCTCTCGCACCTGTTAACAACTTACATCATTGGCTGGTAATCAGGCGATGCCTTTCCATGTTCGACTTCAGAACATCTTTTCACATGGATCGACTTGTACATCGAGCGAAGATTGAATGAGTTTGAAGACCCCGGATCTAGTTTCATCCAACTGGGTTGCGATATATTCAGGAAAATAAAGACATCATATGTACACAGTAGCTTCATAGATGGTCATCCAAGCCAGGGACGATGACCCTTCATATGAAGAATCACCAGTCTGTAACTGCAGACGATTATATGTTCTATGTACATGAAAATGAATTTATAAAGATGAGCATGGGAATGCCCGCCTCAACTAGATCATGAAAGTAATATGATGACGATGTATTGTATTGTATTGTAACTTATACAAGTCACCTTCCAGTTCGAATTCCTCGGATCCTCATGATAAAGAATTTCACTCGACATCAAAAGATTTATGACCTCATGCTTTACGGGGCAACTATTATAGACATATTTGGGCACTTCAATCCTAATCACATATGTCGATAAACTAAGGGCTCTTGAACCCCTAAAAGTGTTGTTTCATACCCTAAAGGATTATGGTCAACTGATTACATAATTTCCGAGAAGTTCCACCTAAAAAACCACTCAGAACTGGCCAAAACTGGACCATACTGGCTGCTCCATGGTCAAGGTGCGATGCATATTGGCTGTTACACTAGCCAGGTTTCATGCATACTGAAGAGGCCTTCTATAGGGTGCGATGAGCGAGAATGGACAAATGGCTGAGATAGTTTGCTAGGTGGATGCTCATGAAATCTTCTAGAAACTTCTCCTATGACACTTGCCTCTTTGAATTCACCTAGGTATGAGTAAGAGATCAATGAAATCTCCAAGTGGAACCAAGAACTATCAGTGGAATGACACTAATCAAAACCTAGAGCTAACTCACACCCTTGCAAGACATCTATAAATGGATCCCTCATATGAGAGATCTAGAGGTTGGAATTTTGTAATTTGTAAGGAAGTGTTGTTGGTTTCTTTTTGAGAAGGAACATTGTATTGTTGGGTGATCTTTCTTTTCATGAGGTGAAGAGGGATTTGATGTTGGGAGGATGATGCTGGATCAGACAGCTGGGTTGTAATCCTCTCTTCTATTTCTAATATTAATAAAGTTCTTTGAGTTTTCCTCCATACGATTGTGTATTTGTGGATCTCGTTATTTGTGAATGCAATTGTATGTTCAATGTATTTATGATTCTACATTGGTTATGATATTATAGATTGAGATGATTTGATAGTGTTTTGTTACTTTGGTTCTATAGGTATTCTCTAAGCGGGACAAGTAGTAGAGGAGTGGCATGCTCTATCAAGGGAGATAGAAATCAAGCAAGGAATCAAGTGAAAGATTCAGGTTGGTCCTCTTTGCTTCTATTTTATCTATCATACATAAAGGAAATCACAAATCGCTTTGATTGTTTGTTTCTAAGATAGCTACCCCTCTTAGTGGGACTAGCATATCAGAAAGACACTAGTTTTCCCGGAAACACCTTCCATGTTAGATGAGGAAGAGGAACAGGTCATAGCTTATGTGGAGGATTTGGAACCAGATTCTCAGGCATAGTTGATAGAATATACAATTTTGTGGAAGAGTTCTAGAACTACAAGATGGGGGAAGCATGACCTTTGGAAATGTTATGTCCCTATATACTAGTGCATGCCCCATATTATTATTGTTGTGCCCCATGGAAACCCACTATTTTTTTTTGTTCCCTTACATTATTATTTTTATGTAGGCCCCAATTATATTTTGACCCTTTAGACTCCTATATATACCAAGGAGGTCTTGTCATTTGAATCACCAGGAATTGTTCATTTATGTGATGTATAGGGAGGTTTCTGCCTTAAATTGGCTTATTATCAAGTCAGTGTTCTATATTTTCTTATGTTTCTATGTTATTCTAGATACATAACATTTGGTATCAAAGCTCTTGATTCTATGGTTTTACTCCTTCAAACGAGTCATCATGAAATTTTGCTATAATTTTTTTTGTTTCTTTATGAAGCTTCACACTATGAAATTGTTACCACATGGAGAAGAAATCTTGATGAAAATATTATTACAATTTTAGAGCTTTGTTTGTTATATTTTCAGAGATATGGTTCAAGTAAGTTAAGGTTTTGGTATACTCTAGAATTTAGTCTCAGACAAGTGCCTCAAGGAAAATAATCATAAATTTGTTCTCAAGCATTAGATTTGAATTGCATAAAAAATTATGGAAATTGAAAACTCTATAGTTTCTATTATATGAGTTTTAGGGCTGAAGGTTGAAATAGTGACACATGGCAGTTCCTACAATTTCACTTTATGGAACCCATCTATAATCAAGTCATAGTAGGAGATTTGGCATAAATTTATCTTGAAAAATCCAATCTTAGTCTAACCTATTGGGTTAGAAAGAAGACACAAAGAGATACATCAAGGTGGAATCTAAGACCTTGGGGGGCTGAAATCATAGAGATACAATCGTTTCAAATCCATATCAACAAGCTCAAAATCAAGCCCTTAAAAGGTGTGTATTTTTAAATTTGCATAACTTTTGTTTGAAAAAACAATTTGAAGTGATTCAAAGGGCATAGTGAAGACTAGATATCATTAAGTGGTTCCAAAATGCAACCTAAACAACAAAATTCTCCACCCATTAAGACCTTAGAAAACTCTATTATGATGCATGAAGAAGAGGAATAAATACAACATGATATATCAAAATTACAAGAACCAGTGCAACAATTTTTACTATCACAAATAGCAACCAAAATGAATTGGTAGCTAATATGGATGGTTTAGAAGAAAAATAGAAAGGAATATGGAAGGTTTAAAGGATGGTTTAAAATCATAAATGGAAGGTTTGACAAAGATGCTACAAGAAACACTTGCTAATGGTGACAAGGTATTCCATGAAATTCACGATGAGAACAAAAGGAATGTGAATCACGATTTTAGGAACTCTAAATTTGGGTTGAATACCAACCATATTCCAAAGATCGATATGAGGAAGTTTGATGGAAAGGATCTGATAACATAGATACTATAGATGGATCAATTCTTTGATCTACATGATGTGAAACACACATAAAAGATACATATTGCATCTTTATATTTAGAACCCAAATAGTTTATGTGGTATCAATGGATTTTTCTCGTACATCACTTGTCACATAGAAAATTTTTATAGAGTAATTGATAGTGAGTTATGATGATAAAAATAGAAATACCTTCTTTATCCTATTGATGAATCTCAAACAAAAGGGTTCAATGCCAGAGCATATTGATTACTTTTAAATATTGAATATCAAGGTAATTGATATTCCAAAGGAGCATCTGATTGTTCTCTTCAGAGGGAGTTTAAAGGATAGCATCCAACATGAGGTTTTCCTTAGGGAACCTAGTTCATTGTAGAATGCATTTAGGGTGGCAAGAAAAGTTGAAAGAAAAATTATGGCAACAAGGAGGTCTACCACTCACAACTATAAATATGGAAGTGGTGCAGCTCCTAGCCTCCCACAACTTACAAATTTAATACCAAAACAACTGGAGGAAAAAAGAGAAAAAGGGATTTGTTACAGTTATGATAGAAAATGCACTAAAGGTCATAAGTTTTCTAATAAGAAATTTTACATAGATTGTGAAGAGGAGGGATAAAATGAACAAGAAACATCAAAGGAAGATATACACCAGGAACCAACCCCAGGGGTTGAGAAAGAAGAAATGAATATAACCATATCTTGCAATGCATTGGTATAAATTACCACTCCTCAAACTCTCAATATAGAAAGATATATCAAGAAGAAAACAATAATAGTAGTAATTGATTTGGCTAGTACCTATAATTTTACTCATTGTAAGATATAAAATGATTTGAAATGCTTTCTATATCCAACATTAGAGTGTCAAATGATGGCTGCAGATGGAGGAACTATAAATTTCTTAGGGAAGTGCCATGATATCAACCTAACCATGGGGAAATATGTATTGAATAGTCCAATGCTTGTTTCCAGTGGGTGGTGCTGATGTTGTACTAAGAGTCCAATGGTTACAATCTTTGGGTATGAAAGAATTTTTCTTGAAATTTTTTAGGGAAGGAAAGGAAAATGAATTAAGGGGTATCATAGGGAAACCTAAGAATATAGTTAATTTTCATGGCATGACAATTCTTTTGAAAAGGAAAAACTAGGGGTAAATGCACAATTATGCTCACCAGATGTTCAAACATCTAAGTCATCAATTTCTCCATATATTCAAAGAGTCCATGAAAATCATTCGAAGGTATTTGATACTCCCAAAGGTCTCCCACCTATTCAAAATCATGATCATGTTATTCACTTGATTTAAGGAATTGTTCCTCCAAACAAGAGACCTTACAGATATCCCTATGCCTAGAAGAGTAAAATTGAATATATGGTTACAGAAATGTTAGAGGCAAGTATAATTCAACCAAGCCAATTTTTTTTCTCTTCTCTAGTAGTATTTGTGCAAAAGAATGATGGAACTTGGTTTATGTGTCTGGATTATAGAGAGCTCTACAAGCTCACTATTAAAGACAAATTTCCCATTCTTGTCATTGATGAATTTTTGGATGAACTAAATGGAGAAATTTACATCACCAAGTTATATCTTCATCCATGATATCATTCAATTAGAATGAAGACATAAGACATTCTAAAAGCATCATTCAGAACTCATGAAGGCCATTATGAATTTTTGGTCATGCCTTTTAGCCTTTCTAATGCACCTTCCACATTTCATGGTTTTATGAATTCCACTTTCAAACCCACCCTTGGAAAATTTGTGTTAGTATTTTTGATAATATATTAATCTACGACAAGCCTTGGAAATATCATGTTGACAAGGTGCTCAAACTATTGGAGGATAAACAATTGTATGCAAATCCCTCCAAATATTTCTTTGGGTACAGGAAGTGGAATATTTGGGTCATATTGTATCTCATGATAATTTTAAGGTAGACCCTAAAAAAATTAAATCCATCAAGGAATAGAAAATCCCCACAACCTTAAGGCATCTTCGAGGATTTCTTAGTTTGATTGTTGGAAGAATCACCACACCTCTATGGAATCCGTAATTTCCACCCTGCGGATCCTAGTTACTGGTTTATAACGTTTACCAACACCGGCGGGTTTTGGTGTAACGGTAAACCTCCACATTGATATGGTATTATCACATGTTTTCAAAGAATTATGGGAAAATAGCATCACATCTAACAACATTATTGAAGAAATATGTATTTTTTTGGACTCCAGAAGCAACTAAGGTCTTTGAACATATTAAATAGGTAATGTGTCGAGCTCGCGTCTTAGCTACACTAGACATCACAAAATCATTCATTGTGGAATGTGATGCCTCAGGAATTCACATAGACCCATTATGTTTGAAAGTAGTCCAATTGACAAGAGAAGGTATTTAAACAAACCTATTTATGAGAAAGAAGTGTTGGCAATACTACAGGGCCTGAAGAAATGGCACCTTTACCTAATGTGAAGACACTTCAAGGTAAAAAAAATCATGATAGTCTTAAACACTTCTTGGAACAAATATTATCTTCAAAAGAGTAGCAAAAATGGTCACGAAGATGTTGGGTCGTGACTTTGAAAAAGGGAAGAAAATTGTTGTCACAAATGCACTCTCAAGAAGGGATGAGGATATGGATGAATTAATCTGTGTAATTTCTATTATCCAACCTAATTAGATAAGTGAAGCAATGGATGAATAGAATAATGATGAAGAGGTGTGGAAAATCATTCAAAAGCTGTAGCAAGATCTCATTGCATCTGATATATTTATCTAGAAAAGTGATTCACTGTGGTACAAAGATCACTTATATGTATGTAAGAAATCCTAAATAAAACAAAATGTTCTTTTGGAATTGCACACCTCTCCTATAGGCGAGTACTCAAGATTTTTAAAAACTTACCAAAGGGTAAAGAAGGAATTTTTTGGGATGCCCTTAAATTTGATATTTAAAATTTTGTGGCAGAATGTTTGGTTTTCCAACAAAATAAAGTTGAGACAATTAAGACTCTTGGTCTTTTACAAGCATTGGTCATTCCAAGTCAGTGTTTGGAAGAGGTATCAACGGATTTTATCAAAGGTTTACCCAATTCCAAAGGAAAGAGTTTCATCATGGTGGTAGTTGTTAGACTTACCAAGTATGCACACTTTTGTGAATTGTCTCATTATTTTAAGACTAGCACATTCACAACTGCATTTGTGGAACTAGTTCAAAAGCTACATGAAAACCGAAAGATTATTGTAAGTGATAGAGATTCCATTTTCACTGGAAATTTTTGGATATAATGTTTTTGTTGTCTCTGTATTCAATTATCTCATAACTCATCTTATCATGCTCAATATGATGGTAAAACTGAGTGTTGTAGTCCATTTTTCGCATCTATTCAATAGACCTACAAACTAGATCAATCCACATCCATGAACATGTTATCATCATGACTACACAAATCCATGAGCATGAACATTCCACAATGTCTATGTTTCTGGGATTAATTGCTCAAAATCAAGCTTTTAAGCCCCAACACACCCTGCCCCTTTAGAGACCTGTGTTCAACGTTGGTTGCTCCCTTTTTCACCAACGTTGATCAACAATAGCTTGCTCCTTGCTGGGGGTGCAATGATTCTATAAATTCATGAAAATTAAAAATATTTATGAAGATTTCTCTTCTAGAAGCTTCTAGGGGTTGTTTTAACCATTTACCTTGGATATGAAGTTCGAGTCCTATCTGATCCTACCTTGGAGACTTCACCTCTTATCCCTTGAGCTCATCCTCCCATATTAAGTGGATCTCAAGCCTAGATTGGTAAATGGATAAGAATTCCTAAACTACCATCCCTCTCCTATAAATTTACTGATATCTACAACATCAGGGTTGGCTTTTGGAGATTGATCATGCCCTCATGTTGTTGCCTTGAATCTAAAAGAGTCATCATCTTCGTGAATTAGGGTGACATTGATGTGTGCTTTGTTAGAATGAAGAACAAGTCAACTTAAGGAGATATCTACAAGATAAGCTACTATTCTTGGTTGTAAACTCTCTCCTATTTCTATTAATACAAAGAGTATCTTGTTTTCCTATATATGTTGTGTTACACTTACATTCATGTATTTCAATGTCTTGTAGATTCATTGAATAGAGTAATTGAATTATGCTACATAGATGTTGTGGATCCTTGGCTTGTTTTGGTCATATATGCAGGTTCTAATTATAACAATCATAGCTACGACTGGAGCTTACAAACTCGGAGGAAAGTAAATCTTACGACAGATTCCAAGTAAGCTTCTTTCCCATTCTTCAAATTATTTAAGGGAAACTATATATTCTTTGCTTTATATTGTTCTAAACTAGTCCATTAGGTCTGGGGAAGATAATTTTGTCCAGAACCATACATTTTTCTTAACAAATTAGTGACTCCACTGGGGAACATTTATTTCCCTTAGTGGTTTCCTTAACCTATATTGGCTTAGTGGGTCCTGACCTAGGTTTAGAGTTAGTTGTGCCAAACAAAATCCTACACTACTGGCCCTTTCGAAATTAACCCGTGTAGCGCAGGTTGAAGTCTCACCTGAAGTAGTATGGGGGCATGCTGGAACCAAGTTTCCACATCCAGATATCAGTGTGATGTCTTTTATTGCCCTAGATTTGTCTTCGCATAGACCTATAAGCCCCTAAGGCTTGGTACTACAACTTCACTTAAATGGACCTTAGACCTCTGCGAAGGTCTACGATAGGGCTTTGCGGACCCTTAACAGATGAAGCATTCACTTACGTGCACCATAAAACAACCCTAGATCTGAGTTCGCCTAGATCTACTTAAGATTTAATAAACATAACAAAATGTATTATAAGCTTTACGTAAATACTTAACATGCATTGCTTACAGTTAACAAGACTTATCCAATAAATTCACGCATCAATACATCAATATTTCATAAAGAAATTTATTCCATCACGACATATATCGTGAACATAAATAACAGAAGTAAATAGATAAACACATGAATTTCTCTAACGGTCTTCTTTATTGATACTCAGTATGTGGTTATAGACTCAAAACTGCCCTATGCACTCAGCTATAGGGGTCCACGCACTCAGTTGCGGACTCTACTATTGGCCTCTGGGCACTCAGCTGTAGAGCCTTTTCCTCCTCTAAGACTCACTTCTTTGCGCTATCTTCTATTGACCCATTACATCCATCATTCATTACTATCTCTTAGACTCTCTAAGACACCTCTATTTATACAATCCCATGGTCCACGAACCATGGATGGATCTCAAAACCGACTCAATTTTACATAGATGAGTGTTAAAACCCTTTTTGAATCCTAACCACCTACATGCTCCACATCCACAAAGTGCGAAGACTTTACATATTTTTACAATATTTACATCAAAACTTGGGTTTTTAACCCCAAAACTCTCCCAAGGGACCACATCCCAATAGGCCCCCAACACAAAGGTTGTGACTCATCCTCGAGTCACTCAAATGGCATGGTGATCTTGCTATGAATATCCTCTAGCTCCACCTGCATAACTTCCACCTCGGAAGCACTCTGCGTGGCTGCCTGCTTAACCTCTTCGACAAGCTGCTATGTAGCTGGACGTTCTGCGACTACCTTGATCTATTGTTGTGTTTGCTGCAAGCTCGTCAACTTCTCCTGAATGTCGGTTGTTACTTGGTAAGCTTTGTCTAACCAAGGTCCCAACCTGGCCTTAAGCATGACCTCCTTTTGTTGGGATGATTCTACATGTACGTGGAGCTGCTTCCCATCCTGCAACTTGGCGAGGAGTTATGCTGGAGCAACAGAGTGTGTCATTGCCCGGACCTCATCATACTGCTTCTGCAGCTCGCAGACTTCTGTGTTCAGCATCTGCAGGGTTGGTTATTCCTACATATTTGTCACTAATTCCATTGCCTATTCAAATAAGGTCTAGCAGTCAATGACTGCAGCATCCAAAGTATTCATTCCTTATTTTATAGCGCCTCTGTGCTTCTCCCTAACCTCGGGCGGAGTCGAAGGCTATAATTTGAGTTACAACTCTGTGATTTTAATGTTGAGTTCAAATTAAACTCTCCTAACCTCTGCCTTGACCTTGCAGACACCTATAGCTAATTTTCAGATCTTGGACTGTAGTTGTGCATCCTCGGGTATGTGCAACTCCGACACTATTTTGCACGCCTCTACTACCAAAGCCACCAGCTTGGAATTCTGTGCCTAGATAATATCTCTCTCCTTCAGGGCCTATGTATTCTTGGTGAACATTGTTTCATTGTTCACCAAGTACTCGATGATTAAATTGAGAGCACATTGCTCTTGAGCTCACAATTCCTCGATTACTCTGGCCTGCAGCACATGAAGAAATTTGTTGGGGAACACTGCAATGTTCAGCGCGATATCCTTAAGGGTGCTCAAAATAACTCAGTCATCAGCTGATCTTGCTCACACTGACCCTTCTAGTAGGGAAATTGTGCAAATGTCCAATGTCCTTACCAGTTTTGCAGCCTAACTTGTCCCCGGTGACAAGCTCATTTGTGTTGTGCTCGCTTGACCTGTGCCCACCTGTATCCTTCTAGTTTGGATATGTGGCTTGCGTATATCCTTTTAGATTCTCCCCAGTGTCTGCATGTACTACTGCTCAAACTGTTACAACAAGTCAATTGTAATATCCTTGTCTTTGTCTCCGATCTCATTGAGATCGCCCTCTGTCAAGGTCATGGGATCCACCTGTGTTAAGGAAATGGGGTGCTCTGCCCCTCATTTCCTCTGCCGCCCTGTTCAGATTTTTCTTCCTCCTTTGTCATGGGCAAAGGGGATTTACTTCTTCTCTATGATTCGCGTTGTTCCTGATCAACCTGCTCCTTGGAAGTGTGCTCTTATTCCATCTAAGCCTTCTTGGCGGCTTCATTCTTTCGCTGCGTAACCAAGTTTTTCACGCCCTGTTTTGCTGCATCCTTCTTCTTTTTCTCAGTCGAGCTGCCCACGCCTTTACTAGTTCCTACAATCAAGTCTAATGGGGCATTCCATTCTGCCGGACAACGCTTGATCACCTCCTAAATATCATGGTCTGTGACTAAGTATGGTAAATTGTACCATTTCTGTTGTGGGTCTTTGTGCGCCTGAATGTAGATGCAGTGGAAATCAGCTTTAAACGCGGCATATACCGACAACTGCTAATACAAGGTTGGGGACAACCTTGGTTGCTGATTTATGGCCATGCAAAAACTCATTTCCATAAAGACCCAAAAGATCTTTATTTCTGTGACACGCATGGGGTCCTTCGTGGCCCAGAGGGAGGTGAATTGTGCAGCCTCCGCCAATCCTTACGTCAACAGAGGAAAATAGCTATCCTCTGATAGCTCCCATGCAACTAGCATGATGGAGAGAAACAATCACGCATAGTGGAAGGGCTTTCTCTCATCCTAGACCTCACGAAAATTTGCAAGGAATTCATTGCATAAGTACCGTGACTAGTTAAATTTCATGCCCTTCACACATTATGCAGCTAATGATACCACAGGTGTCGAAATCTCGTCCTTGCGGCACTTCTTCATAACCTTTCTGACTAGTATTTGGGTGGCAATATTTACCGCAGGATCGTTGATAGACATGATGGAATAGCCACACAACTTTTTCACAAGCTCAAACTCCTTTTTCATTTCACCCGCCAAATATTTTTCTTGTGCCTTTTTGCCAAACTCCTTGCCTAGATTCAAGCCTTCATGCGGCAGGTGCGTGATTCTGTGGATGAGCATGTTCGTGATGGGTATAGGTTCTCCAAGCCATAAACACCCATCGCGCATGAGAGTAAGTAACTACCACACACAGGTGGTATTAATCGTAGTGCGGTGATAGTGGGGTACCCACAACAGGTTCAATAGCCCATAATTCTCTACTTCGCAGATCCATTCCACCAGCTCCAACTCAGTGACACCTAAATCCTAGTAGTGAACACACTTCATATAATTTGCGGTTGCGATGTGGGAACCTCTCATGGTCCGTCAGGTCCCAATCCTCCATCTTCAGCAGAGGAATCTTCACGAGGTGCAAACCCTCAAAGGGAACCTGCTCCAGCAGCTGGGGCATAGAGATGACAAACTTGTCATAATCGGGTCCTTGGTGACCTTTGTCTTCCCTTTGCGTGGAGGGATGTAATCAAGTAATTTGGTAAAGGGCTCTACTCCCTTGGCGTCTATGTCTTCAGTTCCCTATCCCTCCTCAGCCTCCAAATCAACAACCCTCTCAGACTGCTTTTCCTTTTTTTGCTTTTGAGTAGCAGAATGTTTTCTAGGTGACTCGCACACCGACATCGGCTTCTTCTACTTATCATTCATCGGCTTCTGGGTTTCTCTAATAGGTGTAGGCTTCAGCCTCAGTGACCTCGGTGTCATAGGTACAGGCGTCGGGGCTTCCACACTCACAACCTCTGGAGCAACTCCTTCCGATGCGACATCTCTCCTAGTGTTCATAGTCTTAGTAGGGATTGGTCCTAACATGGTTTCCAAGATAATCTTCTGGTTTAACTCTAGTAAATTGGCAAACACAGGACTCGCGACCAAATCCTCAAAGAACGAGTAGCTCATAAGCAACAGACAATGCAACTCAATAATTTTAAGTGGGCAAAGTGTTCTCTATTAGATCGACATGCGTAATTTATAGGGGTTTTTGAATTCAAATTCGACCGTTCCCCTCAAAACTCAATCATTAATGTTGTTTTGGTGGCAGATCTTCAAATATTTTGCCCTTAAATGCCGCCAACTCACTCCTCTTAGCCGTCTCCTACCTGTCAAGTCATGAAAAATGACTTCAACGATCACTTTCCTGCTGTGCTAAGTGGTACCTTCATTTGGAGTGCAGCTCCCTTCGCGCAGAGTCTTAGCCTGTGACTTCAATATTTTCCGTGCAGCCCGCCTGCCACGTAGTCCTCCAACCCGGGCAGTGTAGTTTATAGTCCCGCGCTCCCTTGCAGCTGCATGGAGCACTAAGACTGTCCTGCCATCATATAGTCATTGAGTTGGATGCCCTGTTTATGGCTTCAATTGGATGCCATTCACCCTTCTCTGAAAAGGTTCTCAATTCAACTTCGCAAGCTGAACTACGCCTCCATTTGTAATCTCTTTGATAACATAGGGCCCAAGCTAGTGCATCTAAAATTTCCCCATAAACTTAGTGAAATTTCTATCATATAATAAGACCAACTCATTTACCTTGAACGTGCACATCTTGATGTGTCAATCGTGCCATGTTTTTCCGTGCTCCTTCTGTACTTGTTGATGGAATCCAGCTAAGAATCTGTCTCCTTCAAGTTCCATCAGCTGCGTGAGCTGTTCTTCCAAGGCTTAGCGATCTGTCATTCCTGTGAAAGCTCCTATGCATAGGCTAGGCATGATATATCCTTAGGAATCATCGCATCTACACCATAGACCAATCTAAAAGGTGTCTAACCTGTCATATTTTTGCAAGTGGTCTTATACGCCCATAACACTATAGGTACGCGCACATCTTAGTCATTCCATTGTGCATTGTAAATATTCATCAGCGCATTCTCCAATATCTCATTAAAGGCCTCAACTGTTCCATTAGCCCGAGGATGATAATGTGTGCTATTCTGATGATAAAACTAGAACTCTTCAGTCAACGTGTTGATTGTTTTGTTTAGGAAGTGCGTACCCCAATCACTCATCAACACTTTTGGGCAGCCAAATCGGGTCAACACATACTCAAACAAGAATGTTACGGTTATAGCCCCTGTACAATCCTTTACCAGCTACGCCTTCACCCATCTGGTTAGATACTCAGTCGCGGTGATGATATAGCGTGCACTTCTCTTCTTTTTTGGGGGCTGAATTTGTCCAACGAAATCAATTGCCCATTTTTCAAATGGCTACAACGATACTTGAGGATTCAGTGGCAACTCGTCCCTTCACGATGGTTTTCGCATTCGTTGACATGCATCACATGCCCTACAATATACTTTAGAATCTTTATGCAGTGTAGGCCACCACAGCCCTGTGCGCAAAACATTTTGTGTTGTCGCTTTGCCTGCATAATTTCCTCCCACAAGCCCCCCATGAGTTTCAACAAGGATGCTATTTCGCTCAAATTCTGGCACATATCATTGCAAGATCTCATATGCACCCATCTTATATAAATTTCCTGTAATCACCAAGAAATCTTCCATGTGCACTACTAACTCCTTCTTTTTCTAACTGGTGTATCCTTCTTGTGCCATTCTTGTAGTCAAAAAGTGGATAATATCTGCAAAGTGATTATCTGCTACGTGCACCGTGAAGAGCTATGCATCGAGCAACCCTTCCTCCAAACTAGTAGGCTCCTCTCCTGTCTCAATCCATAACAGATGGTCAGGCCTTGCATTCAACCTACTTGGCTTCACAATCACCTCGAAGTCATACTCCTGGAATAGCAGAAACCATCGACAAATCTTGCCCCCCAACATAGGCTTATTGACCAAGTATTTCAAGGCAGAATGATTTGTGTACATTTTGAAATGTCCGCCAAACAAGTAGTGCCTAAACTTTTGAAGTGTGTACACCATATCCAATCCTTCACACTCTGTCATTGACTAGTTCTTCTCACCCTTAGATAATTTCCTCCTTGCAAAGGCTATAGGGTGGTCCATCTCTCCTTCACCATCCTGTGTTAGCACTGCTCCCAACACAATACACGAGGCATCAACGTGCAAATGTAATTGCTTCTTCCAATTAGGAAAAACCAGGATCGACGCAATGACCATCTTCTACTTCAATACATCCAAACTGTGCTAACATTCTTCATCCCAATAGAATGTAGCATCCTTCTTTATCAGTTTCTCCATGGGCACGGTAATATGAGCATAAGCCTTGATGAATTTTCTGTAATATCCTATATGCCCAAGCGTTGCGCACAGCTTCTTGACACTTCTTGGGGCTTCCAAATTTACTATCACCATGATCTTGGCAGGGTTCACCATCAACCCTTGCTTGCAGACAACATGACCCAGCAGGATCGAAAAGGGGAGACAAAATAAACACTTCTTCAGGTTCAGAGTGATCTGGTATCTACGGCACGTATCCAACATTGGGTGCAGACTTGCTACATGGCACTTCACTAACTTGAACATCGTCCAGTCATCGAAATACACCTACAAGAACATATGGATGAATTCCTTAAACGTTGATATGAATACACGAGAGAATATTGCGGTTGCATTCTTGAGTCGAAATGGCATGACAATGTATTGAAAACAACTCCATTTAGTCGTGAAGATTGTTTTTCTCCTATCTGCTAGCGTGATCTTGATCTGATGGTACCCTAAAAATCCATCAGTGAAGGAGTAGGCCTCCTACCCTCCAACATTATCCAATACCTCATCAGTAAACAGTGTCGAAAAATTATCATGGACGCAGGCATCATTAAGTTTCATGAGATCTACACAAATAATTATTTCTCGCTTCTGTTTTTTTTTCTTGAACCACCATCGGGCTCACCTAATTAGTTTCCTCCATAGGTTCGATAATGTTTGCCTCAAGCATCTTATCCAACTCCAAGTAGACCTTTTTCTTGTACTTGGGATTAAGGTGATACGACCTCTGCTTAATAGGCTTCGCGTCCGGTTTCAAAGTGATTTTCATCACACCCTAGTCAACTATGATGCCCTTCAGGTCGGAAAACCTGGTAAGAAAAATATCCTGGCATTCGCAGAGTAACTCAACAACTTTATCCACTGTGGCATCATCCCAGTAGTCCCCGATCTTTGAAAATTTTGGCTCTACTTCAGTACCAATGTTTACTTGCTTGGTTTTCAATGGCGCAATGATGTTCGGGTTCTCTATCTGCGGACCTTTAATTTCGTGATGGCCTTCTGCCTTTGGAATATTGATATTTCTTGGATCTTCATCCTCCCCCTTAGCGGTCACATCATAGAATTCTAGGGCATGACGTAGCTGGGTGCTCCAATCGGGCTGCACCAACTCCAAAGGATCCTGCGGAATTCTAAAGATCACTGCCTTAAACGCCTGCAAAGCTTCATCAATGCATTCGAACCCATCTTCAAAACTGAAGGTCATCAGGAATCCCTCCCTTAATATATCCTACTCCACAGTGCCATGGTGTAGCTCTGTTTCCAGGTAACAATTCATAGGGATTGTATCCAAAGCATGACAGAATAAGTGCACCCACTTGGGCTGTGGTTCTGTTCCATAAACTTTAGTCCACTTTGCTAAATGATCACAGATCATTTCTCCCATCATACTTCTCAGTTAGTCGAATTTTAGGATGACCAAATTGCAACCTCATCATCCTTTTATAATATCGCCATTCCTCAAAGCTATCCTTGTGCGTACCCTACCACCGTGTGGGCGTAGTGCGTATCGCCAAATCCAGTGCTTGGAAGCGATGATCCTCAGGGACCTCTCGTTCAAAGGCATCCAAAAAATTATCTACGTCAGTTAAACCATCATAATAGGGTAAATTTCTTACCTTTGATGACACACAATGCAACGATTTAGTCATCATGTTGTAGCGCAATGTCGATACTTATTTGTGCAACCTTTTCTACCAATGCTCCAGTTCTTCATCTGAATCTAAGATACAAGAAATTTCCCTATCCCATGCAATTCGTCCATCAGTTGTTGGATTAATCCAATCATGATCTCATGTAGTTATTTTGTAAATCTGATCCAAGTCATCATCACTTTCTTAATAGTCACAAATCGGTTCAGTATAGCACGGTCCTTCTACAGGGTCCAATGGTACTGCAACCCGAAGCGATTTCCTCTCAAACGAAATTGTTCTTTTCTTCAAGTTGATGACTCCATTCATTGTTGGGTTGTGTTATATTATTTCCATGACTAACCAATGTAGTGAACCGGGGGGTCATTGTGCCGATTGCATAGTGGGGGGAGTCACAGGGGGTTTGAGGGGTGTAGGTAACCCCACTCTATGGGTTCTAGGGCAGCACCCGGGAAAATTTTGGTTTTGGAACCTATGTTAGGTTGGGCGGACCCACCTATGGTTTGTGCATGATTTTTGCACATGTTTCTGGATGCGATGGTTTTTTGTCGATGGTTTTGGACGCGATGGTTTTTGGTCCATGGTATTGGATGCTTCAGCATGTATAAATATGTATTATAACATTGAAAGGAACACAATGAAAAATCAAGCTGGTAGTCCTGGTTTTGGGATCCAGGGGAAAATCTTTGTGTATATGTGTTATGCTCTGGCATTGTTTATTTTCTATGTTCTAGAATTCGTATGCAGGTAATTTTTGTACAGGGTTAAAACCTACATTTGGTATCAGAGCTATTTTGGCTTCAAGGGGACGCCTTTGTTGCTAAGGGGTTTCACTCGGGCTTGTGGTAGACCCTGTTTAGTGTGAGATCTGCAAGATCGATTTTGGTGGTGAAAGAAGATGGCGAGCAATGGAAAGATAGAGATCGAGAAATTTAATGGTCAGTGTTTTGAGTTGTGGAAACTCAAGATGGAGGATCTATTGGTGGATAAAGATCAATGGATCATGGTAGATTCAGGTACTAAACCAACGAGAACGTCCGATGAATAATGGAAGAAGTTGGATTGGAAGGCAAAGAGCACAATATGATTGTGTGTCTCAGATTCAATATTGTTGAATGTATAAGGGGAAGCTATGGTGAAGGCTTTGTGGGACAAGTTAGGGACTTTGTACCAATCTAAGTCTCTGGTGAATAAATTGTTCCTGTGCAAAAAACTGTATAACATGAGGATGAAAGATGGAGACTCGGTGACAAAGCATCTGAATGCATTTAATATTTTGGTAAGTCACTTAGCATCTATTGATATTAAAAGTTCAGATGAAGATAAGTGCATCAATTTGTTGTGTTCTCTACCAGATTCGTTGGATAGTCTAGTTATTGCAATAGGTAGTAATGCAACTGCCTTGCAGTTTGATGAAATAGTCTCATCCTTGTTGACAGAGGAGATGAGACGGAAAAATATGGACAGCTAGAATGGTGATGCCTTGTCTGTACGAGGACGGTCCCAGAACAGAAACAAAAATAAGTCATCGAGTGGGAGAACTAAATCTAGAGGGAGATCTAAATCTCCAGGAAAAACCTATAAAGGTGGTGTGCTAGAAATGCAGAAAGGAAGGGCACTAAAAAAGGGACTGTAAATCTAGATTTCTTGATAAAGGAAATGGATATGATGATGCTCCTTCTTAAAAGGTGAAAACCACCTCAGATGAAGGTGGGGATGTGCACCTCGCTTCTTCAAGTACATATGTAGATCATGAGGCATGGTTGATTGACTCAGGTGCATCCTTTCACTTCACTCCCCATAGAGAGTGGTTCATTGAGTATGAGAAATACGATGGTGGTGATGTCTTCTTAGGGGATGATAGGAAGGCTAGAATTGTTGGTCATGGAAAAGTAAAGTTGAAGTTGCAAGGTGGAAGGGTTAGAACACTTCTAGGTGTTTTGCATATTCCTACATTGGCCAGAAATCTAATTTTTATAAGCAAGTTGGATGATGCAGGTGTAAAAACAGTGTTCGAGAAGGATACCTGTAAGATGGTTTGGGGAGCATTGGTATTGATGCAGGGAGTTCGGATTGGAACTCTGTACAACCTGTAAGGTAGCATGGTTGTTGATGGGTGCAACAATTCTATGGTCCCTGAAAGTGGAGCAGAAAATCTAGTGGTCTCTAGATAGAAGACCATGTTGTGGCATCAAAGGCTTCGACATATTGGAGAGAAGGGCCTTCGAATGCTTCATGGTAAAGGTATGGTAGAAGGTATGAGTAATAGCTCTCTGGATTTTGATTTCTGTGAAAATTGTGTATATGGGAAGCATAATTGGGTGAGTTTCCCCTCTGGTGGTAAGAGGGTGAAACATATATTAGAGCTTGTGCAAAGTGATGTGTTTGGACCTATGAAGGTTCCATCACTAGGTAAGTCTGTGTACTATGTATCATTTATAGATGACTTCTCAAGGAATACATGGATATATTTCCTTAAGAAGAAATCTGAAGTCTTTGACAGGCTTAAAGAATTCAAGGCTCTGGTGGAAAACTAGATAGAGAAGACGATAAAGGCGCTGAGGATTGATAACAATGGAGAGTTTTGCAGTAAGGAATTTGAAGAATTCTGTAAGAATTGTGGTATAGCATGGCAGAAGACTACTCCATATACACCTCAGCAAAATGGAGTCGCATAAAGAATGAACAAGACATTAATGGAAAGGGAAAGAAGCATGCTCAGTGGTGCCAGGTTAGGATAGGAATTATGGGCAGATGCAGTGGAGACAGCATGTTACCTGGTCAACAGATTACCTTCATCAGTGTTGGAGGATAAAACTCCACAAGAGGTATGGACTGGTAAGAAACCCTCTCTTTCACATATGAGGGTATTTGGATGTGATGCATATGTACATGTTCCAAAGGAGAAATGAACCAAGTTGGATAGTAAATCTGAAAAGTGCATATCTATTGGGTATAAAGATAGTTTAAAAGGTTATAAGCCTTGGAATCCAGTAACAGGGAAGGTTGTGTATAGCAGAGATGTGGTGTTCAGAGAGGTGAAAGATGTTATTAAACATGAAGTCCAACCAAAGCAACATGAGAAGATAGATTTTGAGCTAAAGGAGGAAGAATCAGACTCTATAGCAGAGGAGGAATTAGAAGATGAAGAGCCACAAACTCTGGGTGTGAGAAGATCAGTTCGAGAAGGAAGGCGACTAGAAAGGTATAGTTCATCTAATTTCTGCTCAAATTTTGATTTATCTATTATTGATGATGATCCCATAACTGTGAAGGAAGAAGTAGATTTAGAGGATGGAAAACTTTGGAAAGAGGCCATGGTTGATGAAATGGCATCTTTGCACAAAAATGAGGCTTGGGATCTGGTGGAGTTGCTGGCTAGAAGGAAAACCATTAGCAGCAAATGGGTGTTCAAGAAGAAGACAAATGTAGAAGGAAAGGTGGAGAAATACAAAGCTCAGTTGGTAGCAAAAGGTTATTCCCAGGTGCTGAGAATTGATTTTGGTGATATTTTTTCTCTTGTTGCCAAGGTAACTTCTATTAGATTACTTTTATCTGTTGCTGTTTCTTTTGATTTTGAGGTAGAACAGATCGATGTGAAGACAACATTTCTTCACGGGGATCTGGAAGAGGAAATCTACATGAAGCAACCTAAAGGCTTTGCGGTGAAGGGTAAGAAAGAACTGGAATGCAAGTTAAAGAAGTCTCTGTATGGGTTAAAACAGTCACCAAGGATGTGGTATCAGAAATTTGATGCATTTACGGGGACTTGGCTTCACCAGAAGCAAAGCAGATCACTGTGTGTATTTTAAATTAATTGGTGACCGTGTTATTTATTTGGTCTTGTATGTGGATGATATGTTGCTGTTTGGAAATGACAAAGAAATTATCCAGGATTTGAAGACCCAATTGTCCTCCAAATTCGACATGAAAGATATTGGTGCTGCAAACTATATTTTGGGCATGGAAATTAAAAGAGATTGGGAAAAGAGGAAGCTCTGGTTAAACCAAAGGAAGTATGTTGAGACAATATTGCAGAGATTTAGTATGCAGGATAGTAAACTGGTGAAGGTTCCTATTCGTGTAGGTGTAAATTTATCTGTTGAACAGTGTCCCAAGGCACAAGAAGAGGAAGAGGACATGTCCCATGTTCCATATGCAAGTGCAGTCGGTAGCCTGATGTATGCAATGGACTATACTAGACCAGACATTGCACATGTAGTGGGAATATTGAGCAGGTTTATGTCAAAACCAGGAAAGGAGCATTGGACAACAGTGAAACGGGTTTTCAGGTATTTGCATGGCACTAGTGATTATGGTTTGTGCTACCAAGGAAGACCAGGATTGGACAGAGTGTTGGATATTCATGGCTTTGTTGATACAGACTGGGCTGGAGATTTGGATCAGAGAAGATATACAAGTGGGTATGTGTTTAACGTATTTGGAGGTGTAGTTAGTTGGATAAGTAAGAAACAATCTATAGTGCCACAATCAACTATAGAGGCGGAATACATGGTAGCCACTCATGCAAGCAAGGAAGCAGTTTGGTTGCAAAGATTGTGTTCAAGTATGGGGGTAGTATAGGGAGCTATAAGGATAAAATGTGATAGCTGAAGTGCAATTTTCTTGGCAAAGAACCTTGCATATCATTCAAAGACAAAGCACATTGATGTTCAGTATCACTTTGTGAGGGATATGATAGAAGACAAAAAGGTGTTGCTGGTAAAGGTGGACACTTTGAAGAATACTGCAGATGCATTGACAAAATATGTGAGCTCTGAGAAGTTCTCTTGGTGTAAAGAAACAATGACCTTTGCAAGGATGGATAAATGACTAAGCTCTCTTATGGCCCCCTGTGGAAAGAAAACAACAAGTGGGAGAATGTTTGGTTGTGTTATATTATTTCCACGACTAACCAACTTAGTGAACCTGGGGGTTAGAGGGGGGGTGGAGACCCTTCTTTGTTGTGCCGATTGCGTAGCCGGGGGAGTAAAAGGGGGTTTGAGGGTTGTAGGTAACCCAACTCTATGGGGTCTGGGGCAGTGCCCCGGAAAATTTTGGTTTTGGAACCTATGTTAGGTTGGGTGGACTCACCTATGGTTTTGTGCATGATTTTCGCACATGTTTTTGGACGCCATGGTTTTGGACGCAATGGTTTTCGGTCCATGGTATTGGATGCTTCGACATGTATAAATATGTATTATAACATTGAAAGGAACATAATGAAAAATCAAGCTTGTAGTCCCAGTTTTGGGATCCAAGGGAAAATCTCTGTGTATATGTGTTTTATGTGTTATTCTCTCGCATTGTTTATTTTCTGTGTTCTAGAATTCATATGCAGGTAATTTCTGTATGGGGTTAAAACCTACATTCATATCAATGGCCCAACAATTCCAAGGAGCGCGGGGTATGTATTTTTGTTTTCCATAATTTCTATTACTTCAAAATAAGCCAGCACGCTCGCACGTTCTATATCTATGGTGATTCCATGTAGTTGTCCCATAGGGATGATCTTTTGTTGGTTCACCATCCTTAGCTGGATTGGAGACCACTGCAGCATAGGTCTCCCCATTCTCTTCCATGTCTATTTAGGAAAAACGTTTGTGTCAGACCCCAAATCCAGAGTAACCTGGTCCATCTCATAGTATCCTATCTATGCGATGAGCCTCATCTTGCACCCTGCTCTTGCCTTATGTTTGCTAATTTTTCTTACTACGCAGTGTCCATCAGGAGCATTTTCTTTACCAACACACTTGTTTATTAATTCCTGCAAACCTTTCACATCCTTGCTATCATGCATAAGTTTCATGGAGGTTTCCAGGAACGTGGTAAGTACAGAGGGGTCAACCTTAGTAGGCATGCTAGTCTCTGGTACTTTATTCTAGCTTTCTGAGGTAGATGCCTCAACAAATCTTTTCTTGGCCTCCATAAATGTTTCCTTCACATGCTCCAGATCAAATCCAACCTCCTTTTCTAGGGCCTTGTAGACCCATCCATCCTCTTCAGGCTATTTTCCATTATCATCCCCAATCATTACTCTGCTTCTCAGCACTATATTCACATTCAGATCTTCCTTGCGGGGCTTAGCCCTCATCATCTATAGGTTTTATGTAGGTTGTTGAGGCTGTGCCTTCTTCTCCTGCATCTTAGCTATCAACACAGGGCATTCTTCTATGGTGTGGTCAAACTGGCTGTAGTATTGGCAGGATGGGTGTGTCTGATTCTGACACTCCCACGCATAGTGCCCTGGTGTCCCACAGTTATAGCTTATAACCTGGCCGCACGATCTACGAGGTCCTCCTCCTCCATGGCCTCATCCTCTTCCCTAATATCCTTTGCGCACTCCTTCGATGCCCCAATCTGCAGGCTGAGTTTCTGCTTGCATTCGATAGGTAGGCGTTCTTTCCATCATCAATTCATAGTTACGACAGTGGCGCTCATTGTGACCCACTGATTTGCAAAAGTTACAGAAAAATTGTTTTGGTGTATGAATGAACTTTTGCAGCAAATGACAATTATCTGTTACATGTTTTCTAGCCACGTGACAAATAGTGCACCATAACGCGGGCCCTGCACTTGGTCTTGTTGGAGCTTCCTTCCTCAGGGGAATCGATCCCCCTCCTGTAATATAATTTGTGAAGACAGGGAAATTGTCTTTATCATGCCCCTGGATCTTACACTTGAGGCACCAGACTTCTTCGCGCACTTTTGTCCTAGCCTCCTTCTCTTTTTTCAAGCTCTGTAATTCCAAGCAGAGGTTCTACAACTACGAGTGAATATGTTGGACTCCCAAAATAGCATCCTTTATAGGTGTCTCGTGAAATCTCATCACGATTTCCAAGGCTTTCGCCTGAGTTCCTATCTTATGCTGTGACAAATCAATCCTCTAGTGGGGCATAAACGAGGCTATAAACTACTCGCAGTGCTAACCATATGTGAAATGCATATTAGCTTCATAGATCACACATTTTAGCCTTTGATCTAATTCCCTGGGTGTTTCACCAGCCCTCATCACGATTTCCTTAAATCCAACAACTAACTGCGAGTCAGACTTAGGCTTAATAAACTCCTTTTTTAAATCATCCTTAGTATTTTCTAGTGTTGCTAAAGGATGATCAACGCAATACTTAATATACCATGTCAATGCGCAATCCTATGGAGTAGTAACTAAGTGTGCCTTCTTTATATTGTCATCAGTGATCTGTTGCATGGTCCATACATCATTTGCAACAAACCAGAATTGATTTGTATCTCTACTCCCTGTACCCTTGAAAATCGATAGCTTTATTGAGTTCGACATATTGAATAGCAGTGGTGGTGGTGGCGGTGTGGGCAAGGGTGTATGCTATGGAGGTGAGGGTGGAGGTGGAGTGGATGGATGATGTATCTACAGAGAACCCTATCTTATCAACTAGACAACACTCTACGGTGAGGCTTTTACCGATCCCTCATCATCGCTCAAAGGAGTTCCAATCAGCAGGCTATATTCAGGACGTGCTTTCTCTTGATTTCTAAATATTTATCCACTTTGCATAGATCTAGACATCAAGGCAGTGGAATAACCTGTTTCTCACACAAGAGCATCTTAATCCAAGTATTCAAAGATCTCAAATACTTACCTCGCGGTCCCTTGAAGAAGTGCGCCTTGCTTCATTGTAGCTGATTGAGGTATCAATCGCGAACTCTGTAACAAATCCTCCTATAATCCGATTGATCCAGTGGTCAAAAGCATGTGCGATATTGTCTTTAGAAGCTTCCAACCTTCTCACTAGCTTTGGAGTCCACACTATTAGACCATCAGGCCTCCACCTTCCTTGGTTGTCTGCCAACTTATCTATCCACTTGTATAGTTCGATTGGGAAGGTGTACAAGAAAATTTCATGTATTTATGTGTACAAGTATCTGTCTAACCACTTCTCTTTTAATAGGCGCAGGTTTTTGTTCTCCTGCGCCGCGAATTCGTGGATCTTCCTATCCAACCACTTCTCAATTTCCTTCTTGGTTTGATTCCAGTGATGCAACATCACACATCTCCTTAAGCAGATCTCAGTCTCGACAAAAAAATCATTTGTTGACTTAGTGGGTCCTGACCCAATTTCATAGTTAGCTGCACCAAACAAAATGCTACAGTACTGGCCCTTTTGGCATCAACCCGCGTAGCGCAGGCTAAAGTCTCACTCAAAGCAGCATGGGGGGATGTGGAACCAACTTCTACATCCAGAGATCAGTGTGATGTCTTTTATTTCCCTAGATCTGTCTTCGCACAGTCCTATAAGTCCCTAAGGCTTGGTACTGCAAATTCACTTAAATGGCCCTTAGACCTCTATGAAGGTCTATGATAGAGCTTTACAGACCCTTAACAGATGAAAATTCCACTTACGCGCACCATAAAACAACCCTAGATTTGATTTCACCCAGATCTACTTAGGTATTTCATAAACATAACAAAATGTATTATAAGCTTCACGTAAATACTTAACATTCATTGCGTAAAATTAACAAGACTTATCCAACAGAGTCGTGCATCAATACATCAATATTTCATAAAGGCATTTATTCTATCACGACATATACCATGAACATAAATAACAGAAGTAAACATATAAACACATGAATTTCTCTAACAGTATTCTTTATTAATACTCAATATGTGGTTACAAACTCAAAAATGCCCTGCACACTCAACTACAAACTCTACTCTAGGCCTCTGTGCACTAAGCTACAGAGCCTTTTCCTCCTCTAAGAATCACTTCTCTACGCTATCTTCTATTGACCCATTACATCCATCATTTGTTACTATCTCTTAGACTCTCTAAGACACCTCAATTTATACAATCCCATGGTTCGCGAACCATGGGTGGATCTCAAAACTGACTCAATTTTACATAGACGAGGGTTAAAACCATTTTTGACTCCTAACAACCTACGCGCTTCGCATCCACAAAGCGCGGATACTTTACATATTTTTACAATCTTTAAATCAAAACTCGGGTTTTTAACCCCAAAATTGACCCAGGGGACCCCATTCCAACAACCTTAGTACTTGTTTCACCTATTGAACAGACCTTCAATTCCTCACTTAGACCTTGATTAACCCTAGGAAGACCCTTATTTGAGCTTGGATTGATTTTTTGTGTCGTTATTTTTCTGGGACTACATCAACACTCCCCTGGTTTGGAGACATAGCGCTTCAATACACTCTAGCCTTCTCTGCACCTACGTTGGAGAGCACTAGTGCAATTTCTGCACCTATGCTGGCCCATTTTAGATGGAAAAAAATGCCTTTTATGCCTTACTCTTTGCTTTTCTTGGTTTTGACTAGTTTTCCTTCTGTCCTTGAGTGTGTCTTGGTCTCTGAAAAAGCCTTCACTTTGTTTTATTTGGTTTTAGAATCATTAGATAAGAATTTGTTTGGATTTTGCTTTGTCCCTATCAATTAGGCCATTAGCAAATTGTTACTTGATCATTGATTGTTTGAAAGAATCAATATTATAATCATCATTCTGTATAGTTTCTTTTATCAGTAATTCAAAAAGCATCTTAGTTTTCATTTCATTTGGAAATTAAGTGGATCAAAAAGAAAAATCTCATGCATTTTACTTTTCATTTACGGTTTTGTGTGTGAAATTGGAAATTGGAATAGTTGCATTAGGGAGTTGATTTAACAAATTTTGCTTGTTGCATCTTGTATAATGCATCACTCTTTGTTCTCTTCCCTCTCATACATAGATTTTCATTCAAAAGAAAATTTCATTTTTTTTCACGCTGGATTGCATCTTTAGGATATTTAAGTGAAATTTGTGGTGAGCCTTGAAAACTGAAACATAATTCAAGATAAAATTTAAAATGTATTGAATCAATCTTAAGGAACATTTGAAACATTAATGTAAACATCTAGAGGTCTAGGCTAGAGACATGTTCCAATGTCTATAACATAAGTGTTGTGATTTTTTTCTAGCATTTCATTCCATGGGTGATATCTCGTTCCATATACGTAAGTGTATCAGACCGTTCTCCATGTACCTTCGGGTATATCGGATGGCGCTCCACGCATGAAAAGTATATGGGAATGCTCTCATTATACGGTTACACATTAGATAGCACTAACGTAGACTACACTTCCATGTACCATCGAGTATATTTCAAAAGTCCAGCATAGGTAACTGAGTCGACTGCCTTATATACTGTGATACACCAAACACAACATTCGGGGATATTTCCTACCCATAAGTAAATCCTTGGTTCTCCAAGGTAGTATATTGTTGTTCATAGTTTCTTGGTAACCATTTTTCCTAGATTACCCTTTTAGATTTATTTTTTGTTGTTAATTTTTAAAATTTATTAAACCAACATGGAAGAACAACACCCTACACTCTGTCGTTCATGTAGAATGCAAAATAAGCATCATCTTCCACTTGAGGAAACTTTTGAATGTCATTAGAAGAAAAAAGATATGCAGACCATCGAATCTAGTACTTTAGAAGCTACTACTTATGATCCTCTACCTGAAATAGATGCACGAGAATCATCCCTTCATGTGAGCATTGAACCCGAGATTACTTCTTCATTTGTTGGTGAGTCTGACACAGTCGAAACAAAAGCACCTGAGATTTCATTACATGAGGTTATTGAATCTAACTACACTGAATCATAGAAAACATAGCCTGAGGTTATACAACTTGAGGCACCTCAGTTATCCACACCTGCTGATGAGCCTCAGTATTGCAACAAGAATTTTTCAACCCCTAAGACTACCAACTTTAATTATCAACCCGAGGTTTGTACAAACTTAAGAGGTATCAGAACTATATTTCCAACATACAATGTGTCCTTCTTTCAGTTTCATGATGTAATGGAGTGAATTTAATGAAATCAAATCCTAAACTAATTGCATAAATGGAAATTTTACTTTGAAAATAAATTAATCCTAGGCAAGAACAACAATTTGTAATTGAAATCCTAAGAGCATGAATTCAAATAAATATGCCTAATCTACTTTTTAAAAATGCATGTCCTAATTGGTGTTTTATTCATCCTCAATCAAGGATTTAGAGCACAAGATTTATGATACAACCCTAAGAGACAAAAATCAAGCTTTTTGAGCAAATCTAGTCAAGTTTACATGTGTTAGAGGAGTGCTACAGGAAGTTACAGTGTTTGCTACAGGAAGTTACAAGTTTTCTACAGGAAGATATAATTCACCGAATGACCAAGTAAATCAAATAAAAATTGTATGGAAATTTTTTTATTTATTGAATAGGATGTATTAGGTCTCCATTCCAAGTGGAATCACTCAAAAATACCCCTGTTAACATGTGCTAAAAAATAGCAGAAAATTACTAGTCTAAAATCTAGAAATTCAAGAATTAGTGAGCTAGTTAACCTATCAAATGACTAACCTAATCAAGTGCAAATGAAATGTGCTAAATTTTTTTATCAACTTGAATTATTTTATGATCTAATTCAAGTGGAATAAACTCAAATGAAGCTCATTAAAATTTTCTAAAAATTAGCTGAAAATTAGTACTATTTGTTACAAGGGACTTCCAGAATGTTTTAGATTTGTGAATAAGAAAACTAATCCAAGTAGCTCAGTGATTACTAGGACCTTTCAAAGTTGTTCCAAGGATGAAATAATTCTTTTGATCCTACAAAATAACTCACTTCAACTGCTTAACCCAATCCTACAACAATAAATCATCAATACTAAATGCAGAAATAGGAAAAATAAGAACAAGAGATGCATGTGAATAAGAAGTGAAAAGAAGAAAAGTAAATTATACAAAAGGGTTATGAGGCTCCTGGGATGACCAAGCCTAAGGATTCTCAGATTCCTATGAAGGATACCAAGCTTTAGAAGCTAAAAATGGCACCAATATTCATTATTTGAATTAATCTAAGTACATCTCTAATAGAAATGAAAGTGGAGCTGCAAAAATACAAGTTTTCTCCACAAGAAGACTAAGAAAAACCAATCCCTAGAGGAAAATTCGAATTGGTACTTATACAAAATGATTAGGAATAATTATCCCTGAAAATAGGAAGATTTCCCCTCCAAAATCCCTCAAATAGTGGATATGGTTCCCAACATTAGGAATATGCATTAAATGACAAGGAACACATTCCTAGATTTTCTCAATCACTAGAGCTCCAGAATTTGTGCAATAATTTCATAATATGTTGTTTATTTATTATCCAATATTTATCCTCCTATAGTAGGGAGAAAGTCCCTAAATTATCTCCTCCTCCAAATCTTCATAATATACCCAATATTCTCACAATATTCAAGAAAAAATAAATAATAATAGGCATAAATATGAAATTATCCATAAACCTTCCTAACAAACATGTTAAAGCTAAAAAACATTATTAAGTGTGTAAGGAGAGGTTTAATATAGTCTTCATGTGCCTAAGAAAGGTTAGATGGGTCTTAATGTTTGTCTAATTTGGATGCCCATCATACACCCCTCCTTGCTCATCCTCTGAGCAACTTATCCATCTTCTTGCCCTATTTTTATTTTCTTACGCCTCAGATGATTTTCATGATATCCCATACTGATGTGGACGTAACTGCCCCTATTAGATAAGATTTTTGTTTATATCAATTTCCCATAATTCCTTTGATTCTCCCTCTCCTCTTACGACTTCAATAAACTTTCGTCAATGTAGAACAAGGAGTTTCTTTTTTTTTTGCTACAGGAGTGAAGGTGTTTATGGAAACTTCCTGTAGTAGTTTATTAACCTTCCTGTAGCTTCCTGTAGATTTTCAAAGCCCTCCTGTAGTGCTACAGGATCTTCTTGTAGCAATTACAGTCTTCCTGTAGCAATCCAGAGAGGGGTTGAAATTTGATTTTTGAGCTACTGGGATGATGGAGAGTGGTGAGTACATGAGCTACACACAACCTAAATCTTGTAGAAACTAATATTTGCATGCCAAGAGGTGGTGGGTCCACCTTTTATTTCTTTTATTTTTATTTTTTGTTGATTTTTTTCCATTATTTTTTCTCTTTTCAAATTTTCTCTATTTTTTCATTGCATGCAAAATAAACTTAAAGTGATTTGAGTTAATTGAGTTGGCCTTCACCTTTTCCTGTGCACTACTTGTCTTCCATCACGACTAAATGATTACATCCCACTTTCTCAAGTCCTGTTCACTTTTATCTTGTCCTCTCCCCCATGTGCAGGTGTATTGGTGGAAAAGTGAAGTTAATTTCTAGATAAGGTCGAGGTTTCTCTGGTACTAATATTGGCTATAAAAACCTTTCCCTTTGTACACTTGCAATGTTTTCAAGCTAAAATAAGTTCATACGAAAGGTTTAAAGGATTGAATACTTGAGCCTTACTCTTGATGTGTTTTTGCAGGTGATATTGAGGTTATTGATATGAATGTTGAAGTTTCCTTTGGTGGTCTTAAAGCTTCTACTAATGATCTTGAAGCTGCATGTGATAATCTACTAGAGGTCTTATTGCTGATAGCCTTAAATCTGGAGGTCTCCTACGCTTTGTTGTTTTTGTTGCTTCACATCCTTGGCTAAAGTGTTGTTGTTGAGCTTCATAACATGATGATTTAGGAGGTGTTGACTTCCTTTATTTGTTGATGCATAGGTCTTCATAGCATGATACTTTTTTTTTACTAATGAAATATTTTTTGTGTGCATCCCTCTTTCTTGTGTTCAATTTGTTATTGTTGGAGTTGATGAATGAACTTACATATGCTCTTTAGGGATGGTGTGACCCTTCTAAGTTTCAGGAATGGCCTCATAATGCCTCAGGGTGGCTGGATATTCTATTATGGAGCTGCAAAAAATTTGGTTCAAGATCTTGTTGGAACTGTGCAGGATCATCTTCTTGTAGTGGTCATTAAATTCCTCTTCGATACCTCATTACTACATGTGGGACTAATGGAAATTTGCAGGAGGTGTAAGGATAGGGTTAAAATCACCAAGGGGTGGCTTAGGTGGTGGAAAAGTTGATGACACCATTTATTTATTTATTTATATTTGTTTTTTTCATGTAAGGCAGAGTGGAATTTAAAGATGAATTTTGGTTAGATGGAGTGGATGAGTGATGAAAGTGGTGTTGGGGGACCTCTATCAACCTTCCTTAAATATTACATGACCTTTTGACCCTTTTCTCAAATCCGATTTTCCTCCTATAGTTTCTTCTCGGCCATCGTATAGCAATTCAGTCCTTCCTGTAACATTTTAGGACAACCTCATGTAGCAAAATTGTTTTATGCATACCTCTCAAATGGTATGCTAGATTAACCTGAAATTTTCTAAGCATGTTTCCATCATCCTTATGCACCTCCCCATAAAAAAATATTGGCCAATGGATGCACGAATCTCGAGAAAAATTAAAAATGGTTGTAGGTGATGGAGGTCGATTTCTCGAAAAGTGTACACCATTATTTTATGAAATTGTTTGAGCATGTTACCATCATCCATATGCATTTCTCCATGAAATAGCTCAGAAAATGGATACATGTTTTTCAAGATATGATGAAAACAATTTTCTTCTCTTTGTATTTTGTCTTCCTGTAGCAAAACAGAGCCCTCCTGTAGCATTTTAGGACAGTGAGGGAAATAAATGGGAAAATATTGGGAATGATGGGTGGATTTTGGAAATAGATGAGGGTGATGGATTGGCATGGCCTTGATCCTTTTGGAGAATTTGAGCAAAGGAGGAGAAAGTCCAAGTTTGACTATAATTTTGACCAACTTTTTCTTTTGGTGCTAACTTGTTTTTGTTGCTTGCAAATGTTGGAGAGAACTTGCATTCATTGGAGAGAGCACATGGAGCAAATAAATTTTTTTCCGTTTTTTTTCTTTTAGGCCTACGAGCTGCCTCAATGAGGTTTTCAACTAATAGGTATGCCTACGCACCTCAAAGGGAGTTTTCACCTATGATCTTTTCCTTTTTTCTTTTTTTCTCTTTTTCCAACCCATTCACTGCCTCATAGATATTTTCAATCAATGAGCCAATCTCAAGCACCTAAAATAATGTTTTCACTTGATATTTTTTTCTTTTTTTATCCTACTCTACTTGAAAAACAAAATATATTTCAAGTATAGGAATACTTCCAATGGAGCCATGAGCACATCAATATGATAGATAAACTGATGTGTAGAATTGAAATATATGCTTTGACATGTACCTAAATTTCAGAGACCAGATGCTTTGACTTTGACAATATCAAGCATAGTTGAAGAAGAGTGTGTTGCTGCAACTTAATGATTGTATAAAACCATATTTCAATATAGCTTTGATGCCTGTAGTTCGCTTGCTTATTTGGATCATTCTTCATGTATTATTCTACCATGACATTCAAATCTTCCTCTTTTTGCAGATTATTCTCTTGAACGCATGGAGGATCTAATTGTAAACATGAGGGAATTTTCTCGATCTTTGATTCTGCTGTCTTCTCTTCATCAAGTGCAATCTATGATTCTTTGGCCTTCTCATTTGAATCTTTTTTTTATGAAATATGTCCTTCAATGGCATCAAGAGAATATATTTTATGAAATACTCTTCCTGAGCTAAGATGAATACCATTAAGATCAAGATGAGATGTCAAGTGTTTTGCCTCAACATTGTAAGTGTACTAAGCTACTTCTTTGTGAGGGTTTAGAAATGATGGTACAGGTAGTTGAGTGGGAGTGGATGTTTGAGATGGATGTGGTTGGGGTTGTGGTTGTCGTGGAGGTGGATGGTAGGGATAACATGGATCTGGGTATGGAGGATATTGTGGATTTCTCTCATAATTTCCTTGACAACCTTGTTGCCAAGATTGTTTTTGGGGTTGAAATGGCCAAGATTTCCAAGGAAAGGGTGTGTTCCAATTACTTTGAGATGAATCTGCATAAGCTTGAAATTGTGAATTAGGCTCTTGCATCATACCAGTTTGACTATGTTGCCATGGTGCTCTTGGAGCTACATAACATAGCTGCTTTGGTGATTGACTTGCTCTTTTGTCCTCTTGGTAAAGTTCCTTCAACCTTGGTAATGATGGGCACTATTTAACAACATGTGATTCTGCATGGCATTTTCTTTTTATTCATATTTCATTCTTAACATTTCTACTTGTTTTCTTAGATTGCTAAGAATTTATGTTTTAAAGTCATCAAACAAATTTGCAAGTTTAGCTTGACTTACCGATCTTTATGTTGATTTACTTACTCTTGTGCTTCCTCTTGATATGTGTTTGCATGTTTCACAAATTTCTTCAAATGATAATTAGTATACATTACCTCTACTCATGAGGTCAAGGAGATCAATCCACTCATCCCTAATTGTTCTAAGTAAGAGGGTTTTTAGTGTGTCAGATCCTAAATGATTTAGTTTTCCCCTCTTAACATTATACATGAACCTCTCGATTAGATCCTCAAGGGTCTCATCTTCTTTTTGATTCATTCTAAATATTTCTTCTTTAAGATCACGATCTTTATATTTTTCTAGAAATATCTTTTGCATATCATTCCATGATCTTATTTAATTAGTCCCTAAACTCATGAACCATTTAAGAGCTCTATCCTTCAATGTTGCTGGAAACAATCTCATCTTTTGAGTGTTTAATAAGTAACCATAAGATCTAAAAACAATTTCAAATTAAAAGAGAAAGTTTTTTGGATCCTCTGACCTCATACCATGGTAGCTGGGAAGGAAAGATGGAGGGTTGCCTTTCATATGCACACTAACATCAGTATCTTGAATGGGAAATCCAAGAGTATCTTCTTCATTGTCATCACCTCCATCCATTTTTTCTACCGTATTTGTCACCTCCTCTTCATCTACCTGCAAAAGTGGATGATGATGTGGATCTTACTACACCACATGACCAAATGGGGGGCGTTGGTGTTGGAGAAGTTTTTTTTTGAATAAGAATGCTAATGAAATGCAATTTTCTATTCTTGAAATGAAATATGCCTAATGCAAATCTTTTTTTGTTTTTGCAGAAAGTAAAAAAAATGAATCAATTAGGGAAGAAATAATACATACTTTTACATTTCACCGAAAATGGCGCCAAAAATATATGAGCATCAATATTGCAACAATAATGGTGTAACTCCCAAGGCTACCAACTTTAATTATCAACCCGGGGTTGGTACAAACTTAAGAGGTATCGACATTATATGTGCAACATACAATGTGTCCTTCTTTCTCTGTCATGATGTAATGGAGTGAATGTAATGAAATCAAATCCTAAACTAATTTCATAAATGGAAATGTTACCTTGAAAATAAATTAATCCTAGGAAAGAACAACAATTTGTAATTGAAATCCTAAGAGCATGAATTCAAATAAATAGGCCTAATCTACTTTTTAAAAATGCATGTCCTAATTGGTGTTTTATTCTTCCTCAATCACGTATTTAGAGCCTAGGGGTTATGATTCAACCCTAAGAGACAAAAATAAGTATTTTTGAGAAAATTTGGTGAAGTTTACACATGCTAGAGGAGTGCTATAGGAAGTTACTGTGTTTTCTATAGGAAGTTACAGGTTTTCTACAGGAAGTTACTGTGTTTGCTATAGGAAGTTACAGGTTTGCTACAGGAAGATATAATTCACCGAATGACCAAGTAAATCAAATCCAAATGGGATAGGAATTTTTTTTATTGAATAAGATTTCTTAGGTCTCCATTCCAAGTGGAATCACTCAGAAATACCCCTGTTAACACGTGCTAAAAAATAACATAAAATTACTAGTCTAAAATCTAGAAATTCGAGAACTAGTGAGTTAGTTAACCTATCAAAGGACTAACCTAATCAAGTGAAAATGCAATGGGATAAATTTTGTTATTAACGTTAGATTTTTTATGATCTAATGCAAGTGGAATAAACTAAAATTAAGCTCATTAGCATGTTCTAAAAAATAGCAGAAAATTACTACTATTTGCTACAAGGGACTTCCAGAATATTTTATATTTGTGAATAAGAAAACTAATCCAAGTAGCTCAATTATTACTATGACCTTTCAAATTTGTTCCAAGGATGAAATCATGCTTGTGATCCTGCAAAATAACTCACTTCAACCATTTAACCCAATCCTACAACAAGAAATCATCAATACTAAATGCAGAAATAGGAAAAACAAGAACAAGAGATGCATGTGAATAAGAAGTGAAAAGAAGAAAAGTAAATTATACAAAAGGTCTATGAGGCTCCTGGGATGGACAAGCCCAAGAATACTCAAAGTACTGTGCAGGATACCAAGCTTTAGAAGCTAAAAATGGCACCAATCTTCATTATTTGAATCAATCTAAGTACATCCCTGCTAGAAATGAAAGTGGAGCTGCAAAAATACAAGTTTTCTCCACAAGAAGACTAAGAAAAACCAACCCCTAGAGGAAAATTCGAATTGGTACTTATACAAAATTATTAGGAAGAATTCTCCTTGAAAGGAGGAATCTTTCCCCTCCAAAATCCCTCAAATAGTGGATCTAGTTCCCAACACTAGGAATCTACATTAAATGACAAGGAACACATTCCTAGATTTTGTCAATAATTGGAGCTCCAGAATTTGTGCAATAATTTCATAATATCTTGTTGATTTATTATCTAATATTAATCCTCTTGTTGTAGGGATCAAGTCCCTAAATTATCTCCTCCTCCAAATCTTCATAATCTTCCCAATATTTTCACAATATTCCAAAAATAAATAATATTAGGCACAAATATGAAATTATCAATAAACCTTCCTAATGAACATATTAAAGATAAAAAACATTATTGAGTGTAGAAATAGAGGTTTAATATATCCTTCATGTGCTTAAGAATGGTTAGATGGGCCTTAATTTGTGTCTAATTTCGAGGCCCATCACTTGCTACTTCAGGACCTTATTCTTCTCTTCCTTTGTCTTAGACCCAACCACAACCTATATATCTTGGACCCGACAGTGAACCGCTTCCACTTGGTCTTGTGAGTATCAAAGATATTTCTCAAGAAGAACCTTGAACCTCCTATGCTATTCATTTGGGAGGGACTCATTTTTACGAGGCCCATTCTTTTCCTTCTCCTCATACTCCATCAAAAGCTCCTTTGTTTAGTTCATTTGCTTTCAACTCACCCTTGGATTTCCCTCAAAAATCCTCTTTAGGGTAGTTAACCATGACTAAATTCGCTATGGTTTCTTAGCCTGTATCTACTACTATGACTGAGACAACTCATGTTGAAACTTCATCCATTCTTGTAACATCGCCAGAGACACATTTGTATCTTGGCTCGTCTGTCCTAACTAGTTACCAATCATTGTCTAGTACCCCTTTTGGCACAACATCTAGTGCATGGACCTCTCCCATGTCATCCTCTTCTGAAATTATATATGGTACTTTTTTGATGAGCGCTACATAGTCTGCTCTTTTTCCTCCATCTACACCTACAATTCAACAACATACTGGTCCTTATTTCAATAGGTATGGACACCTACAATAGCCCAATCCGCTCCCTATTGGGAGCCCTCCTCTTGGGGGGAAGTTACCTCAGTATTCCCCTCCTCTTTTGTCAGGGGGGTTTGGGGGATTTTTTCCATCTCTCCATCCAATATGACAAGTTATTGCTCATCATCATTTGAGTCCTCCACATTCAGGGATGTTTGTCAATGTTTGGCAACCTACCTTGTCCGTACAACCTATTCCAGTTGTGGCTTCATCTCTAATCTCTCAACTTGTTCCACCTGCATATGTGATTTCTACTCATTAACCTATACCCCAACCTGTTCAATCTCAAATTAATCTAATCCAACCTTCACAAGTTACATCTTTAACTCAAGTTACCTATTCTATCGGTATTTGGAACCTCTCAAGAACCCATTTACCCAACCTCTTCAAGGTAGCTTACAATATTCACCGCTTGGTTAGGTTATTCCTCAAATTCAAATGGATCAAAATGTATATGGTATGGTGCAGGAACAACCTAACCAACCTTATATTTGGATGATGCAAAATCCCACAGGGAAATTTTATCAACGGTATCAAAGTATACCTCAAATGCCTTATCATGGTCAAAAAATCCAAACCCAGTTGTTTCAACCTTTACAAGGTTATCCTGGAGCTGGGAAGAAATGTCATGTGTATCCCGATTATCAGAATCCTCCCTATCCCAGAACACATATACCTATTTCTCAGGCCATCCCATCTTACCTAGGGTATGCTCCACCAAACCTCAACAAGTAGTTTCCATTTGTGGCAACTATTGAATTAATAGATTTGACCCATCTTACTAATGATCCCATTGCCTATTCTCCTTGGTGGTCGGTTATTCCCACAAATTGCCGAGTGAAATCCCTAAATTCAATGGAAATCTTGGAGAAGACCCATCTACACGTGTTATGATTATCATTTATGGTGTTCTTTAAACTCTCTCAATGATGACTCTATTCGTTTATGTATTTTCCAGTACACACTTACCAGTACAAAAGAAAAATGGTATATTGAAATACCATGAGCTTAATTTGATAATTTCAATTTCTTAGCTACCACATTCTCAATGAATTTTCAGTTACCCATTCTATATGAGACTAGAATTGAACTTCTAACCAATTTCAAACAAAATGATTCCAATCACATTTCTGATCACATTCATGAGTGGAGGCATCTCCATCGTTTGGTTAAAAAAAAATTCCAGATCAATTGTTAGCTGAATGGTTTACTAAGTCTTTGTTACCATCCATAACAAAAGAGTTCACTAAGGGTAGAGTTTTGACTGAAGAGTAGGTAATTTCTCATGCCCAATATTTGGATCTTATTTATACCCAATCTGGCATGCTCTATGATATTCCAAATGCTCGGTGACCTTCTAATATTGTTCCTCAATCTCCTAGTAAGAATCACATTCCATCGATGGCGTGATTGGGTTTTCCTTCCAATAGTCAGTGAGTAAACCATCTGATTTGACTCTTGTTGTGGCTACCCAAAACCTGTCTTCCTCTACTCCTGCAACTTCTACTTTTGATATCAATGTCATTCAATATTCCAAAGGAAAATCACAACAACCAGGAATTAATAAGAGAGGAAAAGGTAAAAATTATAAAGATAATCCTCCACATGGTAAAAAAAATTTCCAGTCTTCTAAAGAAACACAGAAACCTTGTTATCCATGCTTGATTTGTAATAAGGATCGTTTCACTCATGACTGTCCACATCAAGTGGAAGTAAATCAATTTCTTGAGTCATCTGTTTCACCCATTGTATTGACAGATCCATTTCCAAATCAAGAGACTAATATGGTTGCCTAGGATCTTGCTTCCTCTAACTCGGTTTTGACTCTTTCCTCTACTAAGCTGAAAAATGACATTATGGTGGCCACCAGGAATAAAGACTACAATAATGAAAATCCCTTGAATGGTCATGCTACTAATAAACCTTCTAGTTCTACTGCATCACCATCAAATCCTACTCCTAATGTGTTTCCTACCTAATTGAAAATTAAGCCTCCCAAAGGCATTATCCATAAATCTACATTTAATCCATGTGCAAGAGCTGCTTAGAATTATAACATAGTTTAGGATTTGGCTGAGGCTCCTTTAGCTTTTTCAACTCTTAAGGTGTTGCAAAATTTTCTTGTCTAGAAGAAGGATTTTCTCTCTGCTATTGGATGTATTGATCCCTTGGATTCTGTTAGTGTCAGACTTTCCAGCCTTCCTCTAGTGATCAATCATGCTCTTACAAAGTGATTTTAAGGTGTCAAGGTCAAATTTTGTCATTTCAGTGAGTCTTCAAGTAAAATTGATCACTAGGCATTAGGTCTAGGGTTTGATTTTACCCTTGTCAAAGTTGTCCAAATTTCGGTCCATGTCACCGTTCAGTTGAGTGTACCATCATTCAGAGAGTTGTCATTATCATGTCAAGTCCCACTGGGTCATTTTACACCTTGTTCATGCTTTAGTTGCGCCTAGGTAAGGTCATTTCCCTCTCCTAGGGTTTTGAAGGAAATTTCTCTTGGACGGCCAAATCATCGGCAAAACTTGTATCCTGATGTTCATACACCTTGCCCTATCCTTAAAGTACCTTATCAAACACTTCCCATCACTGATATCCCCCAAATTCCTCATTTTCGCACAAACCCTAGTTTCTTTCTACAACCTGGCAATTTTCTAGGCTGGGCCTGTGTTTTGCCTTGTTGGACCCCTTCCCCTCACTCAATTTCTGAGATTCCACTTTCCCCTACTTCTTAACATCCCTCCCTACTTCCAAAAATTTTCCCAAGAATTTAGAGGCCGCTTATCCCCTTCATTTCACTTCATTTCGACAAATCTCTTGTTCCACACATCGGGATAGGTTCTACTCCAATGAGGTTTCTGAGTAGTAAAAGATGAATTTGGGAAACCTGAGAGAGGTGCTTTTCCAAAACATGCCAAGGAAGAAAATCCTCCTTCACTTTTTACAAAGGTGTCATGGTTTTGGATAAATCTCAAAAATATAGTTGCCTCGGGATAATTGATGCACCTCTGAAGTGACCTTGGAAAAATCACATTTTCTCCTAGGTCAGTTGGCCAAATGACTTGCTTGATGAGCCAAATGATAACTAGACACAAAGAGCTTTCCAATGAGCTATCATGAGCTCAATTTGGAGTTGAGGTAGGCATTCCAAAGATGACTGTAACAACGATCTTCCTTTAGGAAGCCTCATTTGGCACATTTTGACCAGTCTTGGAAGATTTTATTTTTGATAGGTCAAATGAACTCCAAATTGAAAAATTCTGGTTGGGTTGGAAATTAGACTCGAAGACCTTTCCAAAAAGATATCCTAAACCCAATTTGGACACTAGGAAGGCCTCTAAAAATCACCTGGAAAGTAGCACGATGCACAGAGGGAGCGCGGTGCACTGGGAGAAAATTTCCAGTGTAAATTTACACTGGCGCAGCGCACAGGGCTAAAAGGCCTGAAATTGTGCCAAATTGCCTCAAGTTGCTTGTGAAACCCATCAAATTGCAAGGTAGGCTCTATAACATCACTTTTTCATCAAAGTTCATAAAGGATATGGTGGTCTATGGTTAGGATTGAATGCAACAAAAACTCATGAAACCAACCACAAGAAAACACCAAAAAGTCATGATTGCCAGGGTTGTGTAAGTGTGGTGTTGACTGCCAAGGTATTTTCCCTACCCTACCCCTGTTCCTTATTCCCCTATTGCATTCTTCCTACTATCACTACCTTAACACTACCAGACTCATATTCCCTTACCCCTCCTCCCATTACTCAATACAAACCCTAAAACCCTACCTTGCCAAAAACCCAAACCCTACCCTATCAAATACCCAAAACCCCCTATATATCCCTAAACAAACTTCCCTACTCACATCACATTACCCCCCTCCTAATACTCCATTTGTTCCATTGTTCCCCTTGGTGGCAGATATCACAAAAGCAACACCCAGCTTCACCATCATCGAAAGGCAGCCTAAGTACAGTTCATAAACAACAGTCCTCTTGCCCTCAAGGTATTTTATACAGCAGTCATGGCATTTGAGCATTCATTGGACTATGAGGTTATGAGTGCCATGAGACTGCTACTGTGCCAGAATTCATCACTTATCAGAGAGGTAGCAGGCATTTGTTTGCAGTAGCAAAGCAAGTGTTATCTCCACCCGGGTGGAAGGGGCCTCGCTCCCTACATCGACAACACAGGTACAGGACAAGGACAAGAAACCCATGCATGATGAAGGGCCATCAGGTGAACAGGAGGCCGATTTCATCCTCATTCAGGATGATAATGCAGATGTGGAGAGCACCCAACTTAGGATGACTATTCAGGAGCAGAACACGGAGATCCAAGACTTGTCACTTAATTTGTAGAGGGCCAAATGGATCATCAAAGTATTTGGAGTATGGAAACAAGAAGCTTGAGGACCAGCATGAGATCATGGAGTTGCAAAACATCCGTGAAGACCAGCAGGCTGCCCAAAGAAGGCTGAATGAGAAGATACCTATTCAGCAGGAGATAGAGGCTGATTGAGAGATTTGGCTCGAGAGGATCCACATCCACTTAGAGAAGCTGTTGGCGAAAGAAAACAAGGACAAGGACATGCTCAGGAACATGAAAAACCACTATTGGGCACGGAACAAGGTTTGCAAGGCCCGAATAAGGAATTTGAAGGCAAACCTAAAGAAGGCATCAAAAAGGCAAAAGAGGCAAAAAGAGCATGATTGACTCCGGATATTAGCCAAGGCACTCCTTGGCCCACCCCCAAACATAGAAGCTCTAGACCAAATTTCAAGAAATTTGGAGCACATTTTGAAATTTTGAAATTTTTTGGGCAAAAAACAGGAATTTTCTCCCTGTGCGCCACACCACTGGTGCGACGCTAAAATTGTAGAGCTCCAAATGAGGAATGGCTTGCATTTTTGGATTCAGCATGGAAAATCATGACTACTAGTGTCCGGGCAAGAAATTTTGACAAGATCTGAGTCTCCTAAAGGTCAAAAAACACCCAAAAATGGCCTCTCTGCCACTTTTTTGACACACAGAAAGCAGTCTTGGGAGAATGAAGATTTGGAGGGGAAAATGAGCACCAAATTCAAAAATTCCAGTGGGGTTAGAAAGTAAATAGGACATTCTTTCCAGAAAACCCACTTGGGCACATTTTGGACACCTGAAAGTGCCCCAAAATAGGCCCCAAAGTAGCACGATGCACAGAGAAAATGGCGCGGCGCACAGAGGAAAAATTGCCAATTTGCTTCTGTTTCATGAAATTTCGGTTCGCGACTTCTCCAAGTGGGCCCGCTCATCTACACTTTGGTTTTTTGGCACCAAAGGTGGCATTTAAAGAGTTTTTTCTCCATATAGGATTCTATCCAAGTGGCGAACGAAGGCAAACGGTCACCCAAAGCCAAATGTCATGTTTGCAACGATGCACCTGTAGCTGATGGTTGGCTCTCCATCTCCATTTCGCAATGATTCGAGTAACTCCCCAAACCTTGGGCGTTCTATCTCTTCCTCACACATTCTATATATTGTATGCAAGTTATTTTCAAAGGGTTGGTTGGCTTGTAACTTCTAGGAGACTGTGGGAAAGAAACTCTGTTTCTTCACTGTGTATTTTTGACAGAGAATTAATGAAAGGCAGCGGCTGTGTTTCATGAGATTCTTGTGGTTGTGAGTGTAGAAAATGTGTCTCTTATGTTTTCATATGTATTTAGTTATGTTTAATAATTCAATTCATGTCCATTTTCAGTGAAATTTTCTGAGTGAGATTAGGTAGAATTCAATTTTATTGCTCTGCCTGTGGGAAAATTTCATGTTCAGTGTTTTTCTTCTGTTGAAAAGGATTCATGTAACTATGCCCTTTTCACTTTCTTCAGCAGTCTATTCATGCCACGTTACCTCAAACTAAATTGTTACATTTTTCGCCTACCTTGCCTCATGGAATAATCTGTGCCTTTGTATTAAATTCTCTGCTCCTTGCTGACCTTTGGTCCCATACCATCTCAGAAGCTCGATCATTCATGAAAATTGTTTCCCGAATCCCTATTCACTTACTAGCCTAAGGTAAATATTTCATTATAAGTCATCTCAGACTGTTTTTGCTTATCTATTCACTGAGCGTGACTCAAAGAGAGCCCTCTCCTGTTCTGGTAGGGTTAGCTACCAAACTGAGCGTGGTTTGTGGTTACCCTAATTTTTGCCTTCCTTCAACCTAAGGCAGATTTAGGTGCTAACAGATTCCAACCTTATAAATTTTAACCATGATAATTATATGCCTCAGCTTCCGACCCAATTAGCTTTCTGATTCGAGTTGTTATTTGCGGTAAGATTATCCATCGTTCCATTGTGAAAAAAGGAGATACAACCACTATAATGACACTTTCTTGTTGGAAGGGCATTGGTTCTCCCCAATTAAATCACTCACCAACTACTCTAAAGGATTTCAACGGAAGAGGCTTCAAACCTTATGGAATTCTGAATTTGTTACAAGTGGAATTAGGTGGCAAGATGGTCTAGGTAGAAATCAAAGCTATGAATGGAATGTTATATTATAACCTTCTACTGGTTCGTACATGGGTCTATGTTATGATTGTTGTTGTTTCAACATATTTTAGAATAATGGTCTTCCCTCATAAGGGATTTATAATAGCCATTGATCAACTCACTTTCTTTGCCACCAATTCTCAAGTTAATGGAAGCATCCCTCTTGTAGGAGAAACCCCACATCCATATCAACATATTGGGGTGGGATTGCTTAAGGATTCTTCCCTCATGGGAACTTTTTCTCTTCCTTTTCCTTCTCCTGAAAACTCTAATTCGGTTGCCTATGTCAACATGATATCTTCTTGTACTACCCCATATGACCCTTGGATAGTGCCAAATGAATCTAATATTGACACTTTTGGTGACCTCATTCTATTTAGGCGCATTGAGCTCGACTATGAAGCCATATATTCGGCCTATGCGACATATTTTACTTTCATTTTCAATCAATTGGGTTGATCATTCCTCAGATTATGGAATGTCCTCTAATCCCTTCTCTCATACATTTTCTACTGATGAGAGAACCATGGATATCATGATGTCGGATGATACATTGTGGGATGACCATTATCATTGTTACTCCTTGCTAGATTCCTTCAAAAATAATCTTAGTGAAATCTATCAGACCAATGTCATTGATATGCCTATGAATTTTGTATCCATCCATGATATCAATTCTGAGAAGAATTTGTCAAATATTGAAGAGATGTTCCCTCTCAATATTTTGATCAAACCCAACATTGTTGAGAACATACATATCGGTGCGTCTTTCTCTCTCGACGAGATCAAGACTTATAAATCCGTTTTCCAGGAATTTAGAGTATTTTTCTCCTAGTCTTATGAATGGATGCCAGGTATTAACCCAAACATCATTGTACATGAAATCAAGACATATCCCAATGCGAATCCAGTTCGGTAATTCCTTCGTCTGATCCATCCCAAGAAGGTTGCTTCTCTTAAAGCTGAAGTTGACAAAATTATACGTGTTAGTTTCATATACCCAGCACCTCTAACTGATTGGGTGTCAAACATTATTCCCCGTCATGAAGAAACAAGGAAACATTTGTGTGTGTGTCGATTATTAGGACATCAATCGTGCTTGTCCTAAGAATAATTATCCTACCCCGTTCATCGACCAGATTGGTGATGATATTACTGCCTATGAAATATTTTCGTTTATGGATGGTTTTTTAGGTTACAATTAGATCAACATTCTCCCAGCGGACCAACATAAAATCACATTTATTTTTCCATGGGGCACATTCACATATCAAAAAATCCCTTTTGGATTGAAAAATGTTGGGGCTATGTTTCAGAGGGCAATGAATTATACCTTCCATGACATCAAACACATCATACAACCGTATTGGGATGATTTACCTGCTCACTCAAAACATTGTGTTGATCATCTGATGCATATTATTGTTAGAAAATTATATATTACAGAGAAGTGGAACACAAAATATTGCAGAAATATAAATACATAAAACACATAAAACAAGAGAGACACAAATATATGTGGTTCGCTCAATTTTGGCTACGTCCACAGAGAAACAGCCAGTCCTTCCTTTTATATTATCCAACAAAATGAAGAGATACAACCTACGATAGATCCGATGTAATTCCCTCTTCGCTCTCACATAATATCCTCTCTCTTTCTCGCTTAGAATGCACATCTATATAGCTGCAATAAAATTCCTTCATATATATTGAGGGGTTTCCTTCTAGCGCAAAAAACCCTAAATTAAACATAAATTCTACCGTCTGATTTCCACCTAATGAACGACCATGATTGACTACGAAATTATAGTGTTTTACAAGGAAATTTTACATATATTTTTAGCTTCACCCCCCTGGGCTAGACCCCCCTACCGTCGCCCCCCCTAGATCCCCCCTGCTGTCGCCCCCCCTGGACCCCCCTGGCGGCGCTCATAAAGGGTGGTGTTGCCGCCACATTACGAAATGGGGTCAAATGCGGAGATACCTCTGAATAAAGAAGATAATCAGGCTTCACACCCAACAATCTCCCACTTGGAGACTGATTATAGAAACTCCATCGATGCTTCATTTGCTAGAAAATGAATCCACCTTGGACCTGGTTGTTTGTCATCTTCATCATCATACTTGAAGACCAATTGAAACCGAGCATAATCTCAGTTTCTCCCTCGTTACAACTTTTGTTAACATAGCTGTGGGATTCTGGCTAGTGTCTATCTTTTCCACCTTCAACTGTCCATCTTCCAACATTGAACATATGAAATGGTACTTGAGTTGTATACGTTTAGTCTTGGAATTAAATGCAAAGTTCTTTTGAAGATGTATGGCACTCTAGTGGTCACTATATAACCTTCCCAACTCTTGCTTCTTACCCAATTCATCCAGAATCTTTTGTAACCAAATCATTTCTTTACTAGCCTCCGTAGCAGCAACATACTCTGCTTCTGTCATTGAGATTGCAACAACACTTTGCAGTTTTGAAACCCAACTGACAGTTATTCCACCTACAGTAAACACATACCTTGTGGTGCTCCTCCTATTATCTCTATTACCTGTCATATCTACATCAACATATCCTTTTATAGCAATGTTTGAACCACCAAATCATAATGCTTCATTTGTGGTACCTCTCAAATACCTAAGAATCCACTTCACCACCATCCAATGTTCTTTTCCTAGATTTTTCATGTAACTGCTAACAACTCCCACTGCATGTGCAATATCAGGCCTTGTGCATACCATTGCATACATTAAGATTCCAACTGCTGATGCATATGAAACTTTAGACATATAAGCCATTTCTTCTTGAGTCTTGGGACACACCTCCGTACTTTGTTTGAAAATGCTAGTCAAAGGTATACTGACTGGTTTTTCATTCTGCACATTAAATCTTTTCAACACCTTTTGTATGTACTCACTTTGAGACAATGTTAATTTGCGATTCTTCCTGTATCTAGTTATTCTCATACCAAGGATTTGTTTTGTAGCACGCAAATCCTTCATTGCAAATGAGTTTGCCAATTTTATTTTGAGCACATTTATTTCCTACATGTTAGAACCTACAACATGCATGTCATCTACATATAATAACAATATAATATAGGTGACATCATTTTTCCTTTTGAGATAAACACAATGATCAAAGTGACATCTAGTATAGCCTTGTTCAGACATAAACCTGTCAATTTTAGATACCACTGGCTTGGAGCCTTTTTTAAGCCATACAATCTTTTCTTCAACCTACACACTAGTTTATCCTACCCTTTTACCTCATATCCTTGTGGTTGTTGCATATATATCTCTTCCTCCAAATTCCCATGGAGAAAGGTTGTCTTTACATCTAAGTGTTCAAGATGAAAATCTTCAGCTACTACTAGACTTAAAATAGTTCTAATTGAAGTCATTTTAACAATAGGAGAAAATATCTCATCAAATTCTATACCCTATTTCTGTGCAAACCCCTTCACCACAAGTCTAACTTTATACCTTTTTCTACCTCCATCTTCTTCCTTCAACCTGTAAACCCATTTATTTTGCAATGCTAATTTACCTGTAGGAAACCTGACTAAGTCCCAAGTCTAGTTATGTACTAAGGAGTCGATCTCTTCTTTCATGGATTTCTCCCACTACTTCATAGTTTCTACCTGCATTGATTATTCATAACATTCTAGTTCACTAGAATCAGTCAACAATGCATAATATAATGAAGGAGAGTATCGTTCAGGGGGTTTACTTATCCTGGTAGATATTCTAACACCACTTTTAGGTGTTTGAGGTGCTTGTTGTTGTTGTGGTTGCAGTTGTTGTTGTTTTGGCTGTTGATCATTATGATTTTCAGGCACCTTCACTTTTTCCGTGATCTCATCAAGCACTATGTATTCTCTATTTTCTTTTTCTTATTTCCTTTCCTGCATCTGATCCTTATACAAAACACTTTCATTGAATATGACATCTTTGCTCCTAATGATTTTGTGTTTTCCATAATCATAAAAGTGATAAACAAAATCATTAACACCATATCCAATAAAGTTACAGTTCTTTTATTTTGCCTCAAGCTTTGTTCTATTTTATTTATTAATGTGGACAAAGGATTCACAACCAAAAGTCTATAAAAATGAGTAGTTTACCTTTTTACATGTCCACGCCTCCTCTGGAATACCACCGTCCAAGGAACTTGAAGGCCCAATGTTTATTAGATAAACAATAGTATCTACAACATCTTCCCAAAATTGTGAAGGCAATCTTGCATGCAATCTCGTGCACCTTGCATGCTCCATGATTTTCATGTTCATCCTTTTTGACACACGATTTTCTTGTGTTGTTCCTGGAACTAAATTCTCTCCGTGAATTCCATTTTCTAAACAATACGTATCAAACTCTTTGCTGCAATATTCACCTCCATTTTCTGATATGAGACACTTCAACCTTTTCCCTGTCTCATTTTCAACCAAATATTTTCATTTCTTGAAAGAATCAAATACATTAGATTTATTTTGAATACAATAAATCCAGGTTTTTCTTGTTGCATCATCAATAAAAGTAACATAATAATGAGAGCCACCGAGAGAAGATAAATGAGAAGGTCCCCATACATCTGTATGCAGAAGATCTAATTTTTTGCTCTTATTTTCTTTCCCAACTCTGAGGAATCTGACTCTCTTCCATTTTCTATAAACACAATTCTCACAGAATTCCAAATCAACATGCTTCAAACTTGGCAACAAATTTCTTGAGTGAAGAATCTGCATCCCCTTCTCACTCATGTGCCTGAGCCTATGATGCAAAAACATCGTATCTGGTCCTGTAGAGGTTAAAGCATTAACAAAATTAGAAATACCATTACATAAATACAATGTACCAACATTTTCTCCTTTTGCTACTAACAGGGCTCCTTCAGTGACCTTCCAGGTTTTATCTGTAAAAGTTGTTACACAACCTTCACCTCCCAACTGCCCGGTTGAAATCAAATTTTTATTCAGATCTGGAACATGTCTTACCTACTTCAATAGCCATTGATTTCCATTCTACTATTTTGTGAAAATTGTACCCATTCCAATGATTTTACAGGGTTTATCATCACCCAATCGAACCCGTCCAAAACCTCCTTGAACATAATCATGAAAATGTTTCCTATCAGGTGTGGCATGGAATGAGGTCCCTGAATCTACCACCCATGCATCAATAATATTTTCTAATGAAAGAATCAAAGAATCTTGCAACACATCACCTGTCACATTCACTTCATGATTGTTTTCTTGTTGCACGTCTCCTTCTTTTCCCTTCTGAGACTTGCAGTCTTTCTTCAAGTGTCCTTTATTCCCACATTTCCAGCACACTATCCCTGATCTGGACTTGGATCTGCCTTTCCTTGACTTACTGCGATATCTTGGGCTCTTTCCTCTTTCCATTTTTCTTCCCCTAGTCTTTGCAGTCAAAGCATTACCTGATGTCTCACTGGAGCTTTTCTGTCGCATTTCCTCGCTAAGGATTGCACCAACAACATCATCAAACTTTAAAGTACTAGATCCAGAGATAGAGTTACTAATGGCCATAACTAAACCATTCCAACTTTCTAGAAATGAGCACAAAAATAACAAAGCCTAACTTCATCATCAAAAGTTACCCCTACAGAACTTAATTGACCGGTAACTATGTTAAATTCATTTAAATGATTAGCAACAGATCCACCTTCTAACATATTCATATTAAATAAACGCTTCATAAGAAATACCTTATTTGAGGCTGAGGGTTTTTCATATAGTTTTGTTAATGCTGACATTAAACCCTCTGTTGTCGTTTCCTTGAAATATTAAAGGCTACTGATGCCACTAGGTACAACCGTATTGTTCCAAGTGCCTTTCTGTTGTGAATATCCCATTTTGTGTCTGTCATACTCGTCAGCTTCTTTTTCTTTGCGATCAATTGCAGGTGTTGTAGCAGATAGTAGAGTATTTTTCAGCCAACATTTTGAATAGCGAGCGAGGAGATGAAACAATGTTTGATTGTAGTGTTGATGAGATTATGTCGTAGTTTTTGGTGTGGATTGGGTTTTTGATTGTGTGATTTGAAGATATGTTGCAATGGTGTTCATGTTGAGCAGTTCTCGGTTCCAGTATGAAAATGTATGAAATGAGAACCACATAGAGGAGTGGTGTTGGGTGACTCTGGTGAATTCAATACAAGTGAGTAGTTTTCTCAATCCAATGGTAGTTTGATAGTTTATAAGAAACTAGGTGAGTCTTGTTGGTCATGGTGGCTTCTAGTAGATAGGAGTATGTAGATTCATTTGTTGGTTCAAGAAGTAACCGGGCGAGGATCGTTGATCGTGGTGGCCTTTAGTGGATGGTATTCCATAGATCTATGTGAGAAAGAGATCGCCATTTGATAGTAGCCAACTAAATCTATATGCAATAATTTTCTTAAAATAATAGAATATTTGAGCAGCACAGCAGTAGCGGGTGGTTTTTTTCCCTAAAGAGGGTTTTCCGCCAGAAACATATGTGCCTATTGTGTTGATTTCTTTCATGGTTTCATGTCTATATTTGATGCTCTGATCTATGATTTTGTGTTTCATTCTATGCATGTTTAAAATAATAATAATTTGGAGAAAAATATTCAAATGATTTCACTACTAATTCACCCCCACCCTCTTAGTAGTGATCTAGTTTCCAACATTTTATGGATACATAACATGCACATTGGGTTGAAAGGACAAGTTCGAGGCAAAGCTAAACGGTACACCCAAGAGAAGGAAGGTGGAGGAGAAATTTCCAGGCCGCATTTAGTAGAAGCCTCAAAAAATAGGGAGGTGTCATCTAGATTGGATCATTATATTGTTTTTCATACATCTCGATGCTTTTAGAGTGAAAAAAGTGGAGCAATTACCTCTCAAACCATTTTTACTGGTGGGATCGAGTTTAATAAATTAGGGTATGAACCTTATGGGAGAATTTTGGGGCATCAAATGATAGTTTTTGGGGGTAAATTTTTTTGGTATTGTGACACAACATTTTTCATATTCTACACATAGATACCTTTCCAATGGTGCAAGACTCACCTCAATCGGAGTCCATAAGAAATTTTTTTGCCACTCAAAAATTGACCTTCATGTTTTCACCACCATAATTCAAGAGGATGCCACGTCAGCCCCCATTATTCGTGGAAAAGTGCTAGCCATGTGATTATGATGAAGAAGCCTTTAGAATATTCCATATTGTAACTTTGATTAACATATGAGGTAGTCAAACCTAACCACTAATAGCCTATCAAGTTTTGTTATAACCGGGCCACTATGAGGAAAAGGGGTTCCATTATTTTCGAGTGCATTTGTTCCATAGATTAGAAAAAATAAATAAGAGGGATAAGATGCAAATCACACAGAGAGGATTTTTGTATTGTAGTATCCCACTAGCCATAGACCATACTTCTTTTTACTCAGACATTTTCTAATTTGGAGAAAAAAAGTAAAGCAACCTCACCTTCTAGCTAGGTTTTCTTCCTAAAGGGTTTCCCAAGTCATATCTCATGTCAAATTATGATTTGTGAGTTTTAATTTCATTGCTATCTAATTTTTGCATAATTTATTTTGCATGCATACACAATTAACAATAATCTATAGATCTAGAAATCTAGAAATCTAAAGGGAAATAAAAACCTATTAATGCAGATTTCAGATTTTTAAATATAGTTTTATCAGATCTATTGCAACAAATTGTCTAATGGAATATCCATGACAGTTTATAGATCATATTGGTATCAAATTTGGTTTCTTTTTGTATATTCTAGATATTTGCATGGGATTTAGATCAATTAAGCCAAAAGTCATAAAACCCTAGTCATGGCCAACGAATATGTGACTAACCCTCCTAATCTTGTAATGTAAATATCATCATGGTGGTCCTAAGAAAAAGACTTGGGCTATTTGGAGAAGATGGGGATTCTAATGCCCATGAAAAATCAGATGGGAGATTAGGAGATCTAGAAGAAAGAAAAAACTAGGCATAGAAAGGACCTGAAAATGATCAACACAGTTTGAGTGTTATCAATCATTCATAATCCCTATTCAAAATGGAAGTGAAAGTTGATATCAAGCCATAAAAAGTTGATATAAACACATTTAAGATAAATGAATGGTTGGATCAATTAGAAGTGTATTTCAATGTCCATCATATTGAGGAAGAACATAATATTTCATTTACATAGTTGAAATTAGAGTTCCATGCCCTAACTTGGTGGGAAATCCACATGGAGACCTAAAGGTTAGAGGGGTATCCTCTAGTGACTAAGTGGGAGGAATTCAAAACCCTCATAACTCACAATTTTACCCTACTTTGTATTTAGAGGACCAGTGGATACTATGGTTCTACTTTAGGAAAAAATGGAGGTAGATCATACAAGAGTTTACCACAGAATTCAAAAAGATGGACATAGTGTTGGGTATCTCCCTAAAGAAATCAAACATACTCCTCAAGTATTTGGGGGGTCTACATAGCCAACTATGGAAGTAAGCGATGTTATTCAAGCCTAGATTAGTAGATGATGCTTGTTTATAGGAACAATACCTAGAGAACATAATCTTGAAAAAATGGAAATCAAATGGATGGAAGTAGAAGGGGTAGCTTGACTCTTCTAATGAGAGGAAGAAGAAGTGGAAATGGGGAAAAGATAAAAAGATGACAACCACAACACACCATTTCAAAGATCCCAACTACCATTGCATCCATTGTAACATTAATGGGCTTATAGAGGAGAAGTGTTAGAAAATGCATCCAGAGCGTAAACCAAACTAAAAAAAGAAACACAATAAGAAGAAGAATCTCATGGCCACTGATTCAAGCAACCAAATTGAAAGAATCTCGGATGTGGATGATGTTGATGATGGTCAACTGTAATCAAATATCAAAATCCATTGTAGATGTTTGAAACCAAATTCACCCATGACTAATACCATTTGTCAAATCTAATTATAAACAAAAGACCTAATAGGTGGGACCCCTCTTAAAGAATATAATTTTGAGTGATAAAAGGTGTTATTGGTTAATAATCCATTGGATAGAATCATGCATTATGATTATAAAAAATCATATGGTATTAAAAAAACACATATATTGTGATTATTAAGCTATGGAGCAGCATGTGGCATCATTATTCATATGATTTTGGAAATATTGGAAGCATGGGTTATGCTTTTGATGCAAAATATTTTTTGGTTTAACATGGATGATTATGGCATGTAGTTGGAAAGGATATTTGGTTATATGGTCCGATTAATGCTACATCTTACATTATGTAATATGGTTTAGGTCCCCAAACATTGATGTTTGATATTCCCTAGCATAATTTCTCAGTTCGTGAAATATCGTTGATATGATTCTCATGCCGAGAAATGTATTATCGGGCTCTAATAGTTATATCAATTTCATTCAAAATTTGGTATTGGTTTATTTGGAATCTTATGCGATGTTACTATGGTAGAAACATTTAATAATATGTCATCTCTATGAGATTGTGTGTGTTTTTCGACCCTATGTATTCACTAATCACAATCATTATAAATTATCAAGTATAACAATGTGATGTGCTAGTTGTCTACTTGGCATTCCTCCCAAAGTTTCGACTGGTTAACTTATCATTCATTGTTGATTCAACTCCCATGTATTACAATACCTTTGTGTCATGTCTATCCTTGTTAGCACACCCCTACTCAACCATATACAACCAACACATACAAATGTGATATCAAAATATGACTTTGTTTATGAGCCTTCCCGCTTTTCATTCTTGCATTAACTCACCACCAACTCAAGTTTTGCACTCCAATTCTTGGTCATTTGTAAAACCCTCCAATGTTGTTGGTTCAAAATTGTTATTTCTCTACAAACAAACTCAGGTTGATGATAAGTGTTAATTGTTTTTGAAGTCTGGTAATGAGGAGTAAATCAGGTTGTCTTCACAAATTCAATCATTCACTGCAACATCCTTTCTCATCGGGTATGTTCGAAATGGTTTTCATTTATTTACTTTTTGAATCACTCTGATTTTTCTCCCATATCATTCCTACTTCCTTTGGTGTTTGTATGTGAATGTATATATTGGTCAGACTTGGTTGGAAATGAAATTTGTTTTACAAACCTCTGAAGGCAATGTGCCAAGTATTGTTTAAGTCATGAACCCTCACTGTGACAGCCCCGGGTTAAAAGTTCATGTAATAAAGTTAATAAAGGAAAAATAATACTAATGTCAAGGGACATGTATTCCAAGTTGAATGTTGGGAAAAACATCTTAGTGGGTGTTCATTTGGTTTATTATGGCTAAGGTGAAATTCGCAAAGGCATTGGCAAAGGCAAAGAGGCATCAATTAGCATTTTATTTATGAAAATAAAGGAAATTAGGAGAAAAGGAAGGTGAAAGAACATAGGTTTTCATGAGAAGGAAATTGAAGGAAAATAAGAGGAATTTGAATAAAATAGAGGCCTCAATGATAAAAAGGCTTCTGAGGACCAGTTCACATCTTTTGTTAGTAAACTCTTTTATCAGTTCAGTTTTGGAGCTCTCCCTCTATTCTCTCTACTATCTCATACTCTTACACACTTATAGCATTCTTAGAGCACTCTACCATTGGATAAAGGAAGGCAAAGGAAAGTAAGGATCAAGCAAGGAAAATATGGATCAAGCGGCTAGAGTAGGATTACTTTCAGGTATCGACTTGCATGTATGATTTCCTTGCTAGTTTTGGCATGCACCGTACATGCATGTTTGTATTTGGTTCACTTGTTGTCATTGGCATGGGTTTTTCTAGGTGTGATAGTGGTTTCAGCCTTGCCTTTCCATTTCCGAATAGCTGTGGTGTGATGGGGTTTTTTCATGTGGTTGAGCTTTAGATTGATGGATGGTTTTAGAACTGGGTTAGGTTGTCTCAAGAAAATTCCCAAGGGCCTAGGAATCCCTTGACCGATTTTTTTGGATTGCGGTAAATCATGAGGGCAGAGACAAAAATTCCTTAAGGTATTGTTGAATAAATCTGAAGGCATCCAAGCTTGTTTAGGGCCTAGTGATCCCTTGATCGGTTTTGGCAGGAATGCAGTCAATCCTGATAGTGTATGTTTTTGTTTGGGCCTAGGAATCCCTTGACTGGTAATGGTGAGATTGCGGTAAATTCAGGCTGTATAGGTGCTTTTTTTGGGCCTAGGAGTCCCTTGACCAGTTTTGACAGGATTGCGATAAAGCTTGAGGAATCCCTGGTTTCTTTGTTTTGAGTCCAACATTCATGCTTGGAATATGGTACGAGGGTGATTCGCTGAAAGAAAGATTTGGTTCAACCCAATCTATGGTCTGGTGGTACATGGAAGTCCCTTACTTGGTTGGATTTTTCATATGTTAATAACATCACTTTTCCTCTTGTATTTCATGATTATTTATACTTGTTATTATGTGTCTTTGATGGTTTTTATATCACTGTTATTATTTTGGTTATAAGCATGGTTTCATGACAGATTCTAGTTATGTCTCTTAACATGTTTTGATTGGTAAATGAATGGTTATTGAATGTGTGACCTAATAGATATTATTGTAGCTATTGTGAGAGGGCATAAAAAATTATTGATGATTTTCAAATAAGTATGAGACCCCTATGTTCATATACGCATTCAGTTTGTCAACTCCATTTCCTTAATGAAGCTACGAGGTCAGGTCATGTCATAGTATCCTTCAACTCATGTTTACTCTGGCAGGCTAGTGAAAGTGGGAAGATATGACCCGGGGGGGGGGTTACAAATTGGTATCAAAATGAGTTTTTGTTCTCTTTGGGTGATATCTGGTTCCATAGGGTGGTATCATAACTCTCAGGTTCAACACTTGGACTGGATGGGCTAGATGCATGTTGTTATGCATGCATTGTCATGGTTAATATGGTTATGCATGCACAATAGGTTAGACATGCACCATGGTGATCATCATATGCATTTTGTGTCATCATGATGCTATTGGTATGTTATGATGCTAATATGTTGGCTGAGATAGAGTAGGATATGTAGATCGTCAAAGCAAGGTTGCAGCACTAGACCTCGTGGTAACATCAGATCATCATATACGTTTGTATGTTTGGCATACAGGTATGATAGTTAATGATTTTTATAAGCATTATGGTTATGTACATGCCTGCCATTCAATTGTTGTTGTAGTTACATGCATTATATATGTTAGTTGATCAATGCAGTCATATGCACATGCGTCAAATAATCATGAATGATAGTAACTCATTGTTATATGCATTGCGATCATATGCATGATGATTATGGTCATTATCTTTAATATATGGATGTTTTATGTATCGTGCTAAGTTGGATTGACTTGTGCAGATCTGATATCCTCCTCTAAGATACATTCAGGTATGAGTTTGATTATGTCGTCTATTTGGTTTATTTAACATGGCATGTTTACAAGTTGTCTAAATGTTTTATTAATTGCATGATATGAGTATGTGTCTATAAGATTTCATGAAGGAATGATATTGTCTTAAGATGATTGTACTAACACAATATGCAGCGAGACAACTCATATGCACTTAAGTGCGAGTAGGTGTTTGTTGTAGTATTTTGACTAGTGACTATGAGTTGATTGTCGATTACGACATGGTTGTTAGTCTTGGTAAAGGTTGAAATCAAATTAATAGATATGATGTCTTAATATTTGGAACAGGTGATTGACATGTGTGAACAGTTGCAAGGAAACATGCTTAGCATTAACATGACAAGGTAACAATTGATTTGTGTATATAACTAACAACTAGGTGATAAGATAGTACATAATAAGACTCAATTGCAGCAAGGAAAAGCTAAAACAAAGGAATTGGGTGAGAATTCCGTTGGCTATGTTTGGAAACCACAATTCCAAATGAATGAGTGCTTTGCATGAATACAAGAAGTCTTCTTAACCTTTATTTTTCCTAATTTTATGTGGATATGTGTTATATTCATGAACATGTATTTGATAGGTATAACAGTTGGATTCCGTTCATAATTGGATTCATCAAGGAATTGGAGTCCCTTGAGAGACGATATGTGTACATGTCTAGTTACAAGTCAGCATGCTAGAAACAACAAGGTAAGGTGACATGTATATTGTTATATTTATTTATACATTGACATATATGTTCTAGTGGTAGTATGATGTAAGGGATTGCATGACAAAAGACACTTCCATGAAATCTTGAAGAAGGCTCGGGGTGAGCTTTCCCTTGGAAGCATTGGGAACCCATGCGGGTTTAGTCATGGTGTGTGTTGCTAGTTTTGTGCTTTCAATCTTTTGTGATTTGTTGGTGCTTGATTTGAAATTTTTTTGTGCTTGGTGCATGACCATGCCACTTTTTTGTGGTGTCATATTGTTATTGTTTTTTGATGGTTTTTCTTCTTGTTTTTTTTTTTTTTTTTTCTTTCCTTTTGTGATTTAAGGGTCTTGGGAATTGGTTGGGGAAAGAGGAAAGTCAATATGGCTCGGTGAGAGTTGAAAAGAACCCAATTGTCACAGCCCCGGGTTAAAATTTAATGTAATAAAGGAAAAATAAGACCAAGGTCATGGGACAATTATTCCAAGCTAAATGTTGGGAAACAAATCCTAGTGGGTGTTCATTTGGTTTATTATGGCTAAGGGAAATTGGAAAAGGCAATGGAAAAGGCTTTGGAAAGGAAAGAGGCATTAATTGGCATATTATTTATGAGAATAAAGGAAATTAGGAGAAAAGGAAGGTGAAAGGTCACAGGTTGCATATGAGGAGGAAATTGAAGGAAATAATGGAAAATTAAAGAAAATATAGGTTTCACTAATAAAAAGGCTTCTAAGGATCAGTTCACAACCTTTTTTCAGTTTAGGATTGGAGCTCTGTCTCTATTCTCTCATACTCTTGCACACTTAGAGAATTCCTAGAGAAATCTAGCTTTGGAGAAAGGAAGGAAAAGGAAGGACACGAAAGAAAAAGGAAGCAAAGATCAAGGAAGGGAAGAGTTGGATCAAGCAGCTACAATGGGATTAGTTGTAGGTATCGAGTTGCATGTATGATTTCCTTGCTAGTTTTGGCATGCATGGTACATGCATGTGTGTATTTGGTTCTCTTTTTGTCATTAGCATGGTTTTTCTAGGTGTGACAATGGTTTCAACCTTACCTTTCCATTTCCAGATAACCATGGTGTGATGGGGTTCTTTTACTTGGTTGATATGGATTGCTTGATGGTTTTGTAACTGAGTGGGGTGGTCTTATGAAAATTCCCCAGGGCCTAGGAATCCCTTGACCGATAATGGTGGGATCATGGTAAAGCCTAAGGGTGGATATGAGAAAATTCCACATGGTTTAGGTGGAGAGATCTAGAGGCATCCATGCTTAATAAGGGTCGATTGATCCCTTGACTGGTATATGGCACCATTGTAGTAAAGCATGTAGTATATATTTCTTTTTTTGGGCCTAGGAATCCCTTGACCGGTAATGGTGGGATACACGATAAAGCCTAGTTGTATAGATGAGATTTACGGGCCTAGGAATCCCTTGAACAGTTTTGGTGGGATACATGGTAAACCCTAAGAAGCCCTAGTCAGTTTTGTTATGAGTCCCACATTCATGTTTGGAATATGGCATGAGGGTGATTGCATGAAAGAAATATTTGGTTCAACCTAATCTATGGTCGAGTGGTATGTGGAAGTCCCTGAATTGTTTGACTTTTGCAAATGAATAGTAGGAATATTTCCTCTTAAGTTTTATGAGTAAATGTGTTTTTTATTATGTGATTTTAATGGTTGTTCTATCATTACTAATATGTTGGTTATATGTTGGTTATAAGCATGGTTCTATGACAAAATTTGGTTATGGATCTCATCATGTTTTGTTTATTAAATGAAGGGTTAATGAATGTATGAGCTAAAACATGATAATGCATCTATTGTTAGAGGGCATCAGACCTTCTTGACAAATCTCAGATAACTATGAGGTCCCTATTTTCATATGTGTTTTTTATGACCTATACATTACATGTTTATGATGTGCTTGACAAAATACCTGTCATGGCTAGGATGGGTCATGTTGATTCCTTGTCCAAGTTTCGCATTAGAGGCCTTTTATTCTTATTATTTATAATTCTTGAGAGTTTCTTCAAGTTCTGGGTAGAGACCTAGGTCCTAGCTTGAAAAAGTGGCTTAAATCCCATGGTCATCGGCACAAAACTAGCTGAAAAAACATTCAATTCGCTAGGAAATAGGCTTGTGGGAGTGATTTGAGAGTTTTAGTCACATGCAGGCCTTGTCATGGGAGTGACTAGGGGTTTAGTTCAGTGAAATACTAATTTAACTTAGGGGTTGGGCACCTGGAGTGGTTGGTTAGCTCCTGGGGGTCCTATAACACCTGAGGGAGGTTTGTAAAGTGTTGGTTCGTCGATTCCACTTAAGGTGATCTAGGAGGTCGAATCATATCATAATAACTCATTGTCACATATTTACCATGATGGACTGGTAAGCTTAGGTAAGTGTGGGAGGAGGATGTTACATATTGGTATTAGAAAATGGTTCACCCCTTGGATTGGATGGGTGGAATGTGGTTGTCGTGCATACATGTTGGTTTCATATGTGTTCATTATGCTTGTGGTCTATGTGCTTGATGTGCATGCATGGTGATGGTCATTGTTGCAACTTTGTTGTCATTGGGATTTGTTTTTCATGAATGCATGACATTGGACAGTGTCTATATGTTGTTATGCACGCATTGTGTCTACTTGGTGTTATAGTTATGGCATCATGCATGGTAACTGGGATGACGATTGAGATGATGTCTATATACTATTATGATTATGATTATACATGTATTTTTCTAATCTGGTTGATCTTGCAAATGAGATATCCTCCCCTGAACTAATTAAGGTATGTTGATTATGTTTATATTTTGGTTTCTTTGACATGGTATACTTGCATGAACAAGATCAAAGATGACTAGCAAGATGGTAGGATACAGTTCACGATATTTTCCCTATAGATTAGATGAGAAGCATGGTGATGAGTACTCCCCTCACATAGAATACACTTTGAGAAGTTTGAAGGAACAAATAAGGATTTTCAAAGCAGATAATGACAAGATAATTCAGTCACAAGAGATACTTGCCAGGACATAGGAGAAACAAGCATGGGATAATGCAGTTATCCTTTATATTTTGTCAGACTTGCAGAGACAGGGACCACTTAGGATCAGTGATGGACATGAGGATAGGACTAATGGAGTCTATGGTAGCATATCTCATGATGGGAACAGGTCGTACATGGATGATACCATCGAGGATGGCAGATTCTTGGGCACACCTGATAGCAGGGCAATGGACATAGGCTTTATTCTGTTTTTGGTTCGGACCGGTACCATGGTGTTACACAACATTTTGTCACTATCCCTGTACTCCCCATTCATTGATCCTGGAGGACATATACAGTGAACCCTACATGCTTTCCCTTCATGAAGAAACTCCCATTGTATTCCTCTTCATGAGTAGATCAATTCCCTTTTGCACCATTTCTCCTGAAACTTTTGTTTTTCCCAGTTTACAAGATTGATGCTAATGGCCCTTGTCTTCCTCACGCCGATATGAAGGGATTAGCATTGTCCCTAGCGCTAACTAGAGAGACTAAGCTTTTTTCCAGTCATTCCGGTCCTCTTATGGAATGTTTTTTAAATAAAGAGCTGAAGGTTCCAGCTCTAGAAGCTTCATAACAGAAGTCTGGTAAACGGTTTGGCCAAATGGGGTCGAGGATGTTAGTTTGGGCTCCTTTCCCCTATAATGAAGGAACTACCTCAAGGGATAAGGCCTTCTCCCATGAGAAGAGGATCCATCTCCCATCCACTCATCCTATATAAACCTCCCTTTTTCCCAAGCACAAGCTAGTGTTAATGTGGGTGTGTTAGTGCTAATTAAGTTTGGAGTAAAAAGCAAGTTATTCATAGTTGTAGCTCTCTAGTTGTGTGAGTGAGAAGTGCGAATTTTGTTTGGAGTGAAGCCTAAAGGGAAGAGCCTTAAAAGTATTGTTGTTGAGGCCATCATGGAATGTTAGCAGGAGTGTGTGGGAACCTGATATTGTCAAAGGAGAACGGCAACATCAAGACAATGGTTGTAATCTCTTCTTGATTCAATATATATGCAACTATCAATTTGTTTCCTACATGATTTGTCATCTTACATATTAATGGCTTAATGTTTCTTGACTTATTAAGTAGGTTGAATTACAATTTGTCTGTTATCATGGTTGTTGTTTACTTGTTTTAGGTGTTTGAAGAAGGAAGCGAGAGATAGCTGGAGCGAGCAAGTAAGGACATCATCAAAGGGGATAAGTGTACTGAGAGGTAGGCCCTCTCAATTGGGTCTAACATAAGGAAATATTCCATAGAATGTATCAGTTGTGGCTAGACCCATTATTAGCTAGAGGATTTTTTTTTGTGTCCGCACTTATAATTTTACTTCACCACAAATTGGTGACCATACTGGGGAGCCAATCCTTCTGTTTGTCTTATTTGAGATTTCATGATTTTGTGTGAACTTTTCTAGTTTCGCTTTTCCATTTGGTTCTATTTCTTCTTCTTTGCTTACTGGTCTGAGTTTGAAATTCATAGTAGTAGATATGGTCCTAGCCTTAAAATTTTTATTTTCTTCTTGTCTCCCTCATTCAATGTGCTTAATTTGTTGACAGTCATGTTGATCAACGTGATATGCTGAGAAACAGTCACGCCGACCTCCCTGTGGTGCTTGTTGTCAATTAGGAATTCATGTCGATGTCTGTAAGTGAATATTAGGGTTTGTACCAAATCTTGGCCAGTGTGTTTTTCTCTCATGATTTCAACCCTGTAAGCCTTTTAGACCGTCTTCTCCCTTACTAGAAAGCTTCATTAGCTTGGTTTGTGTGCTTGCTTGGTTTAGCCCACCCTCTGATGTGTTAAGTCTAGCCTTGTTAGAAGTTATTTTTTATCTTTTCTTTGAATCCCTCGATCAGCACTATTTTTGGTCAAATAGTCGCGCCGTCAAGCATATCAATGCTAGTTTTAGCCTGAAAGTTGTGCCGATCAGTGCTACTTTTGGCCCAAAAGTCGCTCTGGTCTATGAGTTAAGAAAAATCAGAATTTCTCCCATTTAGTGCCAGTGTGTCTTGAACCTCAGACTCTCTTCTTCCGCCCAGAAATGACTAGGATGCTTTGTTTTCAATTGAATGAGTGAAAGAGTCTCATTTGTTCTCTTATTTTGAGTGTCTCTTTTCTCTTTCCAAGCATAGATTACATTTCTTGGTTTCTTGATTGAAGCATTTATGGGTTTTATTTGTTCGATTCAGGGAAGAAGTTTTTTTTAGTTTCATTTATCATGCTTTGGATTTGATTGATGCTTGTTTGTTCAGAATTGTGAAAATTTTCATTATAGTGCTTTATGTGAAAGATTCATTTTGCAATTTATGAAAAGAAGAACATCATTCTAGTTTACTTAAGCGAAAATATTGTATTAGTAGCGTTATTGAGAAGCTGGAATTGCATCATAATAGGCATGGAAATTAAATGGAACTTCTTTTGTTGTTAAGGGAAGATTAAGTGCATTTAGGACATATATTAGTGAAAGATTTCATTCTTTGATTGTTACATTGATTTTGTGTTCCCTATCTCTTGAATTAGTGTTAACTTTCATCGAAGACAAAGATCTCTTTTCTCATATAGTTGCATGTAGGATTTTTGTCAGATGATAGTGGTAGGGCCTTGAAATTGAAACCTAATTCAAGATCAACCATTAAAATTTATTGAATTAACCTAAGGAAGCATTGAAACTTAACGCTCACATTTAGTGGTCTAGGCTAGAGATGTGTTTTGGTGTATTTAAACCTAGTAGCTGTAATTCGCTTCGGCATTAGACAATGCTACTACAAATTTATGCTCCCTGTACCATCATGTATATAAAGGGAGACTCCACTAATTCTGAAATCCTTTATCCATAGGAAGCCAAGTTTGTCACCTTGTAAACTTGATACACCGAACACAACATTTGGGGAGATTTCCTGCCCATACTTCTTGGTTTGCTGAGAGGTATTCTGCAGTTCACGGTTACCTGGTAATCCTTTATGCCTAGAGTACCCTGAGTAGTCATTTTTTATCTTTACTGACTCTTTAAATTTGAAAATATCATCGAGCACTTGTCCTTTCGAGCTCGTTAATTCCGAAAGCGACTAGAGTCACCTTTCGTCCTTTTCTTGACTCTTAAAACATGAAAAGGCAAAGTTTTGTTTCAGTGTCTTAAAATTAACTACCCACGAAATATTCTTGGTTAAATTTATCTTCCTTCGTGATTCTTTAGGGTTGATTCCAATGGAAACATTTCCAGAGTCCACCAATCAAGGGTTCCCCCTCAGATTAACCATTGGTTTACATGTCTGGTTATTTTTTACCTCGGTGGTCCCGAGTGTCCCAAATCCTACCCCGCCATCTCCTTCATTTGAATCGGATCACGATGATTCTAAGGTTGACCCCTCGCCTTCTTCTCCCATTTCTTCATCCTCCTCTTCTACTTCTCTTGGTGAAAGTTTGAAATCCAGTACCCAGAAGGCTAAGAAGAAGAATACGAAGATGAAGAAGAAGTCAAATAAGCGAGAGGCCAACTGTATAGCTATTACTCCAAATGCACCTCCCATCGACAAACCTTTTAATCCTTCGCAGAAGGTAAAATTCCCTTGCAGGTTGTGTAAGGGTGACCATCTCTTTCAAGACTGTCCTGACATTCCTAGAGTCTTAGAGGTATGGTCTCAAAACCTGAACCGACCATCCTTGTCGACCTCTGGAGATCATGTTGATGTTACGCCTTCAACTAATGATGGTAAAAATAAGGGAGAGATTAGATTCCCCTGTAGGTTATGTGAAGGAGAGAATCTTCTTCACCTTTGTCCTCTTATGGATAAAGCTTCCAAAGTTTTAGAAAACCTTGTAGCTCCTCAACCCCAACTTCATGTTGGTTATCGAAGGCTTTCTTCTGACCCTCTCCTAGTTGTTCAAGGGATTGACTTAGGTTCATCTCTTGCTCGTCCTGCTCTTCCTGAGCCAGACTCTCTTGTGTTTGTTCCCGACCAACCATTGGTCGAAAAGAGTGTCGACTTGGTTCCGCCGCCAATTTCTCACTCTGTTTCGAAAGAGAGTGATGATCATACTACTCATGTTCTTATCCACTCCTTAGATTCTCATGAATCAAAGTGTGACCCTCCTGTCCCAGTTGTTCAGGAAAGTCTTTCTCCTATTCCCGCAGAGCATGGGGGCAATCATATGATACCCCCACCAAGTAGTTTTGTCATCTCTTTCGATTGGGGTCTATTGACTTCTTTCTGCCTCCCATCTTATGTGCCTTTCCAGATCACAATACAAGCCTATAATATGGTAGTACATGGCACTATATTAAATGAAGGCGCGTCTGTGAGCATCTTATCTTCTACTACTTGGAAAGTTTTGGGTTCCCCACAACTTGTGCCTGTCACTTAGAATCTATTGCCTTTCAACAGAGGAACCAATCAACCCTTAGGGGTCCTTCTAAAGTTTCCTATTACTTTGGGAGGAAGACCGTCTATATACACATGATGGTAGTCCAAGGTCCATTAAATTTCAATCTTCTCCTTGGACACGACTATGTTTATGCCATGGGAGTTCTTGTTTCTTCGCTTTTCCATGTGGTTTGTTTTCTGCAAGAAGGGAGAATTGTGACTCTTGATCAATTGTTGTTCATTGGTCATCAGTCCCCTCCTTTGCAACCATCATCCCGTATCGGCTCTTGTTTGCAAGCAATGCTTCCCCGCCACAGGTCAATTATGTGGCTACCCATTTTGTCTCTGCATCTGCTAATGATCACATGGGTGGTATTGTACATTATGTATTGGTGGCATTGGAACCCAATTTGCCTTTGGTACAAAATGACATGTATTCCTACTAGAGTATGGTTCTTCTGTCTAGTGAGGATCCCTTGGGAGCCTGTTATCTTATGGGTCGTGAACAAGAGTCATAAGCATATTTCCTTGTCTTGTGTCAAGCTCATTAAAAAATGAAACAAGGGGTCAAAGCGTGGTTCCTAGTCTTGTGTCAAGCTCCTTAAAAACTAAAACAAGGAGTTATGAGGATAATTCTTTTACTGTGTCAACCACATTAAAAAATGAAGCAACTCCCTTTTCCAAATCGAGTCTTTTATTAAGATCTCATAAAATCCCAGTTGAGTCTTTCCAAGATCTCGAAAGTGAACCTTAATTTCATCCATCTAGTTGATTGAAATGAAGCTTGGGGGGCATGTACCTCGATTAAGTCATTATGTTGGGGGAATGCAAACTTATAGCAAGCATAGTTTTTCGTTTCAAGCTTGTGTAAACATGAAACCAAATCCAAGTAGAGTTCTCCATGGTTCAAGATTGTGTAAAAATGAACCCATGCCCAATTTACATCTTGTGATTGCCATTTTTATCAGCTAATTTTTGCTAGATGAGCCTTGGTTGTTTCATTCCATTGCCACCATCTCTTTGGCCGATCATATGATTTCACTTGGTTTTTTTTCCTTTCCTGAGGGACCACAGTGATGAGTGGTTTTATTAGCCAACCTCTTGACCATTACATGTTTTGAGCAGTTCCACCATTGCCGGAACTAGTTGCTACCCTTTATACCACTCGTTCCTCTAGGTCGAGTCACCTTTAAGCTCTTTTCTGACTCATAAAAGAAGAAAAGCTTGCCGAGTATTTTTCCCTTTCTTGACTCGTTAAAGAGAATAAAAATGGGGGTCTTCTTTCAAGCTCTTTTTTAACCCTTTGAAAACAAAAATATAGCCAAGCCCTTGTCATTGCGAACTCATTAACAGATGTGAAATGTCGTGTGCACAGTATATGTTTACCCCTTTTCTGGGCTAGGATGCACTATTTACAAAAAAGGTACTCCTTGACTGAAATAGTCAAGCGGTTCTCTCAAGTATTGTTTTCTACCTTTTCGGGCTCGAGAGACACAAACGTACAAAAAGGGACCATGTGGAGTTTTCTTTTACATGTCTTTTTCAAACTCTCTAAACATGAAAAAGATACCGAGTTACACCTTTGTTGGACTTGTTAAAATATTAAACGACATTGGATTTGTCACCATGACAAACATGAGCTTCTCCATCCTAGGGCTCGTTAAACTTACTAGGTCAGATTTTTCCATAGGATGAACATATAGTGCAAGCATATGTTATCCCCTTCAAGCTTGTGATTAAAAAATAATTGGGATACCTACCAGAAATGGTGTAGGGAAATTTGGAAATCTAATCATTTGTGTCGGCATCTCACTCTTGAACATGACACTTTCTGCTTCATGTCGGGTTGGGATATCCTCCTTTGTATTTTTGACCTTCCTAGGTTGGGTCATTCATTTTTTCCTTCCATTTTATCTCTGCCACATCATCATGACCACTGATCCTATGGATCCAAAAGTTGCCAAACTTCCAGTTTTGTCGCCGATATGTTCAAGAGTTTTCCTTCTACAGTTAAATTTACCTCTGATTATCTGTATCATCCACAATCATTTTACATCCTTTTGTCTCACATCAATGATGTGGTATACATTATGGCCCTCCTTCGACACGATCACTTCCTGTCAACTTACTCATTATCCAGGAAGTTGACCGAGAGACTCCAGTACCTTAGAGCTTGCATGCCCTAATGGAAAGTTGTTCGCACTTGAAGATAAGTTCACATCATTGGCTTTCGATCAAGTGATTTCATGGGTGTTCGACTTCAATTCCTCTATTCACATTTCATGGATTGTGTTGATAGTACCTTGAGGACCATTGTCATTATTGGTGGTTTCTCTTGCACTTGTTAACAGTTTCCATCATTGACTGGTAATCAAGTGACTTTCTAGCATGTTCGACATCAGCACATCTATTCACATGTTAGAATTTGTACTTTGATCAGGTCGTGTTGGACCACAAGACCCTAGACTCAGATCACAAAAGTCCAAGTTGCGAAGTGATGTGGCATGGTTATATTGATATACATGTATCTTTTAGATGGATGGATGCGACTATACCATGAGTTATCATATGTGATCCTTCTCCTTATTGGATGGCTACGACCATACCTTGGTTTCATTATGATCCTCTTTGACGGATGGTTGCGTCCATACCTGGATCCATTTACATGATCATTCTTTGGATGGTTGTGTCCATGCCATTATTCATGTATCATTTGACAGAGTTCTCAGTTATGTATATGTATATGTACTTGCTTGCAGGTTTTCCGATGGCAGACTATGGTTCCCCGCACTGATTCATAAAGTGTTTCATCCCTCACTCTAGTTCGGCCTTCACGCTTTAGGGGGCATCTGTTACACAAAATTTTGTCATTGTCCCTGTACTCCCCATTCCTTGATCCTAGAGGACCTCTACAGTGAACCCTACATGCTTTCCCTTCATGAAGAAACTCCCATTGTGTCCCTCTTCATGAGTAGATCAATTCCCTTTTGCACCATTTCCCCTTAAACTTTTGTTTTGCCTAGTTTACAAGACCAACGCTAATGGCCCTTGTCTTCCTCAGACTGATATGCAAGGATTAACATTTTCCCTAGCACAGACCGGAGCGACTGAGATTTGTTCTAGTCACACCAATCGTCTTATGGAATTTTTTTTAAATAAAGAGCCGAAGCTTCCAGCTCTAGAAGCTTCATAATGGAACTCTGGTAAATGGTTTGGCTGGATGGGATCGAGGATGTCAGTTTGGGCTCCTTTCCCCAATAATGATGGAACTACCTCAAGGGATGAGACCTTCTCCCATGAGAAGAGGATCCATCTCCCATCCATTCATCCTATATAAACCTCCCTTTTTCGCAAGCACAAGTTGGTGTTAATGTGGGTGTGTTAGTGCTAATTAAGTTTGGAGTAAACAAAAATCTATTCATAGTTCTAGATCTCTAGTTGTGTGAGGGAGAAGTGTGAATTTGGTTTGGAGTGAAGCCTAAAGGGAAGAGCCTTAAAATTATTGTTATTGAGGCCATCATGGAATGCTAGCAGAAGTGTGTGGGAACCTGGTCTTGTCAGAGGAGAACGACAATGTCAAGACAATGGTTGTAATATCTTCTTGATTCAATATATATGCAACTATCGATTTGTTTCCTACATGATTTGTCATCTTACATATTAATGGCTTAATGTTTCTTGACTTGTTAAGTAGGTTGAATTACAATTTGTATATTATCACGTTTGTTGTTTGTTGTTGTTTACTTGTTTCAGGTGTTTGAAGAAGGAAGCGAGGGATAGCTAGAGCGAGCAAGCAAGGACATCATCAAATGAGATAAGTGTACTGAGAGGTAGGCCCTCTTAATTGGTTCTAACCTAAGGAAACCTTCCATAGAATGTATCAGTTGTGGCTAGACCCATTATCGAGCTAGAGGAATTTGTTTGTGTCTGCACTTATAATTTTACTTCACCACAATGGTCATCATCACTATCATCCTTATAGTAGGAGTGATAGGAGATATTTGTTGAATGAGTTCAAGAAAGCCAAGCCACCTACATTTGATGGAGAAATGAGGAAGTCACAGGATGTAGAAGCTTCGTTTGTTGGGATGAATAAATTCTTGAGAACACATGATTATTTGAAAACATGAAAGTCGGGATAGTTATGTTCAGTCTTAAAGGTAAAGCAGACATTTGGTGGGAATACATGAAGAATTTCAGAGGCATTCAGAAAGAATATTTTACTTGGATGGAGTTTGAAAGACATTTCAGGAAGAAGTATCTATCTAAGAGATACTATGATGACATGGCAAAATAATTTGATGATCTGAAGATGGGATCCATGATCGATGAGGAGTATACTAGCATATTCTTGGAGTTATTGAGGTATGTTCATTATTTGAAGGAGTAGAAGGCGAAGATTCAAAGATTCATCATTGGGTTTCCAATAGTGTTCAAAGAAAGGATCGATTTTGATGAGCCTATATTGTTGGAGGAAGCCATCAGAAAGTTGAAACATTGTTATGAGCAATCGAAGCGTAAGACAAAATCTCAGCAAGGTTGTAAATGGAAAGAGAAAGCTAAGGTAAAGTGGCCACTGAAGAGAACAAGACCTAAGGATGCAGGTGAGAAAGAGAATGTTGTTCCTTACTAGAAGTTTAATGTAGTTTGACAGGGACATGGGTCACAACCTTAAGGACAATAGAATAAAGGTGAGGGTAAGGGATAGTTGCAGTGTTGGATATGTGGAAAGGAGAATCTCAAGAAGGATTGTCTGTCATATCATGGTGATAGGTCTAAGATCTACAATGCACAGGAAGCGTAGACAGTTGGGGATGTTGGATAGACCATTCCTCATATCTATGCATCATTGGATAACAATAAGGAGGATCACTAGGCATCTATTATTGAGATGGACGGTAAGCTTTGTGATCAAATTGTTTCTATTTTGATTAACCCTACATCTAATTATAGTTATGTTAATCCTAACGTAGTGGATAATTGTGGTTTGAATAAACAAGTACATGCAGAATCTTGGTTAGTGTAGTTGGCTACAGGTACAAAGAAGAGAGTTCATCATAGGGTGTGAGCTTGTGCATTTGAGTTAAATGGTATGCCTACATCATCACATTTGAATGTTCTTTCGTTGGGGTCATATAGTATGCTTTTGGGTATGGATTGGTTATATCTTCACAGAACCAAAGTATTGCTATGACAAGGATATTGAGCACTTGGATGACAATGGAGAACAAAGAATCTTGTAGGGTAAGAAGAAGGCTACATTAGTTAGAATGGTGACAGCTATGCAGGCAAAGCATAGTCATAGAAAAGGATGTGTGTTATTTGCTATGCATATTTCCAATGATAAAGGTAATGATTTTGAGGATGCAGAAGTTTTAAAGAGGTACCTAATTTTATAGTTGTTTCAAGATGTATTTCCCACAGAGATTTTACAGTTTTCACCTCATGGGGAAGTGGAATTTTCTATTCAGTTGGTACCAAGAGTAGCACGAACATCAAAGGAACCTTATAGGATGAGCACTCCGTAGTTAATGGAATTGAAGTTGCATTTGAAGGAAATTCTTGAGAAAGGATACATTAGGCCAAGTGTATTGTTGTGGGGTGCACCAATGTTGTTTTTGAAGAAGAGGGTTGTACTCTCACGTTATGCATTGATTACAGGTAGTTAAACAAGGTAACCATTAAGAATAGGTATATGTTGCCGAGTATTGATGACTTGTTTAATCAACTGAAGGGAGCAACAATTTCTCAACGATTGATTTGAGATTAGGATACCATCAGGTACACATTAAAGAAGAGGACATTTAAAAGTCTACTTTCCAGACCAGGTATGGGCATTATGAGTTTGTTGTAATTCCTTTTGATTTGCCTAATGCTCCAGATACTTTTATTTTCTTTATGAATAATGTGTTGTGTCCTCATCTGGACAAGTTTGTGATTGTATTCATTGATGACATCTTGATATATTCTAAGAATGAGGAAGAGCATGTCGAACATTTAGCTATAGTATTGAGATTTTTAAGAGAGCATCAGTTGTATGCCAAGCTTAGAAAATGTAGTTTCTTTTAGACAAAGGTACATTACTTGGGACATGTGGTTTCCAAAGTAGGCATAATAGTGGATCCAGAAAGATAAAATCTATTATGGAAGGGGAAACTCCTAAGAATGTGGACGAGGCCATTCATGGGGTTAGAAGGTTATTAAAGGAGGTTCATCAGGAAATTCTCATAGATTTCAGATCATATTACATCATTGCATAGGAAAGGAAATAAATTTCATGCACAAAGGAATGTGTAGCAAGTTTTGAGCAGTTGAAGAAGTTTCTTACAAATTCTCCAGTTCTCAAGATTGCATATCCAGATAAAGAGTTTGTGGTATGTACATATGCTTCCAAGAGAGGACTAGGTGGAGCCTTGATGTAGCAAGGACATGTGGTATGTTATGAATTAGTGAAATTAAATGAGCATGAGAATAATTTTGTGACACGTGATCTTAAGTTGGCAATGATCATCCTGCATTGAGGATGTGGAGACACTATCTTCTTGGCAGGATATTTGTATTGATGAGTGATCACAATTGATAGAGATACTTATTTCACCAATTGAATCTGAATTCCATGCAAGCTACATATTTGGCCATGATCAGTTAGTTTGACTTCAAGATCAAGTACATTAAGGGAAAGGAGAACAAGGTTGTAGATGCTCTTAGCAGAAGAGTGCAAGTGAATCATATAGAATCTATGAGTTCATATGGGATGGATTTATAGGATAGGATCTTATAGGTAGGACAATAGGGTGACAGGTATAGGGAGCTTAGGCATAGGTTACAATAGGGTAAAGGTGATCAGGATGTGGACTATTGTCTCACAACAGATGGTTTGGTCCAATTTAGGGACAAGATCTATGTGCTAGACAACAGTGAGCTCAAGAATATTATCTCGAGTGAATTTCATGCTAAGTTGTATTCAGGTCGCTCAGGATACGAGAAGTCATTTACAACGACGACAAAGTTCTACTATTGGCCGAATATTAAGAAGTAAGTGGCAGGATTTGTGGCTAGATGCTTGGATTGTCAATAGGTGAAAGTAGAATGTAAACATCCAGGTGGTCTACTACAGTCGATTATGATTCTAGATTGGAAATGGGAGGTCATTTCCATGGATTTCATTATCGGTTTTTTGAGGATATCTAGACATCATGATTCCAACATGGTTGTGGTGGACAGGTTGTCAAAGGTAACGCGCTTCATTTTGGTGAAGTTTACATATTCATCTAGTGATGTAGCATAGGTATTCATCACAAATATAGTGAGATTGCATGGTGTTCCAAAGAATATTATGTCAGATAGGGATGTTAAGTTCACTTCCATATTTTGGAAAGAGTTATTTGTAGGATTGGGTACAGAGTTGGCCTTCATCACAACTTATCGTCTGCAAAAAGATGGACAAACAAATAGGTTCAATAGGATTTTGGAGGACGTGTTAAGAATGTATGTTATGCATTAACAACGGTAGTGGGAAGAGTATCTACCATTGGTTAAGTTTGATTACAACAATGGGTATCAGGAGTCACTGAGGATGAGTATGTTTGAGGAATTTTATGGACAAAGTTGTAATACTCCCATTAGTTGGAGTGATCCAGTGAATAGGGTATTGATAGGGAAGAACACGTTGGCAGACATGGAACAAGAAGTGCAGGTTATCAAGAATAATTTAAAGGCAACATAGGACAGGAAGAAAATTTATGTAGATCAACACAAGACATTTAAGTAGTTTTAGGTTGGGGAGCATGTGTACTTGGGCATCAAGCACAAGAAGAAATCCTTGAGGATTGGGTCATGTGTGGAGATTGAAACTTGGTATTGTAGGCCTTTCAAGATCCGTAAGAGGATTGGACCAACGATCTATATACTTGCACTGCCTTCAACAGTGAAATTCCATGATGTTCTCCATGTTTCATTGCTTAAAATATATGTAAAGGATTTTTATCATGTTATTGATTGGTTTGTATTGGAGGTGAATATATAAGGATAATTCCATCCAGAGCCTCAGTTCATTTTACATAGAAATATGCTCATGCTTCAGAACCGAGCAATCAAGTAGGTTAAAGTGTAGTGGAAGCACTTTGGGAGATGACTAGTCATATGCGGGTTATGTATCCTTCATTGTTTGTTGGTTTAGGCAAAGCAGTTTTGGTATGTGTATATATGTATATGGATGTAAATACCACAATGAGTTGTGTTATAAAGCTTCAATAAGTGGTATAGGTGTCATGTTGTTACGTTGTCATGCTAGTTTTCTTTTCAGTAGGTGAATCATTGTAAATACTGCAACGAGCTAAGTGCTAAAGCTCCATAGGCAGTATGTTTTTATTTTCAGTAGTCTTGTTGGTTGTAGGTGTCATAGAACACTGAGGAGGGTATTCCCCTAAGGGGAAGGGGTTTGTAACAACCTCGGGTTAAAATTTCATGTAATAAAGTTAATAAAGGAAAAATAATACCATGGTGATGGGACACTTATTATAAGTTGAATGTTGAGAAAAACATCTTAGTGGATGTTCATTTGATTTATTATGGCCAAGGGAAATTAGAAAAGGAAATGGAAAAGGTTTTGGAAAGGCAAGAGGCATCAATTGGCATTTTATTTATGAGAATAAAGTAAATTAGGAGAAAAGGAAGGTGAAAGGTCACAGGTTGCATGTGAAAAGGAAATTGAAGGAAATAATGGAAATTTGAAGAAAATAAAGGCCTCACTAATAAAAATACTTATGAGTATTATTTCACAACCTCTTGTTAGTTTAGTTTTGGATCTCTCTCTTTATTATCTATACTCTCTCATACTCTTGCACACTTAGAGAATTCTTGGAGCACTTTAGCTTAGGAGAAAGGAAGGAAAATGAAGGACAAGAAAGAAAAAGGAAGCAAAGATCAAGCAAGGGTATAGTTGCATCAAGCGGCTATAGTAGGATTACTTGCAGGTATCAAGTTGCATGTATGATTTCCTTGCTAGTTCTGGCATGCATGGTACATGCATGTGTGTATTTGGTTCTCTTCTTATCATTGGAATGGGTTTTTCTAGGTGTGACAATGGTTTCAACCTTGCCTTTCCATTTCTAGATAGCCATGGTGTGACGGGGTTCTTTTACTTGGTTGATTTGGATTTTCGAATGGTTTCAAAACCCAGTGGGGTGGCCTCGGGAAAATTCCCAAAGGCCTAATAATCCCTTGACTGATAATGGAAGGATCATGGTAAAGAATAAGGGTGGAGATAGAAAAATTCATCACTATTTAGGTGGAGAGATATGGAGGAATCTATGCTTGTTTAGGGGCCAAGTGATCCTTTGACTGGTATATGACGGGATTTTGGTAAATCATGTACTGTATATTTATTTGTTTGGGCCTAGGAATACCTTGAATGGTAATGGTGGGATACACGGTAAATCCTAGTTGTATAAATTAGGGTTTTGGGCCTAGGAATCCCTTGACTGGTATTGACGGTATACACAGTAAAGCCTAAGAAGCCCTAGTTGGTTTTTGTGTGAGTCCCACATTCATGCTTGGAATATGGCACGGGGATGATTAGCTTAAAGAAAGATTTGGTTCAACCCAATATATGTTGGGGTGGTACATGGAAGTCCTTGACTTGGTTGGATTTTGCATATGAATAATAAGAATATTTCCTCTTGAGTTTTATGTGTAAATGTGATTTTTTTATGTGATTTTAATTATTGTTCTATCATTGTTAATCTGTTGGTTATATGTCGGTTATAAGCATGGTTCTATGACAAACTTTGGTTATGGCTCTCATCATGTTTTGTTTAGTAAATGATGGGTTAATAAATGTATGACCTAATAGATGATAATGCAACTATTGTAAGAGGGGATAAGACCTTATTGATGAATCTCAAATAAGTATGAAGCCCCTTATGTTCAGATGTGTTTTTATGACCTATAGATTACATGTTTATGATGTGTTTGAAAAAATGCTTGTCATGGCTAGGATGGGTCAGGTTGAGTCCTTATCCAAGTTTTGCATTAGAGGCCTTGTCTTCTTATTATTTATCATTCTTGAGAGTTTCATAAAGTTCTGGGAGGATGCCTGGGTCCTAGCCTAAAAAATTGGCTTAAATCCCACTGTCACTGGCACAGAACTAGATGAAAAAGAATGCAGTCACTGGGAAGTAGGCTTTTGGGAACGAATGGAGGGTTCCATTCACATGGAGGCCTTGTCGTGGGGGTGAATGGGGGTTTAGTTCATTTAAAGGCTATGTTAACTTAGGGGTTGGGCATCTAGAGTGGTTGGTTAGCTCCTGGGGGACCTGTAGCACTTTAGGGAGGTTTTTAAAGTGTTGGTTTGTCAGTTCCACTTCCTTAAGGTGATCTAGGAGGTCGAATCGTGTCATAGTAACACTTCATCACATATTTACCCCGACGGTCTGGTAAGATTGGGTAAGTGTGGGAGGAGGGTGTTACACCAACAGGTAATGTAAAGGCTTAGATGAATATTGATGCATGTATAAGGGAAACCAAAGGCAAGAATATGACAACCAGTTAGGTTGGTTAGGTCCATTGGGATAAATGGATGGTGGTGGGATAGTCATGAGAAAAGTAATCAGGAAATGTAAGGTGAATGGATTTGAGACGTCAAATGCCTTGGATATGTTGGGTATTGTTGTTCTCAATGTTTTTCATGTTGTGCATGGATAAAGGGAGTTATCTTAACCTTTACCTTATGATAACTAGTAATTATGTTGTGATCGTGATTATGTTGATGTGTATATATGTATATATATGTATTTATGTATGTCATGTTCTAAGAGGGTCGTCAGGGATCATGATTATTTTATTCTAATGTTTATATGTACATATGTATATATGTATGTCATTGTCTGACAGGATCATCAGGATCATGATTGCTTTATGCTAATGTTTATATTTATATATGTATGTACATATGTTATTGTCTGACAGGGTCATCAGGAATCATTCTTGTGGAGGAATGATTGCTTATGCAAGTGAATGGCATGAAGAGATTCCTGATCTATGAGGAATCAAGTGGAAAGAGTAGCCCTGAAAAATCAATGAGGTCAATATCATGTGGATATGAATTGATATTATGTGATTATACTATGTTTATATTTATGTTATGGCATGTAATGTTGATGGTTACATCAGCTGAATGAAAGTAGTGTGATTTGTGACATGATGGGACAAGCATGGATAGTGGAAAGATACTAGAAGCAGGTTTCCTGGTAGAGTTAGTGTGGTATCTGGATGTGTAATACTATTATTTTATATATGTTGTGCATGTTGCATACGCAGTGTTATGTATAGATGGTGTTGTGTATATATGGTAGACATGATGTTGTGTATAGATGGTGTTGTGTACGCGTGGTATATGCGGTGTTGTGTACATGTTGTATATGAGGTGTAATATACAGATTGTACATACAGTATTATGTATATATGGTGTTATGTACATGTTACAAACGTGTTGTTTTGTACGTGTGGTGCTATGAACATGTTGTACATGTGGTGTTGTGTGCATGAGTTGTTGTGTACATGTTGCACATGTGGTGTTGTGTGCACATGGTGTTGTGTACACGTTGTGCTAGTGGTGTTGTGTACATATTGTGCATACGGTGTTGTGTATGTGTGATGTTGTGTACATGTTGTACAACTGGTGTTGTGTACACATTGTGCAAGTGGTGTTGTGTACACAATGTGTAGGTGCTCTTGTGTCATGTCTTGTGTGTAGGTGGTACTATGTACATGTTTTACATGTGGTATTATGTGCATGTTGTACATGTTGTGTTGTGTACATGTGGTATTGTGTATGTGCATTGTGTAGTCGTGGTATCATGACATGTGTATTCGTTCTGTTGTAATTTGTGTATGTATATGTATTGTGTTGTACACTAGGTGTAGGTGTATGTATTATCTTGCACACCGAGTGTAGTTGTATGTGTTGTGTTGCATGATGGGTGTAGATAGATGTATTGTGTGGTGTGATATGCCATGTATGAGTGTATGAATGTGATTTACATTGTGTTTATGTGTACGTGGTTGAAGAGAAGGCACTGTATGCTTGTTGGGTTGGGAAACCAATTTAGTGTGTCTATGGAAAGGAAAAAGAACAAAGGTAGAAGCAAAGGACTGAGTGGAAGATAAGTATCAGTAGTTTATTTTAGTTTTAATTTTGCATGTGATCTATGACTATGATCTATGATGGTTTCATTTTGAGCTAACTAGATGTGATATGTTTATACTTGATGATTTTATCAAAGAGTTAGTTTGACTTGTTGTGACAAGAAGTAAACAAAAATGCACGGTGTACATTATTAATGAGATACCAATGAGGTATGAGTGACGTTTATTTCAATTTGTTTTGAATCTAATGGAAATTATGTGCTTGGTACTAGAAAGGATGGGAAATTCCATGTTTGGGGTGATTGAAACTGACTGAAAGGATTAGAAATAGCAGTAAAATGAATTGGAACAGGAAGCAATATGTTGGTAAAGAATTGAAGTGTAGGGCCATTGTGGGACACTTGTACCCAATAGTGTCCATTGATTTCCATGAGCATTTTATGACCAGTATGATGGTTTTGAGGTAGGGATATGCCTTGGTTTTTGGACCTTCCTATGCGAGGAAACCTTTCCAAGGGATGGATCTCCCAAAGGAATATGTAGCATAGAAGGGGATGTCAGGGAACTTGGGAGGTGAGTGACTGCATAGAAGAGGGTGACCAAATTGCTCGAGGGACTGTGTAGCAAAGAAGGGAAGGTCGGGGAATGGATTTTTTTGTCATTAGCATTACTAGATGGAATTAAATGCACATTGGGAGTGTGCCCTGGGATAATGAGATGGTAATTGTCCATCGAGGGAACAAGTAGTGAAAGGATTGTAGCACTGGACATTGGATGCAGGTTTGACTTTGGAAGTGGATTATGGAATTCCTAGGAAGGAGGTGAATCTTGGTATTAATTTGAGGGTGGAGGTGTGAGCCTCTAGATTCCTTTGTTACTAATGTAGGCATCACATCCTCTTACTTTCTAGTTGAGTAGATGTTCATATGTATATATATATATATATATATATATATATATATATATATATATATATATATATATATATATATATATATATATATATATATATATATATATATATATATATATATATTATTGTAAATATTGTATCGTTTTGTGCTTATAAAGCTCCATTAAACAATATGATTGTCATGTTTTCAGCAGTGGCCATTGTAAATACTACAATGAACTGGGTTATAAAGCTCCATGAGTAGTAGTTTTGTTTTCAATGGTTTTCTGGTTATGTGTGTCATAGAACATTGAGGATAGTGTTCCCCTAAGGGGGAGGGGTTTATAGCATCCCCAAGTTAAAATTTCATGTAATAAAGTTAATAAAGGCAAAATAAGACCAAGGTCATGGGACACTTATTCCAAGTTGAATGTTGGACAAAAAATCCTAGTGGGTGTTCATTTGGTTTATTATGGCTAAGGGGAAAGTGGAAAAGGAATTGGCAAAGGAAAAGAGGCATTAATTGGCATTTTATTTATGACAATAAAGGAAATTAGGAGAAAATGAAGGTGATGGGCCACAGGTTTGCATGAGAAGGAAATTGAAGAAAATAAAAGCCTCAATGATAAAAATGATTCTGAGGACTAGCTCACAACTTTTTAAGTACAACCTTTTTTCATTTCAAATTTGGAGCTCTCTCTCTCTCTCTATTATATCTCTCATACTATTGCACACTTAGAAAATTCTTGGAACACTCTACCATTGGAGAAAGGAAGGGAAAGGATAAGCAGGAAAGAAAGGATCAAGTAAGGAAAAGTTGGATCAAGTCGTTATAGCAAGATTACTTTGCAGGTATCGAGTTGCATATATGATTTCCTTGCTAGTTTTGGCATGCAAAGTACATGCCTGTGTAAATTTGGTTCTCTTGATGTCATTGGCATGGGTTTTTCCAGGTGTGACAGTGATTTTATCCTTTCCTTTCCATTTCCGGATAGCCATGGTTTGATGGGGTTCTTTCATGTGGTTGAGTTTTGTATTGTTGGATGGTTTTGGAACCAGGTGAGGTGGTCTCAGGAAAATTCCCAAGGGCCTAGGAATCCTTTGACCAATTTTTGTGGGATTGTGGTAAAGGCTAAGGGTGGAGACTGGCAAATTCCTCAAGGTATTGGTGAAGAAATTCGGAGGCATCCAAGATTGTTTAGGTCTTAGTGATCCCTTGACTAGTTTTGGTGGTATTATGGTAAAGCCTAGTAATGTATGTATTTTGTTTGGGCCTAGGAATCCCTTAAGCGATAATGGAAGGATTGTGATAAATCGTGGTTTTGGAGGTGCTTATTTTGGGCCTAGGAGTCCCTTGACTGATTTTGGCAGGATTTTTGTAAATCCTAAGGAAACCCTAAATGTTTTGTTGTGAGTCCCACATTCATGCTTGGAATATGGCACTGGGGTGATTAGCTGAAAGAAAGATTTGGTTCAGCCCAATCTATGGTCGAGTGGTACATGGAAGTCCCTAACTTGGTTGGCTTTTGAATATGTTAATAAGAGATCTCTTCCTTTGGTATTTCATGAGTATTTATACTTGTTATTATGTGGCTTTTATGGTTGTTCTATCATAATTGTTATTTTGATTATATGATGGTTATAAGAATGGTTTCATGAAAGATTCTAGTTATGAATCTTAACATGTTTTGATTGGTAAATGAATGGTTATTGAATGCATGACCTAATAGATGTTATTGCAACTATTGTGATAGGGCATCAAACCTTCTTGATTATTTTCAGATAAGTATGAGACCCCTATGTTCAGATATGCATTTATGACCTGTAGATTACATGTTCACAATGTGTTTGATAAAAAAATTGTCATGATTGGGCCTGGTTAGGTCCATTCTTTGAGCACTTTTTTTTTTTTCTGAATGTCTTTGTCTTGATGTCAACTATCATTCTAAAAAGTCTCATTAAGTTCTGGGTAGTGGTATGGAGACAAGCCCTGAAAAGGTGGCATTGATTCTGAGTTCGCATGCTCATAACTAAGAAATTAGGATTGCGGTTGCTATGTTGCTAGCTTATGCATGCGACTGGGGGCCTACAGTTGCTTGGATGTAGTGTTATGCCTACGGTTGGCAGTCTAGGTCAATAAAATAATTATGCATCTGAGGATTTGGGCATCTCGAGTGGTCGTTTAGCTCCTACGGGTCCTTTAGCTCCTGAGGAAGGTAAGTAAAGTTTTAGTTTGTCAACTCCATTTCCTTAATGAAGCTAGGAGGTTGATTCATGTCATAGTATCCCTCAGCTTATGTTTACCCTAGTGGGCCAGTGAAAGTGGGTAGATATGGGGGGGTTACACTCGCCTAGTTCTTAATCATAATCCTCCTATGCATTATGAAGTGAATCCCATGAGGCTATAGAGCCTTGGGCTTACACTATCTAGCATATAATTAAAGAGCCTAATTATCTCATCCATGACCATTATTTAGCATTTTTTGGTTAATTAAGCAGATAACAAATTTAGTTATCATTCTAGAGTTGTTATTCTGCTTTCTCAGATAATTCGTCCAACAAATTTAATTTCTCTATCTATGGTTCTTGAAATCATTGGGTTTTGTTTCAATAGTCAATTATTACATATGCCTTTAGTTAAAATAACTCCATTACAATTGCATTTTTTTATCAAAACATAATAGTTTATAAATTTATTCATCGCGCCACATGAGGGAGCTTTTAAGGCCTTACGACTTTGAGCAAAAAATCCATGCGAAGGCCACGCATAGGGATTCTACTTAATTTCCATTCGAACAATTCATTAAACCCTCCATGATAATAATATTTGTACAATGACATTTTTCTCATTCTAATATCTCATTTTCTATAGTCCATGATTTATGCTTTCCATGATTGTTTCACCTACCTACAAAAAGAACTAAGTATACATATGTCGCTCCATTTGGGTCTCTTTTAATCAATTTTTTTTATGCTTATGTTTATGGAGTTCATGTGAAGATATCCATCTACCTTTGGAAGCTTACATTTCTTTATTATTTAAAATTCTCTTTGCTACATGTGATTGAACCATGGACATACATTTAATATAAATATGCCTCACAAAGGGTCTTTGTTTCTATTTAGAGTATCGTGACAACTTGAATTTATTCATAATGCCACTAGGACTCATTATATGTATATAACCATTGTCTTCTTTCCCTTTAGTTGTTGTTTCCTTTAGTATTCAAACTCATAGTTTTGTTCATAAGTCAATTAATGATACCACATCATTTACTACCTCTGTGTAATAAGCAATTTAATGAATATATTTGCCAAACGAGTTTCTTTAATAGAAATAGAGGAAGGGATAAGGGCAAAGGAACATGAGATAAGGACCAACATCTTAGTGTAAGAAGAAACAGAAGACCAAGGGTCTCGATCCATTTCAATTTTGATCGTCAGGAGTTAATAAAACTACTTCATAATGGCTTGGTTAATTTATTGGGTCAATTAGAACCCCAACCGACAGCCCAATCTCAATCACAACAACCTTTATTTCCATAACCACCTCCCACCTGAATCCCCATCCCTCCACATCCATCTTCTCCTCTGGTCAATACAAACAATAATGGATGGGAACCTGTTATTCCTACACAACCCATGCATTCATGACAAGGTTGGCCTAATGTTTCTCCTACCAACCATCCTCCTGAAGCTTATGTGTCACATCTGCAATGTGTTGCTTCTCATTTCATACATACTCCCCCTACAACACCTCAACCATCTACTCCTACTTCTTGACATACTTCTTATGCACATCAAGTCTCCAAACAGCCTAGAACATTAGTTAATCTAACTAGGGAATCATCAAAACTTCTAGCCATCCCCTTAACTGTTACTAGTGAGCATGAACAAAATGCTCAATATGCTTATTCCAGTTCCTCTCACAGATCATCGCTTTCAATGACATCATGCCCACAACAACAGGAGCAATAAGCAATGTCAGCTTCTTCTAATAAGCATGGGTATTAATCTTGGTTTTCACAGTACATTACGTTTTGGCACAAGTTATTTTTTTTGTGGCATTGTTCATAGGTTTATAAGATGGTTTTACTTCTTTAATTTAGCTACTATATGTTGTACTTTTTTTTATGGCATATCGGTAGACGAGAAACAATATGGTTATATATATATATATATATATATATATATATATATATATATATATATATATATATATATATATATATAACCATATATAGACACACACACACACACACACACATTTTCATCTGATCCAACTGGATATTGGTGGCCACCTGCCTATTCCACTAGGAACCCCACCGTTGTTTCTTTTAGTTTCCTTAATTGCAGCACAATTTACTATTTTGTTTTATTTTTTCAAGTATTGAACTTCCAAAGTCATTTTGAGGTGCTAAATGACATTTTTTTTTAAATGGGCAAATCCATTACATACAAAAAGGGTTTACAGTAAAAAAATTTAGTCTTCAGTATATCTCTCTAATGATGTATCATACACATCAAACGAAGATCATATGCCAAAGTTACAACCCCAAGAAGTTGATGTAAAAATTTACCCCAACGGGGCCCATAGATTTTTGGTGCTTCATCTCCTATGGTTAGGTTTTTGGATGTTTATGGTTTTCCATTGTTTCTCAATAATAAATAAGGCTCTAAGCCTCAGTGTAAAATACTTTAGAAGGCATGTAGTCACCACATCTCTTCTCAGAGATAAGCTATGATAGCCTGAACTAGTTTATTTCCATTCTGCATGTAAAAAAAATTCAGTACTTTGTTATTAATGAATTAAAGTTTTATTTTCATTGTATCTTTGTGTTTTGTTTATATCTATATTTTATTTTGTTCCTTCATAAATTCATATTAGTGGTATCATAGCGGTATGATATTTCTTTCTTTTTCTTTGCATGTCCCCAACGAGGTTGGGGTATAAGGATTTGGGACTTGAATTGGATGAACCTTTGTAATACCATCCCCACTGACATTGACAACCTCCCATAGCGGAAAAAAAAATAAAGACGAGGGAGGAGGAGACCTTATCAAACTATTCCTCAAACAAGCCCTTGAGTGGCAAAGGAATGAGACAATGGACAACTTTTCCCAAATCCTTTAGCAGATTCCCACTGATGACGCATCTTCATCCAAGAGTCCCTTCGATGGCGCTTCCCCCTTCAAGGTATAAGTGAACTTTGATATCCCTATATTCAAAGGTAAAATAGATGTATATGTTGTAGATAAATGGATGAATTTGTTGGAAGGTTATTTGTTGGTCCATAGGTTCTTCGATAGGGAAAAGGTTACATTTTCACTACTTAAGGTCGCCCCCAATGTCAAGGACTAGTGGAAAACTCACTATGAGAAAAGGGATGAGGAACCCTCTCTGTTTACAGTCGCCCCTTCTTGGAATTATTTCCAAGATGCTATCAAGGAATAGTATTACCCTATGGGGATTTATAAGGACAAATACATACAGTGGACCACACTATGGCAACAAAGGGACCAAGATGTGCATGACTTCAAAAATATTTTTCATACTATACACACAAATCTGATTATCAAATACTATGAGTGACATCTCATGCTCAAATACTGCGATTGTATGCAAAAATAAATTCAGGAATAAATGGAGTTCTTGGACATCTCCTTGCTTGGTGCAACATACCGATATGCTGCCAAGATTGCAAAAAAAAAATTAAACAAAAGAAGCATGAATTTGGATTTGTGAATTAGAAGCAAGGCAAGAGCACCACTAAACCACAGAACAAAGGACATAACCAAGGTGGAGTGGCCCAAGATAACCCATCAAAGCCACAAGCAAAGAATGACACCACAAAGACAAAGAAAGACACAAGAAAGTGGTGTGAGTTCCATAAGATCCCCACTCACAATACAAATGAGTGTGGTGCCAAGTAGGCATTGGTGGTCAAGTTGAGAGCTTCAGAGTCTGATGCATGTTCTAATTTTGAGCCAGAACCCAACAAGGGGAACGATAAGGGGAAGCAAATTATTGACACAAATCCCAGTTCCATCGTTGCCAACACTAAGGTCTAAAATATTGAGCTCGAAGGTCCAAAGGAGGGGGAGCATCTCTTCCACTCAAAAATGTGGGTGAAGGATTATCCACTGCAATTCATTGTCTATAGCGGGAGCCAAAAGAACCTCATTTCAACAGAGGTCATGAAGTAGTTAGGCCTACCAACCACACCACACCTACATCCGTACACCATCAGGTGGCTTCAGCAAGGACGAGATATCCACTGCAGCCAACAGTGTTTGCTTCCCTATAGAATCAAGCCTTTCATGGATGAGGTATTGTGTGATGTGTTATTAGGCCAACCATACTTGTAGAAGCATCATGCTATGTATGCATCATGGCCTCGCATTGTTATTATTACTCTGGGAAATAAGTTATATAGGATACCATAGGTAGCCTTGCCTACCGCCATCTCTTTGATCTCTACTAAGAAATCCAATAAGATCATCTCCCAGATCGAGATTTTTTTCTTTCTGATTCACTCTCAAAGCAATGGGTAGATAGGCCACATCCATGGCCCCTGGGAAGGGTTCCCCCATGCATGAGAAGAAGGTGGATAAGGTTGTGGAAGAACACAGAGACATCCTCTCCTCACCCACAAGGGTACCTTTTGCACCTTTAGGTCAAGCATTTGATCGATCTAACTCTTGGAGCACCTCTACCCAATGGGCCAATATAACATTGCTCCATTCTATAAAATGAAGAAATCAAGTGGAATATCTAAGAGTTACTATAAAAATTGCATATCTAGCCAAGTTCCTCACCTTGTGGGAGCTTGATTGTACTTGTACATAAGAAATATGAACCTAGAGGCTCTACATTGTTTATTGAGAACTAAAAAAAAACATTGTTAGGAATAGTTATCCAATCCCATATATTGATGACCTTCTTGACCAACTCAATGGGGACAAGTATTTCAACAAGATTGATTTGAAGTCTGACTATCACCAGGTGCCAATAAAGCCCACAGATGTATGGAAGACAACCTTTAAATCCAAGGAGGGCCTTTTCGAGTGGTTGGTCATGCCTTTCAGGTTGACAAATTCCCCTACAACTTTTATGAGGCTAATGGATGACATATTGTGGCCCTTCACCAACTCATTCATGATTTTATATTTGGAAAACATCCTCATATTCTATTAAAATTTCAGAATAGCACATGCAACACATTCTGCAGGTCCTTCAAAACCTGCGGTAACACAAACTATGTGCCAACTTGGAGAAATGCACCTTTGGCATGAGCCAGGTCCACTATCTAGGCTACATCATTAATGAGAAAGTTGTGCATGTGGATTTGACTAAGATCCAAGTCATTCAAGATTCACCAGCCCTGACCACTCTAAGAGAGCTTTACAGCTTTTTGGGTCTTGCCAATTTGTATTGTAGGTTTGTGTTGGAATTCTCTCATATCACTTGGCCTCTGAGTCAGGTTACCAAGGGTAGAGAAAAAGCAAAAAAAATTTGGTCAGAGTCCCAACAAAAGGTGTTCATTGAGTTGAATCATTTCCTCTGCTCTACACCTATACTCACATTGACATACTTGCAACAACTATTTGAAATTGAGACAAATGCCTCCCACTATGCTATTGGTGTAGTTCTCACATAGCAAGGGCATCCAGTGGCATATCACAGTGAGAAACGTTTTGATATAATTCAAAAATACCTCACCTATGATAAAGAGATGTATCCTATCATGTAGGCATGCCAACAATAGAAAAAATATATTTTTGGAAAGGAGACGATCATCCACACAGATCACCAACCTCTTCACTTTATTCATACACAAGGGAAGATGCAGAACGATCAACATCAGAAGTGGTCTACGTATATGTAACAATTATGCTTGAACATTAAATACAAGAATGGAAGCACCAATCATGTTTCGTATTTCCTCAGTCGACCCCCAGTTGCAACACTGACCACTATTCTCAACTCTTGTGGCCATGAGAGCTTCGAATGGCTGCAACTATAAAAAAGTGATCCATATTTTTCCACCACATAACAAATGCTAGTGGATGGCAAGAAAGTTCTATATTTCCACCTCCATAACACATTATTATGCTACCTGGGCCACCTTTGTGTTCCTTCAAGCGAGCATGCCAAGATGATTTGGGACGAACACTATAGTCAGATCACAAGACACTTTGGTGCGGAGAAAAATGTGGTCGTACTTTAGAAGTATTTTTATTGGCCAAAACTCTAACAAGATGTTGGAAAATATATTAAATCCTACACTGCCCATGCCATCGCTAAGCCAACCATCAAGAATCAAGGCTTCTACACTCTACCTACTTCTAGCTAGTCATGGGAATCCATCCCCATGTACTATCTATTGAGCCTCCCTTCTACCAAGCATGGTAATGATTGTGTATTTGTGGTCATGGATAAATTTTCTAGGATAGTTGTATTGGTATCTTGAAAGAAGAGTATCACAATAGGGAATACTATCAAACTCTTCTTTGAATGATTATGGGTACATTTTTGGATCCCACGGACCATTATGTCAGATCAAGAGAGCAGGTTTCCAAGAAAATTTTGGTTGAGCCTCTCGACATTATTGGACACCAAGCTCACCAAGTCGACTACACTCCATCCCCAGACCGATGGCTAGACAGAGGTTGTCAACAGGATGATAGTGCACATACTACGCACGTACAACTCCAAGTATACATGAACCTAGGATGAGAGACTTACTTATGCACAACATAGTTATAACAAATCTTTCCATAGCTCGACTGGTCGCAGTCCTTCTCAAGTGGGTATGAGATTTCAACCATTGTGTCTGATTGATGTAGTCATGCCTCATGTGACTACACAAATAGAATTTACACATGTACAGTCTAAGGTTGATAAAGTAATATGACATTTTAAACACATCCAACACATTCACCAACAGGTACATGACATCTTGGATAAGTCTAATGCCAAGTACAAGCAATAACATTATCAACATTGAGTGCAACACAAGATTCAGGTGGGTGACAAGTTTTGGTTGCATTTACAGAAAGAATGCCTTACCAGAGCCCATCGGAAACTCATACCATTTTGATATGAGCCTTACACCATCACCAAGATTGTGGGAGGCAATGCTTTTGATCTTAGAATTCCCCCATTCCTTGTCTTGCACCTAGTGTTCAATGTGGACCGCTTTTGGCCATACTTTCCACCATTGTTGGACACATCAAACATTGCAAAATATCTAACACCAAAAGAGCTCAACCCAGATTGCATGGAATGGGCCAAAATTGATTGGATCATGGACATGTAGATCAAGAACACTCACCAATAAAAGATCCAACTATATCAAGTTGTCAATGCTAGCAAACTCCCACACCAAGGCAAGTGGCTCGCTAGGGACCAAGCTCAACAAAAGTTTTCCCATCTCATGGAGGCACTCAATGCAATGGGGACCATTGGTTCCTAAGGGGGGAGGACTGATCCAAGTGGATATTGGTGGCCACTTGCCTATTTCACTTGATCCCCCACCATTGTTTCTTTTAGTTTTTTTAATGCACAATTTACTATTTTTGGTAGTTTTTTGGGTCCTGAACTTCCAGAGTTGTTTTGAGGCCCTAAAAGACATTTTTTTTTGGAAAACGAGAATACAAGTAACAAGTGGTAGAGATTTGTAGCTTAAAGTTGTATTCCTTGAATATATCTTTCTAACAAGGTATCATACGCCTCAAATGGAGATCGTATGCAAAAATTACGACCCCTAGGAAGTTGATGTAAACAATTACCCCAACAGGGCCCACTGACTTTTGCCGCTTCATCTCGTAGGGTTAGGTTTTAGGGTGTTTATGGTTTTCCATTGTTCTTCAATAATAAATAGGCCTCTGAGCCTCATTGTAACATAGTTCACAAGGCATGTAGTTTCCATATCTCTTCTCATAGATAAGCTACCATTATCTGAGCTAGTTTATTTTTCATTCTGCATGTAAACAATTTTCAGTACTTTTTTATTAATGAATTGAAGTTTTGTTTTCATTGTACCTTTGTGTTTTTTTTAAATATGTATTTTATTTCATTCTTTCATAAATTTGTATCAGCAACACATGTATTTTTTTGTGGTACCACTTTGAACATGAACGATTTATGCAAAGACAAGGGATATGGGAGGCACAATGTTTTAGGGATTTCCATGATGATATTTTGATATAAAAATTGGCATATGCGTTATATATATTGGTTGCATGTTAATTTTTATAAGTTATGCATTGGACTTGTTATGTGTTATGGTTATCAATTTAATTGGGACATTTAGAAGATAAATAAAACAAATGATCCACATCGTTAATTAATTCATGCTTTAAAGAAAAGAAGAGGCTTAATCAAATGGATAAAAGAGGGTCCCACCTATTAGAGTCAAAATTTTAATTAAAAAATTATAAAAAACCTTTATAAGTCTCTCCTCTTGATTCTAATCATCTTGATTATAAATTCAACTAATATGGTCTTTTAAAATTGAAAACTACCAAAACCACCTGGAGCCTCCTTAAAAAGAGGAGAGATCTATGAAGGCAAGGGAGAGAAATTTGTGAAGAGAGTTATATATCTAAAGGAGAGACCAATAGGGTGACTTCCCTCAACTATTCAAGGATTTGTGAAGAAATCGAGTTGTCCAATTTCACAATTTTCTTGGAGGATCGTCGCGCTACTATTCCTACTTTATTTCCTCATCTATTGTATATGAGTTTGTATATTGCAGTAGTTTGAGTCTTTGAATTGGTCAAAGGTCTTCACAAATATTTTTTGTTAAGATATGGACTATTATCTTTTTGAATAAAATCATCCCATTTTATTTACACTCTCCATCTTTGTATGCCTTTTATATTTTTTTCATTATTATTCACGTTTTTTCATAGTTTATGCTCTACAAGATTTCAAAGTTTTTTCCTAAAATTCTGACTAGCTCGCTATTAATTCAAGTCTTATTTATTTTCCTTTTTTAGTCTTTGTTGATTACTTATCTCACTGTGAATATCATATTTCAGATGTATATATATCAATTTTTTCCCTTTTTTATTTGACATTTCTACAATGTAAATACATCCAAAAACAAAAAATACGAAAATATATGCACTTTAAATTGTCTATTCCGAGAAAATTGTCTCACTAGCTTGTTGGGATAACAAGATTCAAAAGGTTTATTATTTTATTTTTTTTAACTTAAATAAAACAATCAACATATGAGAGTATTTTTTGCATGTCAATGTAGAAGGAGGTGAATCTGAGTAGCCTTCAGCAATAGGAAGAGAAAGAAATGACCAAACTCTTCCACATAAATATACAGATCAAGAAGACAAAGATTGATGCCTTGTTTGACTCAGAATCGTAGGTGAATGTAAGTGCAGAAAAGCTACTCAACAAATTCATATTGGAAGTTCGTGATCATCTCAGCATATATCCATTGGCATGGGTAAATAAGGATGCATAGTTGAAGGTGACAAAACAATGCAAAATTATATTTACCATCAATGCTAATTTTATTGATGAAGTAGAACTAGATGTCGTTCCTCTTTATGTATGTGGATTCATGTTTGGAAGTCCATACATGTACATGCGAGATGTAATATTCATGTGGAGAGTCAACTAGTATTGGCTCATCAAGGATGGAAAATCATTCACCATCAATTTGCATAAAGGGAAGTCAAAAATTTCATTGGTAAGTTCCAACCAAGCCAAGAAATTGATCAGTTCCAACAAGAAGTATGTTTTACTATTTTTAAGAGAAAACCAATCTATATAAGAGAATTTAAGGGGAAAGGAATCCTACAGGGGTGTATTAAGAAACAAAAACAACAACTAGAAGAGTTTCTACAGGCATATAGGGATGTATTACGAGATCCTATAGGGTTACCACCCAAGAGGGAAGTGGAGCACAAGATACAACTATTGAAAAACTCCCTATTGCCAAACATTGGGTTGTATAGGTAGTCTATTATAGAAGAAAATGATGTGGATAACTAGGTGTAGAAGCTACTGGAGCAAGGTGTCATTCGACCAAGTATGTCACCATGTGGGTCACCCATCATCATTTTACCAATAAGGATGAGACTCAGTGGACGTGTATTGACATTTCTCTGGAGAAATAATTCTCAATAACAAATACCCCCTACCACGGATAGATGATCTAATAGATCCATTGCAGCAAGCAAAGTACTTCACCAAGTTGGACTTAAAGCTTGGATATCACTAGGTTCGATATAAAGAAGAAGATACCTGGAAAATTGCCTTCAAAGACAAGAAAGGTTTCTATGAGTGGCTAGTAATTCCAATTGGCCTATGTAATGCACTAGCTACATTTATGAGGTTAATGAATGATAAATTGTGCCCTTTTATAGATTCATTTTGTAATGCCTAATTGGATGATTGTAACACCCTCCTCCCACATTTACCCAAGCTAACTGGTCCACTGGGGTAAACATGTGATGATAGGCTACTATGATGTGATTCAAATCCCCATGTACATTTAAGGAAGTGGAACCGACAAAACAAACCCAATCTAATCTTACTGAGGAACTACAGACCCTTTAGGAGACAACCAACACTTCTAGGTGTCTAACCCCTAAAGCAACTGGTATTTTTTTTTATTTAGACCCCAGTTGCTCCAATGACAAGACATGCATGCGACTGAGGCCCTTTAGTCGCTCCCACAACAAGGAATGCTAGCAACTGTGGCCTTTTTCAAGCATTTTTGTGCCAGCGACCCCAAATTTTGTGCCACCTTTTCAGGGCTAGGACTCAGGCCACTGCCCAAAACTTCATGAAACTTCTAGAAATGTTAAATAACCATTAATTAAAGCCACTAATGAAAACATTGGTACAAGTACTTGACCAGAACCCTACTATACATGATAGGCATTTCAGTAAACATATCACAAATATGAAATCTACAGGTCATAATCACAGATATGAGTATAGGGGTCTCATAATTATCTAATATTCGTAAAGAAGGATGGATGCCTTATCACAATAGTTTAATTATCATATATTAGGTCATATATTAATTCATACTTCATGTACTAAAAATTATGATGAGATCCATAACCAAAGTCTTTCATAAAACATACTTATAACCATTATATAACTAACAAAACTAAGAAGGATATAATAGCCATAAGACCACATATGAACAAGTACATTTACATATGAAATAAAAAAGGATAAGGAGCTCTTATTAATGAATTCATAATCCAACCAAGTCAAGGACTTCCATGAACCACCCGACCATAGATTGGGATTAACCAAATCTTTCTTTCAACCAATCACCCCCTGGCCATATTCCAAGCATGAATGTGGGACACAACAAAACCAATCAGGGCTTCCTCATGCTTTACCATATATCCCACCAAGGGATTTATAGGCCCAAAAACCTCATCAATACAACTAGGCTTTACTGTAATCCCACCGGATCACTAGGCCTATACAAGCATGGATGCCTCTAGATATCTCCACCTAAACCGTGAGGAATTTTTCTATCTCAACCTCTCGGATTTATCTTGTATCCCACTATTACTAGTAAAGGGATTCTTAGGCCTACAAGGTCACCACTCTCTATGCTTTACCGTGTATCCCACCATTACTGGTGAAGGGATTTCTAAGCCTAATCAAGGGTATTCACAATCAAGCTTTACTATATATCCCACCCCTGGATTCCTAGGCCTTATGATCAATCCTAAGACTACCCCACTCTACTTTGAATCCATTTGGAAATCCATCTCAACCAAAACAAGAGAACCCCATCACACCATGGCTATCCAAAAATGGCAAGGAAAGGATGAAAACCACTATCACACTTGGCAAAACCCATGCCAAAGACAAAAGAGAACTAAAAACAAGAGAACCATGCATGCCAAAACTAGTAAGGAAATCATACATGCAAATTGATACCTGAAAGTAATCTCGTTGTAGTCGCTTGATCTTTCTCTCCCTTGCTTGATCTTTTGTTTCCTCTTGCATTCTTTTCCTTCCTTTGCCTTTTTCCTCTAATGCTAGAGTGGTCCAAGAATTCTCTATCCAAGAGTATGAGAGAGAGAGAGTAGAGAGAGAGGTACAAAACTGAACTTGAAAAAGGTTGTGAACTTTTCCTCATAAGCCTTTTTATTAATGAGGCATCTATTTTCTTAAATTTCCATTATTTTTCCTTCATTTTCCTCCTCACATGCAACATGTAACTCTTCACCTTTCTTTTCTCATAATTTCCATTATTTTCATAAATAAAATGCCAATTAATGCCATTTTTCCATTTCCTTAGCCATAATAAACCAAATGAACACCCAAACTAGGATGCTTTTGCCCAACATTTAGCTTCGAATATGTGACCCATTACCTTGGTTATTATTTTTCCTTTATTAAATTTATTACATGGATTTTTTACTAGGGTTGTTATAGAAACCTCCCCCTTGGGAGAACGCCATCCTTGGTGTTCAAGGACACCTACCACCAACAAGACTGCTAAAAGAAAAACATACTACCCATGGAGCTTTACTTAGCTCCATGCAATATTTACAGTGATCATCCTACTGAGAAGAAAACCAACATGAGAAACATAACAACATGAAAATCATAATGACATGACACCCATACCACTTATTGGAGCTTTATAACATAGCTCATGGTAGTATTTACATCCATATACATATATACATATACCAAAACATCACACCAAAACATATGCCAAAAACATTCGCTCAACCAACAAATAAAGAAGGATACATATCCTGCATCTGATAAACCATCTCCCACGTAGTTTCATGCGAGCCCAAAGTGCTTCCACTGCACTTTAACTTGCTCAATTGCTCGGTTCCATATAATGAGCATCTTTCTCAACAAAATACACTAAGGTTCTAACTAGAATTCTCCATCTCGCTCCACCTGCAATACAAATTAGTCAACCATGTGATCAACATATTTAACATGCTTCTTAAGCAAGGACACTTGGAAAACATCATGGACTTTCATTGTCGGAGGCAGTGCAATTCAATAGGATATTGGTACAATCCTTTTAAGAATCTTGAAAGGTCCATAAAACCGAGATGTCAGCTTGGTACATGTTCCAATCCTCAAGGAGCTCTTCTTCGGCTTGATGCACAAAGACACTTGTTCCCCAACCTGAAGCTCCTTAAAAATCCTATTTTGATCTGCATCTTCCCGGTCCTATGCTTCATTTAGATTCTTCTTGATTAACTACATTTCATGTTCCATCTATGCCAATATGCTTGGTCCTATCAACACCATGTTCACTAGATCACTTCAACTGATGGGAGTATTACAACTCCTCCCATACAATACCTTGAATAGACTCATCCTCAATGACTCCTAATACCCATTGTTGTAAGAAAACTCAAAAACAGAAGGTACTCCTCCTATCTCCTCTGATGGTGCATCACATACATCCTCAACATGTCCTCCAATATCCCGTTGACCCTCTCTCACTATCTATCTATCTGTGGATGATAAGTTGTGTTGAAGGCCCAATTTTTCCCCATACTTGAAAATAACTCCTTCCAAAACTTGGAAGTGAAATTAGCATCCATATCTAACACAATATTCCTTGGAATACCATGTAGTCTCACTACATTTATGATGAAGACGTGTGCTACATCACTAGATGAATAGGTAGAGTGGAATGAAGTGTGCTACCTTTGTCAATCTGTCCACCACAACCATGATGGAATCATGTTGTCTAGATTTCCTCGACAAAATTGTGATGAAATCCATGGATATTACCTCCCATTCCCACTCTGGAATCAGAATTGATTGTAGTAATCCACCTTGCATGCTTACATTTTCCTTTTACCTTTTTATATTCTAAGCATATATCCACAATCTACGTTACTTCCTTTTTCATATTTGACCAATAATAAATCTTCTTCACAATTTTCAATGTCATCTGATATACTGGGTACCCTGAATATGGTTTTGCATGGAATTCTCGCAAGATAAGATTCTTGAGCTCATTGTTGTTTGACACATAGACCCTGTCACTAAATCTAACCAAACCATCTGATGTGAAACAATGGTCCACATCCTGATCACCTGTACCCTATTGTAACCTGTGCCTAAGCACCATGTACCTATCATCCTGTTGTCCTGCCTGTAAAATCTTATGATGTAAATATGTCTCATAAGATCTCATAGCTTCTATATGATTTGCATGTATCCTCCTACTAAAATCATCTGCAACCTTGTTCTATTTCCCCTTGATGTACCTGATCTCAAAGTTGAACTCACTGATCATGGCCAACCATTTAGATTGTCTACAATTCAGATTTGATTGGTCAAATAGATACCTCAATCCACTGTGAGAACTCATCAATACAAGCCTCCTACCAAGAATATAATGTCTCCACATATTCAATGCATGGATGATTGTTGCCAACTCAAGATCATGTGTCAGATAATTTTTCTCGTGCTCATTCAATTTCCATGACTCATAGCATACTACCCATCCTTCATGCATCAAGACTCCACAAAATCCTCTCTTGCATGCATTTTTACACACCACAAACTCTTTGTCTGGATATGCAATATTTAGCACTGGAGCATTTGTCAACAACTACTTCAACTACTCAAAACTTCCTACACTTTCCTTTGTACATTCAAATTTCTTAACTTACCTTTGCAGTGAAGTAATAGGATATGTAATCTGAGAGAAGTTCCTAGTGAACCTTCTATAATAACCTGCTAGCGCCATAAATGATCTTACCTCATCCACATTTCTAGGAACTGCCCACTCCATCATAGCTCTTATCTTATCTAGATCTACTCCTATGACTTCCTTGGAAACAACATGTCCAAAGTAATGTACCTTTATCTAAAATAAACTTCATTTACTGAACTTAGCATACAACTGATGCTCTCTCATCAATATCAATACTGCTGCTAAGTTCTTGGCATGCTCTTCCTCATTCTTAGAATATATCAATATATCATCAATGAATACAATGACAAACTTGTCCAGATAAGGACACAACACACTATTCATCAAGCACATGAAAGTAGCTAGAGCATTAGTCAAACCAAATGGAACTACAATAAACTCATAATTCCCATACCCGGTCTAGAAAGTAGTCTCGTAGATTTCCTCTTCTTTAATTCGTACCTGATGCTATCTGGATCTCAAGTCAATCTTCGAGAACATTATTTCTCTCTTCAACTAGTTGAACAAGTCATCAATCCTCAACAATGGATAGTTGTTCTTGATGGTCACCTTATTCAACTGCCTGTAATCAATGCATAACCTAAGAGTACCATCCTTCTTCTTCAGAAACAACACTGGTGCACCCCAAGGCAATACACTTGGCCTAATTTATCCCTTGTCAAGCATTTCCTTCAACTACAACTTCAAATCTACTAACTCTGGTGTGATCATCCTATATGGTGCCTTTAATGTCGGTGCTACACCTAGTACAAACTCAATGGTGAATTCCACTTCCTTGTGAGGCAACAACTCTAAAATATTTGCGGGAAATATATCCTAAAACTGTTGCAAGATCAGGTACCTCTTCATAACTTTTGCATCCTTACCTTTATCACTAGAAATATGCATTGCAAATAACACACACCCATTTCTATGACTACGCCTTTATTGCATATATGTCACCATTCTAACTGATGTTTCCTTCTTCTTACCTTGCAGTATTCTCGGTTCTCCATTGTCATCCAAGAATTCAATAGATTTTTCATAACAGTCCACCTTGGTCGTGTGAAGATACAACTAGTCCATACCCAAAAGCATACTATATGATCTTGTTGTAGCGGCTACAGCCATCCTCCAAAATTTTGGCCTGCACCCAAATTCGGAGCCTCCCTTAAGACACTTGATGGTTTCATACACTCGGGTTCACTCCATGAGCTCGTGTGAGCCTTTGCACCCACCTTGCTTGTTTATTTCATCCAAGTTTTTGCATGTTGGTATCCAATTCATGCTTGCGACCATGTTCTTCTTATGCTTAAATTCTTTGCTTCATATGTACTTGTTGTGTTCTCTATGAAAGAATCTGTCGCACTCACACATAGAGTCACATTCACTGTCGTGCAAGCATCATCACAGTCGATCAACGATCAATCACAAGGGTCGTGCTTGTCGCTTGTACCATAGGTTAATCATGTTGAACATGTGTGTCTAGATGGTTTGAGTCATCTCGTCGTCGAGTCATGTGTGCCTTTGCATGATCACATACGCATATTTCACTCGTTCACACACTTATTCATTTTTATGAAGTTCTGACGACTAAACTCCCCTACAATAGTCGGACCATTACCCCACCATCGACTTGATCGACTATCACCTAGAACAATGCAAAAGAACCAAGAAATTCTTTTCAAGTTGCGATGCACGCAAGAAATTCAACCAACCTTCATGTTGGCCACCCGGAGAATTGGACCCGGAAGCCACCCGAGGGTTGAATCCCCTTAAAAATTTCGTAGAGGCTACTGACCTTGCCCACTATATTGACTAAGGAAATTGCACAGACAGGTCAGACATACACTCAGTGCCCATCCCTGTTTCCCACAAAAAATTGCACAATTTTCCCAGTCATTCCATCCGAAATTTGATCGGTTGCTCATCCAGAAAATTATGCAGCCTTCATGAGCAGGCTCTCTGCTACTCAGTAGTTTGTTCATCCCATAAATTGCACAGATATGATTAGCAGGTTGGCCTCCCAGCATCAGTTCAATTTCTCTCACCAACAGTAGACTAACAGTTCCCTCCAGGAATTGTGCAATTTCTGCTGCCAAGCTCTCGGCAGCTGACTACCTATTCCCCTTGGGAATTGCATAGTTTATGCTGCCAGTGACCAAGAAGCTAACTGCCAGTTCCCTATAGGAATTGCACAGTTTTGGCTGCCAGGATCCTAGCCAGTTCCTCCAAAAAACTGCTCAATTCCTGCTTATTGATCCTCCATGCAGCCCAGCTTGTTCCTCTAGAAAATTGCACAAATTTTTCTATCAAGCTCTTGTTGCCCACTCATTCTGTCTGCCTTGCCTTCCTGCAGCCTGGATTGTCCCTCCCAAAATTTGCACAGTTTTTCCTTCCAGCCGAGCCAGACCTTGCGACAGTCACTGTCGACTTGGATTGCCCATCTTCATCACCTAGTGACTCTTGCATAGTTTTCATCAGCAGTGCCTGGAGCCATCATCCTGCCTTGCAACCTTACTACCTCTCCTGGTCACCTACATCCAAAATGATCATGTGTCATGGTAGACTATGATGTTTTTGGATTTGATGTCGTCTCGTCATGAGTGACTGCAGGTACAGGTACACCAACAAACATGGCGTGATGACAAATGGGATGAATGAAGGGAGCACATGCAGAAGAACAGGTTCACCAATAGATGTACGAACTATGCATGTGAAGAGATGTGCTCACAAACGGATGATCATGTAAAGATGTGTTCATGGACAGAGGGACGACTAAACATGCAAGATGTGCTCACTGACGATCAAATAGACGAACATGCACCTTTCATGAAAAGATGATCCTATCAAACCTTTCAACATACAAGTAAGGAGAAACGTGCCAAAGCAACATCAATTGAACCAACGACCATCAAAGACTCCACACACTTTTCCATGCAGAGGTGAAGCTGTGACACACCATGAAGACATCATCACCCAGCAGTGCTACAACTCGATATGCACTCCAACAGCAACACGAATGTACCAACACTATGATGTCGAGTCATGTCATGAGTCATGTTGTCCACATCTCCATTGTGGGCCATGTTTTCAAATCAATTTAATATAACATGGAAGTCCAAGAGATCCAACTGTTGTACAAAGACTTATGTAAAGTCAAAAAGTCATGGAAGTCAAGCAGTCATGAGGGTAGTCGAACAACCACAAGGTTCAGTTTCACCCTTGGCTATAAATACCCCCTCATTTGTACATGCAAAGAACTTTTCACCTCAGCTCCTCCCAAATAGCCAAGAGAGTATGCAGTCTTTTCTTTGAGGAGTAAGCAGTGGCTCCAATGCCCCATGCATGGGGTTAGTGATGTATGGTGTAACGATGTGTCTTGGAACTTTCGCTTAATTCAAAATCCTGCTAACATGCCAGCATGTTTTCACACATGTATTGTAACTATTGTAAGACTAATCTTGAACACTTGTAATGCATGTTGCTTTAACCTGTGTTGAACACTTGAACTTATTTCACTTGTTGTAATGCATAATTTGTTAATGAAAATGTGTTGTATATGTTGTTAACATTGTCTCACCTGTGGTGGCTATCTCCCTGGACATCAGACAAACCTTTCACATAAAACTTGTTGTAACAATTATTACACTCATGCAAACTCATCTTTTGAGTGTCATACGTGTTATCTTACCTTATGTGTTGTCACTGCGGCATCAGTGTGGATTGGTCCTCCGGAAGCTGTGAACGTCTTGTTGTTGTGTGTTCCTAGCCAAGTTGGGACTTCATCCCAACCAACTTGGGACTCACTCCCGCCCTCTCTCTCTACAGTGAAAGAACAATTTACACAAGTACACTAGCATTCACTAGGCACACGAACATCACTTCTCAAAGAAAAATAAGACCACTCTCCTGTGTTGGCAAGCAAGAGTTGAGGCAAATCCTTAATACAATGACAATCGAGCCATATACCGTATGAGAATCCTACACCAAACGGTGTGAGGTCTAGTTGGGACTTCATACCAGGGTGATCCCGAACCATCAAAATTTTTGGCACTAGAAGGAGGGAAACCAGTTTTATATGGCTTAATATCCCCTCACACTCATTCATCAACCATCTGTTCAAGGTAGTAACTCGCACTCCCTCTCACCTACACGTGACTCTGCAGTTGGTTACTCGTCACCTCCCCGGATTGAACATGAGACTCTATATCATCAACTTCACTCCATCCATCTAATCACTAGCTAGTTTGTGAAAGTAGTCAAACTGATCTGAGGCATACATCATCTTCCACATGAATCTAGGAAGCCAAACACCACTCCCACAGGAGTTGTTGTATCATCGGTGGAAGAAGCAGTCATTTGCCACACTTGAAGGTCTAGAAGAAGCTATTTAAGATGGAGAGGAACCTCCAGTATTCTGGCAAGGAAAATAAGACACTCTTGTGATCTTGGGATCGAAATTCAGTATAGGAGTCAGAAGGGAAGGTAGTGGAGGAGGCAGAGGTGGAGATGAACCAACACACTTAGAGCCGGAACCATTAGACTATGAAAGAGAGGAGGAGGAAGAAGAAGAGGAAGAGATGGATGACCCAAATATTGAATGGATGACTCAGGGACCATTGGCTCTCTCGGCTGTTCTGCACAAGATGTTGAAGTGAGTAGAGAGAATGAACATCAAGTTCAACCCTGACAGCGTGGTGAAGGCAGAAGACCACTTAGAAAATTTGTACCTACAACTGCAGACCCTTGAGGTATAGTATGCCAAAGTAGCATGTAGATTGTTCCCATGTACCTCGAACAATCACGCAGCTGCATGGTATCATAGTCTTCTACCCAACTCTATACATAACTAGGGTGCATTTAAACGCATGTTCCTTGAAAAGTTTGCTGATGAAAAGACCCGAGCCATGCTACTCAAAGAATTGGGAAGCCTAAATATGGAGGGAAAGGAAAAAGTAAAAGAATTCAATCAGAGGTTTACTCACATATTAAACAAGTTTGCAACAAACATTAAACCTCATGACTCCATCATCGTTGTTTACTACACGTCCACGCTGCCAACCAACATTGCGCATTTCGTCAAGCAAGCTATGAAACCAACACTCTTAGAAAACGGTGAAGATGCTATTGTTGTTGAGAAAGACATGCACTCAATTGGTGTCATCAAGGATGATGAATCACCAAAGGACTCCAAGGATGCGAGTAGGAAGTCCCAAGCGATGGTGAGAAAGGGCAGAGACAAGGAAGCAACCGATATTGAGACCCTCACTCACCTTGTCAAGAGCTTGACTAATGAAGTTTCCAAACTCAAACAATGGAAAATTGACACATTTGCAAGCAATCATCTGCCCAGGTAGAGACATGCAAGTAGCTCATTAAGTAGCAATTAGTTTGCTTCAAAAACTGCACAGAAGCCTGTGTTCCATCTCGAACAGTGTGAAGATCCTAAGTTATGTTCTTTCCACGAAGAACATCACCTTGAGAACTCTTGTTCAGACTAGAAGCGAGTCACAAGTGCTTTCTGCAGTCATACACTTGATGTGGAAAGAAATACGTAGGAGAAGTCGGAAGACACTGACGATGACGAAGAGGTTCCACCTGATGAGCCATCAAGCTCTGGGAATGTGGTGAATGCATATCAATTCTCGCGAACAATGTCAAAGACGAATACCGAGAAGTAGCCCCAAAAGAAAACTGACCATTACAATTTTAGGAGTAAAGGAGCTCCCCCTACACTTGAGGAAATGCAAGAGAATATTAGACTGTTGATGAGGAAGGTCGATCCACTGGCTGCCCCAAAGCACAAAACACAAAGCAAGTCCGGGAAGAAAGCAGCAGACAAAATCACATCCATGAGTAGCAAGCTGCAAAAGACTCCACCGGAAAACATGAACACCCATTCTGCCCAGACACCTCGGTGAGTCTACCACCTCTGGACTACAAAATTGTTGATGACATGAATAAAACTCGAGCAAACATCAGTTTGTTCAAGTTGGCTAAGATCCAGGGTCAGTGAGATATCTTTCTATTCGCATTGGGACAGACATCGCAACCTCTACCAGCAAGGGAGCAAGCACACCTCCCAAATCACTTTCCACTGTGCTCAATACACTCTGGATGGAAGAAGCAAACTCAAGTTGCCCTCCATTCCTGCTATCTTTTGAAATTTTCAACTGCAATATTCACAACTATTTGGTTTATTCTGGCACGGTAGCCAACATCATGCTGCACTCCATTGCGAAAAAGATCAATGCATGATGGAGTGAGACATCCGCGCGAATCATCTAACTTGATCGAACATCAGCACCAACCATTGGTGAACTGTGAGACATGATTATCCGACTATCTCATGACATTCAAGTCCACCAATGCATCAACATAGTTGTTGTGGACATACCAGAAGCATATGGTATACTACTCAGCAGAGACTAGTCTGGCATGCTTGACGAATATTTTGCTACAGACTGGTCTCACATGTGGCTTCCATACAAGGGCAAGTGCAACCAAATCTGAGTAGTGTCCAAGAGGTACATGAAACATAATGTCACTCCCCTCAATGGCAAGAATGAACTGTTGGCCTTCGAAGAACTCATGTTTGGCAACTACCTCCCTGAAACAACATTGGGATGTTATCCTACATGGCCAACTCCAACACCACCAGAAGTGCAGTTGGGACTCCTTCCTTGCCCAACTGATGGTAATGAAACTTGTACAGCACATTGTACCAATAGTAGCAGTAGTAGCAACAACATTAGTAGTAGTAGTACTAGCACATCAAGTGGTCTGTGTATAGACGAGTTGTTGACCATGTACTTTGATGAATCAAAGACATTGGACAGCTTAGGAGCCGAGTGTGTCTTTATCGACCCTTACAATAGGAAGCATATGGTTTCAATTCACTTGGAGTTCGAGTGCATGAACAATGTTGTTGAGTATGAAGCACTCATGTTAGGCTTGCAGAAAGCCATCAGCCTCAACGTGGTCGTACTCAAAGTGGTAGGTGATTCAAAGATAGTGGTGTGGCAGGTACGTAACACCATTCACTGTTTATCACCGCATCTCAAAAGTTACCAGCAAGAGGTATGGCGACTAATCTCAAACTTCCAAGAATTTAATATCATTGTTGTACCACGTATGCGTAATGCAGCTGCCAATGCATTGGAAAATGCAGCTTCGAGAATGTCACTGATTAGGGATAGATTTACTATTGAAATTTTTTACAAACCATCTATTTCAGACAACATAACTAACTTATGTGTGATAAATGATGATCAAAGGATACTACATTTCATGGCCAATGCTAACATCTTCAAAGATGTAGCAATAGATGATGACGAGCACGAGCGCTCTCTGCAAGCTAGAGATGGTAATAGGAAAGGCCACCTTATCACAAAGGGTGTGGAAACATTGGAAAAGCTTTATGACTTTCAAGAACATTTTCAGGGGCCAAGGAATAGCAAGACCCATAGTTCCACTAGGAGGCACGAATTGATTAACCTGGGAACATAACAAGATCCGAAATTTGTCAATCTTGGTACATGTTGTACACAGCAAGAATAACAGACCTTTATCTGATTGTTCAAATAGTACTAAGATTTGTTCGCATGGACGTATCATGATTTGAAAACTTATGACACGTAGATCATCCAACACATCATCTCGATCAAATAAGGGGTCAATCCATATCAACAGAAGCTAAGGAAAGTACATATGTCGCTTGAATCCCTCATACAGAAAGATCTTACTAAGTTTTTGGATGCACTGATCATATACAAAGTTCGTCATTCCACATGGGTCTGAAATCTTGTTCATGTACATAAGAAGTCTAGGTAAATCTGCCTATGTGTAGATTTTCGGAATGTAAACCGTGCCTCGGACAAAGACAACTACCCCGTGCTGTCAATGGATCATATTTGGAAAACAGTATCTGGGGAATAGATGTTTTTCCTTCTTGATGGTTTCTCAAGATACAGTCAGGTTCTGGTAGCAGAACCCGACAGACTCAAAACTACTTTTCGTACCAAGTGGGTTACATTCGCTTACAGACGAATGTCGTTTGGGCTTGTAAACACAACCACAACATTTCAGTGCACCATGGACATTGCTTTTTGCGGACTCATCAGACAGAGCATAGTGGTATACCTCGATGACGTGATTGTGTTCTCAAGAAGACAAGAGGACCACATACACCATCTGAAGAAAATTTTTGAGCGATGTCAGAGATACAAGATTTCCTTGAATCCCAAAAAGAGCATATCCGTAGTGTCAGAGGGAACCTCCTCGGACACATTGTTTCCAAAAGCGGGATCAAGGTGGATCAGAACTGGGTCCAGACTATCACATAGATTTGTTACCCAGCCAACAAGAAAGCCATGCAGTCGTTCTTGGGCAAGACAAATTTTCTCTAGAAGTTCATCTCGAATTATGCGCATATAATTAATCCCATGAAGGACATGATCAAGAAAGATGCAGTCTACAGGTGGGGTAAGAGGGAAAAATATGCATTTTCCCGGATCAAGAAGGTCATTGTGGAAGCGCCTGCACTCTACAGCTTAGACTTCAAGGAGGATTTCTTGTTATACACCTTCGCCTTCGACAATTCACTAGCTGCAGTACTCACTCAGAAGGATGAGATGAATGATGAACACCCAATCTCCTTCATGAGAGCAAGCATGCAAGGACTAGAACTCAACTACCTTGCCATTAACAAGCAATCTTATGCAGTTTACGAGGTGGTGAAACACTTCAGGACCTACTTGCTGAAGAACCACTGCATAGTCTTTGTCCCTCACCCAGCAATCCACACATTGCTTGTACAACAAGAACTGGGTGAACGACATGCAAACTGGATGACAGGCTTGCAAGAATATGATCTTGAATTCAAGCTAGTTCACATGATCAAAGGAAATGGGCTTTGCAAACTTACAGCCAAAGCAGTACATGCTCCGGAGAGCAAAGAAGAGCTCATCGGCTGGGAGTAGGAAATTGAGACGTATGATATAAGGTGAGCAACACCCATTGAAGATGGAACCTGTTGGTACGTAGATATGTGCCAGTACCTTGAGGAAGGAACCATACCCTCTCACTTTTCCATCAAACAAAAGAGGAAATTATGCCTTAGCACCTTAGCATATCAGTCGGTGCACAGAGTGCTTTACAGAAAGCACAGTAATGGAGTTTTGCTCAGGTTCCTGGAAGCACATGAATCAGAGAAGATACTTCAAGATCTGCATGATGGACCCGCCGGGAGTCACTTTCCAAGAAACACCATTGAAAACAAAGTTATGCGAGTTGGTTTCTATTGGCCCACATTATTCAAGGATGCACATGCTTATGCCCGCAAGTGCCCAGTCTATCAGCGATGCGTCGGCAAAACACAAAGATCAGTAGCCCCACTACACCTTGTTGCAGTGACCGAACCATTCCAACAGTGGGGCCTGGACATCATTGGGGAAATGTTCCCACATTTTTCAAAGAAACACCATTACATCTTAACAGCAATTGAATACTTCATGCGGTGGACAGAAGAAGTTCTACTCAAACAAGTGAATGACCAGGAGGTTATCAGCTTCCTCTAGCAGAACATCATCTCACGCTTTGGCGTTCTGCTATCACTTGTTTTTGATAATTAAACTTATTTTTCATCTTTGAAACTCTATGACTTTGCATTACAGAATGGTATTGTGTTAAATAATTCATCTAACTATTACCCACAAGGAAATGGTTTAGTAGAATCCACGAATAAAAACCTCATTCGTATAATCAAGAAGACCATTTCCTCTGAACAACGCAACTAGCATACTGCCTTGACGAATTCATTATAGGTTGACCGTGTAACACCTAATCCCTATATGAACACCTCACCATACTTCCTAGTTTATGGTAAAGAGGCCATCCTTCCACCAAATATCTACTTTCCTGCACTTCAGCTTTCCCAAGAATCCCAAGGCAAGCCTTGCCATCTAGTACAATGTAGGATGGATTCTCTCCATAAGCTTCAGGAAGAAAGGATGAAAGAAATAGAAAAATTCACACTCCACCAAAACTGTATCAAGAGATGGTTCGATAAGAAGTCTGCAGGGAAAGCTAACTTCGATGTCCGTGACTTGGTTCTCAAATGGGATAAGCCCCATGAAGACAAAAGCAAACATATCAAGTTCCAGTCCCTGTGGATTGGTTCGTACACATTCCATGAGAAGATTGGCCCACACACTTATCATTTGCAATCACTTGATGGTAGGGTTGGCAACCTTCCTTTCAATGGCCAAGATCTCAAGAATTACTTCCAGTAGGTCAGGCCGCACCCGTGCCATGTACATAGTCTGCTTGTTGCTTTTTGTTTTCATCTTGTTTTCTTTGCTTACTATATTTTTTTTAGTTTGTTTTTCTGCTTACTATTTTTTTTTACATTTGTTTTGTTTGCTTGGTATATTACTATTTTTGTTTCTGGAAATAAGTGTTTCCAACTACTACGTTCTGGATTTTGAATAGAGTATGTGGCTGAAATTGAAGAGACTTATGACGCTGCAGCACTTGGCCAGTCTTGTGTTCGTCTTCTTTGTGATTGGTTATAACCTTCGGCCGATGAAGTCTTAACAAAAAATACGAACCATCTGCAAGGTAAATTTTGGTCCAACCATGAACCTGTGTCCACACTGGGAAGCCCCATGCCTTTACTCAGCCTTCTGCTCTGTGTGTTCAAGCTCATCCAACTAATAGAAACAGAGAAGGGGAAAATCTAAATGAGCAAACCTAAGTCAGAGGTCTTACATGTTTCTCTAAAGGAACAACCTCTTCTGCTCTTATTAAGTCAGGATCACTATTCAACCCCAAAAATAAATAAGCTCCTATGCACAATCCTCTTGAAAAATGCAAATGGAAAAGAAGAGAAAGGCTTCTTGCACAAAGAGGTGAAGCATGCAAGTCCACGGGGTACTGTCTAAGCTCACTGGTAGTGGAGAAATGTGTGTGTTCCTGCGTGACTCTGTCGAGTTACTGTCCAGGCCTACTGGCAGTGGAACAATGCTAGAGATGAAAACTTATGCTCTAAAAATCTTCAACTCGCAAACTAAATTACCCTTCCCAAATTCGAAACTCTGAGATCTAAGTCAAACTTTTTATTGTGTTTAACTTAGTTGGCAAAGGGTGAACTGGATATGTCCATGGGGTAAGTGGGGAAGCTGAAGTAACCCACATGGTGATTCAATACTCCCCGAAAGACCAAGGCCCTAAGTTATCAATGAACCAAAACAGAGAATTTGGAGTTCTACGAGTGTGTCACCAAGTGTTATAGCAGCTACAACCACCCTCCAAAATTTTGGCCTGCACCCAAATTCGGATCCTCCCTTAAGAGTTTCAATTGATAGTTGCATACACTTAGGTTCACTCTGTGAGCTCGTGTGAGCCTTCGCACCCACCTTGCTTGTTTGTTTCATCCAAGTTTTTGCATGTTGGTATCCAAGTCATGCTTGCGACTATGTTCTGGTTATGCTCAAATTCTTCACTTCGTGTGTACTTGTTGTGTTCGCTATGAAAGCATATATTGCACTCACACACGAAGTCACATTAACTAAGCATCGTCATAGTCAATCAACGATCAATCACAAGTGCCATGCTTGTCGCTTGCACCATCAATCAATCATGTTGAACATGTGTGTCTGGATGGTTTGAGTCGTTTCATCGTCGAGTCATGTAAGTGCGTGTTTGCATGATCACATATGCATCTTTCGCTCGTTCACACACTTAGTCATTTTGTTGAAGTTCTAACTATTGGACTCCCCTCTAACAGTTGGACAATTACCTCGCCATCGACTCAATCGACTATCACCCAAAACAATGCAGAAGCACCAAGCACATCTTTTCGAGTTACGCTGCCCGCAAGCAATTCAACCAACTTTCATGTTGGCCACCCAGAGAGTTGGACACGGTAGCCACCCTAGGGCTAACCCCTCAAAAATTGCGCAGAGCCGACTAACCTTACCTGCTCTGCTGGTTGAGGAAATTACATAGACAAGCCTAATAGACACTCAGTGCCCGTCCCTGTCTCCCTCAGAAAATTGCACATTTTTCCTAGTTAGTCCATCCGACAGTCGACCGATAGCTCATCCAAAAAACTATGTAGTCTTCATGAGTAGGCTATCTATTGCTCAGCATTTTTTCAACTCAAAAATTGCGCAGAGATGATCAGCAAGCCAGCCTCCCAGCATCAGTGAAATTTCTCTCGCCAGTAGCTCCCATCAAATAGAATGACAGTTCCCTCCAGGAATTGCACAGTTTTTGCTGCCAAGCTCCCAGCAGCTAACTGCCTATTCCCCTTGGGAATTGCTTAGTTTCTTCCACCAGTGGCCAAGCATCCAACTTCCAGTTCCCTCTATGAATTTCGTAGTTTTGGCTTCCAGGCTCCCATCCAATTCCTCCAAAAAACTGCTCAATTTATGCTTGTTGATCCTCCATGAAGCCCACCCTGTTCCTCCATAAAATTGTGCAAATTTTGCTATCAATCCCTTGCTGCCTGCTCGTTCTGGAAAATGCACAGATTTTGTCTACCTTGCCTTCTTGCAGCCCAGATTGTCCCTCCCAAAATTTGCACAGTTTTTCCTTCCAACCAAGCCAGACCTTGCAGACAATCATTGTTGTCTTGGATTAACCATCTTCATCAACTAGTGACTCTTGTTCAGTTTTCATCAGCAATGCCCAGAGCCATCATCCCAACTTGCGACCTTGCTGCCTCTCCCAGTCACCTGCATCCGAAATGATCATGTGTCATGGTAGACTAGGAGGTTTTTAGATTGGATGTTATATTGTCATGAGTGAGTGTAGGTACAGGTACACCAACAAACATGGCGTGACAACAAATGGGATGAACGAAGGGAGCACATGCAGAAGAACAGGTTCACCAAAGGACGAATGAACGATGCATGTGAAGATATGTGCTCACAAACGAATTATCATGCAAAGATGTGTTCACGGACGGATGGATGGGAAAACATGCAAGATGTGCTCATGGAAAGACAAACAGATGAAGATGCACCTTTCACGAATAGATGAGCCTGTCAAGGCTTCCAACATACAAGTAAGGAGAAATGTGCCAAAGAAACATCAAGTGAACCAACGACCATCGAAGACTTTGCGCACTTTGCCATGCGGAGGTGAAACTGTGGCACACCATGAAGACATCCATCACCCAACATCATTGCAGCTCAACATGCACTCTAGCAGCAGCACAAATGTACCAGCACTATCATGTCGAGTCATGTCATGAGTCATGTTGTCCACATCTCCATTGTGGGCCATGTTGTTAAATCAATGTAATGTAATGTGGAAGTCCAAGAGACCCAATTGCTGTACAAAGAGTCATGTAAAGTCGAAAAGTCATGGAAGTCAAACAGTCATGAGGGTAGTCGAACAACCATAAGGGTCAGTTTCACCCTTGGCTATAAATACCCCCTCATTTGCAAATGCAAAGGAATTTTCACCTCACCTCCTCCCACATAGCCAAGAGATTCTGTAATCTTTTCTTTGAGGAGTAAGTAGTGGCTCCAATGCCCTGAGCACGGGGTTAGTGATGTATGGTGTAACGATGTCTCTTAGAAATTTCGCTTAATTCAGAAGCCTACTAACAAGCCAACACGTTTTCACACATGTATTGTAACTGTGGTAAGACTAAACTTGAACACTTGTAATGCATGTTGCTTTAACCTGTGTTGAACACTTGAACTTATTTCACTTTTTGTAATGCATAATCTGTTAATGAATATTTGTTGTATATATTGTTAACGTTGTCTCGTCTGTGGTGGCTATCTCCCTGGACATCAGAACAACCTTTCACATAAAACTTGTTGTAACAACTGTTACACTCATGTGGACTCATCCACTGAGTGTCATATGTGTTATATTACCTTGTGTGTTGTGACTGCTGCATCCATGTGGACTGCTCCTCCAAAAGTTATCCACGTCTTGTTGTGTTGTGTGTTCCTAGCCGAGTTGGGACTTCATCCCAACCAACTTGGGACTCACTCCCGCCCTGTCCCTCTACAATGAAAGAACTATTGACACAAGTACACTAGCATTCACTAGGCACGCGAACATCACTTCTTGAAGAGAAAGCAGACCACTCTCCTATGCTGACAAGCAAGAGTTGAGGCAAATCCTTAAGACAATGGAAACTGGGCCATCATATCGAATGAGACTCCCACACCAAACGGTGTGAGGTTTAGTTGGGACTTCATACAGGGGTGATCCCCTGAATGTTGGCGGGTCAAGCATAGTCAACAGATCCAAACAGCAGTACATTAAAATGTGTTGATGTAGGCATACCATTCAACTTGAATTCACAAGCTCTTACCCAATGATGAAATCTCTTTTTTGTACCTATAGCCAACTGCACTAACCAAGATTCTACATGTACTAATTTATTCAAACCACACTTATCCACTAGCCCAGGACTCACATAACTATAATTATTTCCAAGGTCAATCAAAATAGAAACAAATTGATCACAAATCTTACCATCCATCTTGATAATAGATGCCTGATGATATGCCTACCTGTTATCCAGCGCTACATAGATCCATGGAATTCTCTACCCAACATTCCCAACTATCTGCGCTTATTGTGCACTGTAAATTTGAGGCCTACCACCTTGATTCTGCGGACAATCCCTCTTGAGATTCTCCTTGCCACATATCCAACAACACAATTGTCTCTTACCATCACCTTTACTCTACTACCCTATAGACTGTTACCCACTAAACTTCTTGTAAGGTGCAACATTTTATTTCTCTCATGCATTCTGAGGTTTTGGTATTTTTTATTGCCATTTACCTTTAGCTTTTTCTTTCCCTTTCCAACCTTGTTGAGATTTTTTCTTATGCTTTGATTGCTCATAATAGCGCTTCAATTTCCCAAAGACATATTCAAGCGACTAAGGTTCATCATACTTAATCCAATCTCTAAATGCTAATGACAATCCATAGAAAAATCTATGAACTTTGGTTTTTTCATCCTTATGTATGGTACATACCTCAATAACTCCAGGAACTTGGTCGTATACTCCTTATTTTTCATTGACGCCATATTTAGCTCATAGAATTCCTTGGCTTAAATGTCGTAGTACCTCTCTGACAAATATTTCTTCTTGAAAAGTCTCTTGAATTCATGCCAACTCAACTCCTTTGTCCGATGTCTCTAATCTAATTCACTTATTCCCACCAGATGTCTACTTTTCCTTTGAGGCTAAAGATAGTTATTTTGACCTTCATGTTCTTCATGTAATCATGCAGCTCAAAGAACTTCTTCATCCCAAGTATCCATACCTCTGCATCCTCTGGATTCTTGAAATCCCCATCAAAGGTAGGTTTCTTTGATTTCTTGAACTCATCTAAAAAATATTCCATGTCACTCCTCATGTAAGGATTATAATGATGATGATCGTGGTACCTGTTAGAACCAAAACTAGAATGGAACCTGTTTCCATCACCTCTCCTATCCGGTGTATCCAAGAACCTACCATCTATGATTGTTTCATCCCTATCCGACCTGTACCCACCATGAGATCTACTGCCATATTCCCCACTATTCCTATCCTTTTGCCCATGTTTGATCCTAAGCAGTCCTTGTCTCTGTAAGTCTAAAAAAAATTGAAGGATAATTGCATTAACCTATGCTTGTTTCTCCTATGCCCGAATGATTATGTCATTATCTTCTTTGCAACTTTGTATTTCTTCCTTCAAACTTCTCAATGTGTCTACTACGTTAGAAGAGTTCCCAACACCACATTGCTCATCTAGTCCATAGGAAGAGTCTTGTGAACTATAGTCTACCATATTTTTAGTCATCTTTGATCTTATTCTTGCAAGTATACCATGTCCGCTTAAACCAAAACATAACATAATCAGCATACCTCAGTATCATTCATGGGAGGATATATCGTCTACAAGATGAACCATATTAGCACAATACATGTATAAACATAATCATGTCAGCATATAATCATCATTTCAACCATTATGCAGTTATCAATGCATGACCATACAAACCACATACCATGACCTCATGCATGACAACTATAACCATGGCAATGTATGCATAATGATGTATAAACATTGACATTCATAACAAGTGCACAACTAAAATGCACTCATGACAAATACATCCAAAACTTTCACATGGAGACACAATTGCAACCATGCCTACACAAAAAGTACATGGACCACAATAATAAAGAACTTATGCAACCAATATGTATGGATGACCAACACATTTTGCCCATCTAGTCCAAGGGGTGAACCATGCTTTGATACCACTTTGTAACACTCTCCTCCTACATTTACCGAAGCTAACTGGTCCACTAGGGTAAACATGTGATGAAAGGATAATATGATGTGATTCAACTCCCCATGTATAATTAATGAAGTGGAACCGACAAAAAAAACCCAATCTAATGTTACTCAGGAACTATAGACCCTTAAGGATACAACTAAACCTTCCAAGTGTATAACACCTGAGAAAACTGGTCTTTTTGTTGAGCTATACCCCTAGCCTCTCCCATGACAAGCCATGCATGCGATTGAGTCCCTCTAGTCTCTCCCACAGTAAGGCATTCCAGCTATTGTGGCCTTTTTTAGGTAGTTTTGTGCTAGCGACCTCGGATTTTATGCTACCTTTTCAAGGCCAAGACTAAGGATATTGCCCAGAACTTCTTGAAACTTCCATAAATGTTAAACAACCATGAATTAAATATATTAATTTAAACATTGGTACAAGGACTTGACCGGACCCCTATAGCCATGACATGCATTTCGTCAAACATACCAGAAATATGAAATCTACAGGTCATAACAATTGTTGGCTTGTATGGGCCTGACCCAGGTTTAGAGGTGATTTAGCAAAGAAATCCCAGTAATACTGGCCCTTTCGACAACAGTCCGCAGAGTGCGAACTGAGGTCTCACCCGAAGTAATATGGGAGGATGTTAGAACGAGGTTTCTGCACCCTAGGGATGTCTGATGAGCTTCTAATGGTCCATGGTTTGACCCTGCAGGCACGTCACTACGTGCACCTATTAGTCCTTCGCAACCTGAAATGTTGCCTTCGCGCAACCATACTTTGGGCGCGCTCCATATTATACCTAAGTTCCTTACTATTTAACCTATTATTATCCGATTAATTAACTTATCTGTGTAAGACTAGTGATAATTAACAGTATATCCAGCAATCATATAGGTACGTGCGATAAACAAAATAGTAATAATGTATAGAATGCAATATACAAGAAGACGCACAAAATTTGGAATCAAATTCTCTTTATTATTCTTTGTTCAAGGTTACAGACTCAACACCGCCTTGCGCACTCAGCTGCAGGGGTTCGCGCACTCAGCTGACGACTCTACTAGGCCTATGCACACTCCGCTACAGAGCCTCTTCCTACTACTACAACCCAATATACTTAGAATCTTCCTTTATGCTCTATCTCCAATCCACTCATCCCTTAGCTATCTTTTAAAACTTAGAGCCTCGCTCTATTTATACAATCCCATGGTCCGCAGACCATGGGTAGGCCGACATGACATTTCATTATATTACAAAACTTAGGGCAAACAACCTTATGACTCAACCTATACTTCACGCTTTACGCGCACAATTCACGGAGTCTTACAATACATTTGACCAAAACCTGGGCTTTGAGCCCCAAAACATGTTTTAGGGGGATCCGATGCCCAACAGGCCCCGAACACAAACATCATGACTCACCCCCAAGTCACTCTGTCGGCGCGGAGATCTTGGCACGAAGTCCCTCCAACTGGTCCCGTACTGTTCGAAGGTCCGATGTGCACAGTTTTGTAGTTTGTTGGACCTCCTGCATGCGTTCTTCCAATGCTTATTTGTGAGGATCAAATCCCTACCTTAACGCGTAGAGCCCCTGCATCTGTGTGAGCTTTCCCTTGATATCTGCCATAATGGTGAAGGCCTCATCTACCCATGGCTAGACGTGCACTTTGAGAAGTGCCTCCTTCTATCTTGTGGCATCCACTTGCTCTTTTAGTGCCCTTGCTTGCTGCATCTTTGCAAGTTGTTAAGTGAGGACGACTATCTGTGCAACTCCTCTGACACTATTGTACTTCTCCTGAAGTTCGTGCGCCTCTGTTTCCAGGCACTATATGTTGGGGTCCTCCTACAAGAATGTGAGGACATCAAAGGCTTGGTCCAACATACCGGTACAGTCCCGCACTGCCCATTAAATTTCTTCCAACCCTGTTTGGATAATGAAACAAACGTGTTGTTCTCTAACTTCTGGGGGAGTGGAAGGCTGCACCTTTAGCCATAGCTCGACAATCTAGAGATTCAGCTTCAACTGCACTCAAGTTGTTTCCTCATGGTGTTTCAAACTCCAATTACCAAATAGTGAATCCAAACTTCTGTTGGTAGGTCTGCGACAATGGAAAACTATGGGACACGCCGACACACTTCATCCACTGTATGTACTAACTACTAGTTTTGTGATACCAGGTTGAGCTATTCGATGTTGATCTTTTTCTCACTCATCACCTGAATCGCGCGGCCCTCCCTGGTGCGAAGCTCTACTGTTATTCCATCTTGTAGTTGGTATAGTGTGTCTCACAGAAGGGCAGCCAAATTAAGGAAAAGTCCCTTGATCTTTCCGATCACGGCTTTGTCGATCTCATTCTCTGCTGCTAGCACCCTATCCGGTAGCATTGTGGTATTGGTCATCCTTGCGCGTAGCATATTCTTTGCTGCTGATGTGCCTGCTGTGAAGTAGGTGGCTACGGTTCCTTCCTGTGGATGACGCACCTGTAGTTCCTGCAGCTGCACCCTTAGGGCCCCCAACATAGTCTACTGGTCCGACATGACTTCATCGAGCACTTCCTTGGTGACAACGCAAACCGTCTCGCTAATGTTGTAGAGGTAAGCTTTCATTAACGTGATCGGGTCGATGGTCAATTTGGAGTCCTTGACCTTTTTTTGTGGACCCAATCTCTCTGTGACACGCGGCCTTTTGAGTTGAGTGGAAGTTGTGCCCGGGTTCGCGCCTTCCTCTACAAGGTATGTGTCCTCCACCTCCTATCTTGTAGAAAATTCTTGGCCCTCCTGTTCCTGCATTGTTGTGGCCCCTTTTGTCTGCGTTGCTGCTGTTACTTCGGTGGCCTTTGCTTGCTCCGCTGCTACCTGTGCTGCCTCGCAAACTTCCCTTACCTCTACTGTCACTTTTTCATCGCACCTCTTCTTGGCCAGCTACATGATGCACAGCTTGGCCTCATCCTTCCTTTTCTGTGCTACTATCCTATACAACTCCGCCAAATCCATTGCATGCCACTCGGGAGGCCATGATTCTAACACTGTGAAAATTGCATCATCAGTGGCGATGAAGGGGAGCTTGGTCCACTGCTACACCGGATCCTTTCACACCTTAATGTAAACATTGTGCATGTCTGCCTTGAAGTTTGAAAAGCTCTGCAGACTGTTGTGCACTGTGGGGGACAGACACAGCCTCTTATTAATCCACATTCGGATGCTCACCTCCATGAGCACCCAGAAGATCTTTGTATCACAAATCCACTTCGCGTCCTTGGTAGCCCAAAGCGACGTGTACTTTGTGGCCTCTGGTATGTCAAGCTCAATGTTTAGGAACAGATTGTCCTCTGGCACTTCTCCCACTACCAGCAAAATGGACAAGAGAAATCACATGTAGTGGAAGGTCTTGCCCTCCTCCTGGGCTTCTTTGCAGTTGATCAAGAATTCCTCGCAGAGGAACTCAGCCTAGTTGAATTGGACCCCCTTTACGCATTGCTCGGTCAACGCAACTACTAACACTTGTACTTCATCGCTGCGGCATTTTGTCATTACCTTCCCAGCTAGGAGTTGGGTGGATACGCGCACCCCTTTATCCTTGATACTGTTGATGGTGTAACTCCTCTTTCTCTTCTCGAGCTTATATTTTTTCTTCATGGCTTCCATGAGAGCCAAATCACCACTCTTTCCTACTATCGTAGTGGAGTCCTTTCCCCTACAGGATAGCCGAGAAATTCTGTGCATGAGATCCGACGTGATGGGAATAGGCTCCTCCAGCCATAAGTACCCATCATGCACCAAGAAAAGTAGCTGCCTGATGGTGAAAATGGTGATGGGCGTTCGGTGAAAGTGTGGTATCCATAGTAGATGTAGCAATACGGCCTTCTCCACACCGCGCAGCCATTTTCATGGTTGTAATGTGATCACCAGCCCCTCCAAAGTCTATTTTGTTAGGCTTTTCATCTCTAAGTGTGGGAACTTCTCGCTATCCATGAAGTCCCAATCTTCGAATTTTAAGGTAGGCACACGTCCTAGGAGCACACCTTCAAAGGTAATTCCATCGGGGAGGAGCGGGGTATGGATCGTACTCTTTGTTGCATCCAAATACTTTGGTACCTTCGCTTTCAACTTTCGTGGAGGGACATACTCGGGCAATTTCGTTGTAGGGCACACCGGTTGGATATCCTCTTCCCTATCCTCTTCTTCCTCTACCTCAGCAATGAGAGATGGTAGGTCCTCCTCCTCATCATTTGTATCAATGGTGATAGCCTTGACCTTTTCTTCCATTGAGAGCTTACCAAACTGTGGATTCCTCGAGGATATGCAAACTGGTCTCGCTGCCTGCTTATGTTTTTTCGGTCTCGATGTCCGAGGTGATTTTGAGATTTTTGACGCATCCCCAGTATCTTCAGGAACATCATGTATGGTGGGATTCTACGTGGCCTTGTCGGTGGTTCCTTATAAAAATCCCAAACCTCTCCTGGTAGCCTCCATCTTGTTTGAACTGTAGGTGGTCATTCGCGAACTTAGAGGCTTGAATATCGCTTGGCCCTCAACACTCTATGATCTAATCAACTGCTCAAATCTCAAGTGAACAAGTGTTGTCTTGTGGCTAGCCCATGGAGTTTTATAGCACCTTTTGAATTCAAATTTGACCATTCCCCCCAATTATGGGCCATCAATGCTTTCTTTGCAGCAGATCGTCCCAAATCTTGCCCTTAATTCGCGTCTTAAATGCCCGCCACCCACTCCATTTTCCTTCAAATCAGACATCCTGTCATGAACAGTGACCCTAACAGTCACTTCCTAGCCTACCTGCATAGAAGCGCAGCCCCCGTGCGTGGGTGCAAACCTTGTGACATGCTGATTATGCGTGCACCTCCCTTATCGCGCAGTGCCCAAACAGACTCTTTTATAGTCCCGCGCTCTCTTTCAACTGCCTAGAACGTTGGGACTGTGCTTCCTATGGTTAGTCAAGTGGTCGCACCACCTGTGCGAGGCTTCAACTCGCCTTCCAGTATAGTCCATGAGAATTCCCCAATTGCCCTCGCAACAACCAGCACCGCACGTTCGGTCGTATGCAGTGCGCTCCCCTGGTTACTGCGTTTGGTGAGATGCAGTCATAGCCATGGAAGCAGAGTCATAAATTCTCAGCGACAGTCTTCTAATGTAGTGGTGTGATCATCCGCACCTTGCCTTGTCATCCTTGGTTTATCGATGAGACATGCTTGTGTGATCTCATTTTCCAGCCTCTTGACCTCAGCGTCCAACAAAATTCTTTTCTTCCTCAATCATACCCGGTCCTTTTCGAGTTCGCGAAGTCTAAGGTTCCCTTGCCAAATGGCTTCCTGAATCCTTATGTGTTCGACCTCGCATAGCTGTGTGATTTGTTCATCCTGGGCTTCGTGCACTGTCACATTTGTGGGAGCTATTATGTGTGGATTCCTCTTTTCATTCTCTTTAGAAATTATGATCTTTATTCTGTTCTGCACCTTCAGAATCATTTCCGCAGTAGGGTTTTGCACATGGTCCTATAGGCCCATCGAACCACTGGTACGCTCAGGTCCCAATCAATGTGTCTCGCTTGGTGAACCCTGTTCAGTACTTCACACACCTTATCGAATGCTCCTCCATGGATAATTGGTAGCACGTGTCGCCTTTCCTGCTGTTGCATTCTGTTCTGATTCTCTATTATGGGAGTGGTGTGCACTTGCATGGGCTATACAACATATTTCCATACCCATTAGGAAAGGTGGACGCGCAAGTTGTTCCACCCCTGCTGGCTGGCTCTTGTTCTGAGCTGGGGTTTTCCAAAGCGTAGGTGTATCATCCTTTTGCATCCGCACCAATCCTAAAAACTTCCTTGATGCATAATCTACCATCGTGCAGGTGTTGTGCGTAGTGCCCACTTCAGAGCATTTAACTGGTGTTGTTCTGGTACTGCGCTTTTAAATTTGTTCAAGAATTCACCCACCTCTGTCAACCCATCATATGTAGGTAGATCCCTTGCCTCTGTCGTCACGCAACACAGTGATCTAACCATCGTGTTGCAATTAAGCATTGTTACTTTGTGCAGCCGATTCTGCCATCTCTTTATTTCTTCATCTGAATCTGAAGTGCATGAGCTTTTGCGCTCCCAAGAAATTCTTCCATCTATAGTCAGATTCACCCAATCCTGTTCTCGCGTAATTATCTTGTAAATATAATCGAGATCGTCATCACTGTCAGCGTCACGCACCGGCTCAGTGTATTGCACTCCTTCGACTGGATCTAGCAGTACTACTACGCGTAGGGATTTTTTTCAGAGATCATTTTGTGCTTCTTCAGATTTATGACTCCATTCATATCGGTGGCCCAATCTATTCCTAGTATTGTGGGATAGTGATTGCTGTCATCGACAATCTCTATCACTTCAAAATCCGCCTGTGCGCTCGCACCTTCAATATCTATTGTTACCCTTTGCAATCTTCCCATGGGTAAAATCTTCTGTTGGTTCACCATTCGTAACTGAATAGGAGACCACTGTAGCGTGGGCCTGCCCATGCGTTCCCATGTTTTTTTTGGCAGTACATTCGTGTCCAATCTAAGATCTAGGATTACTTGATCCATTTCGTACTCACCGATTTGTGTAGTCAACCTCATTTCCCTTCCTATGCGCAATGCATGATTTCCAAGTTTCTGGACCACGCGCGGTTCTCCTAACCCCGCGCACCTAGTGATAAGTTCATGTAGTCCTTTTACTGCCTTGTTGTCACGTAGTAATTTATTGCATGTCTCTAGAAAGGTAGTGAGCAATGAAGGATCCATCCCTGGTCCTAGTTGATCCTTACTACCTGAAGTGGAGGCCTCCTTGAAGCTCTTCTTAGCTTCCATGTGTGGAGTACTAAAGAAGATATGTTTTTGATGATTATTTAAGTATCTTTTCATTAGAACTCACAAACCTTTTGCATCATGAACTAGGAAAATGATAAATAATTATAATAGACCATGTGAGATTAATATGCAAGACGAAAACGTTGACAATTGTCATTTCCTTATGCAGGAAGGAGGAAAAACGAGAAGTTTTCATTCCAAAGGAAAGGACAAGGACAGGTTAACCGATGTCCCTTTGACGGGAGACCGAATGCAAACAAGGCAAAGCAAATCAAAGCGAATCAGCCCGGGAAAGGAGGTGGAGATATTAGCTCGGCGCAGGAGAGAAAAGAAATGACTGAGGACTAACGGTTTGGCGAATCCCTTAGGATCCTTGATCCTGAGGGATCGTTGTTTTATCTATTTCTGCACTTAGATATCTCCGCCGTCACCCTTATAAAAGGGGCAGTACTGTTAGCTCAGGAGAGAGTTAGATACGGTTATGCTTTTATGTAATTTCCTTTAAAGATCAAAAGTTTGATCATCGAGTCTCGTTAAGAACTGGTTTATTGTAATTCTACTCTATGCATTAATACAAACTTGGTTACTATTTCATCTCTGAGTCTGGAATAACTTCAAGCAGTGTACCCCTAGAGGCTAAGGGCCCGGCCCTGGAGGACACTTGCTCCTGTATTATTACATTTGGTTTATGCGTGGTTTGCTTATTTACGTTATTTGGTAATCTGATGTATTTTATAAGTTTACATCACATGCTCTGTTATGTTTAATTTATTAAGGTTTCTACAGACAGAACAATTGTATTCACTCTGCATCATATTACTGTTCTTTTAGGAGTTGATATAATACTGCTAGTCTTTACAGAATACTATTACTGTTCCATTACAGAGCCTTTGTGCTATGCACTTGTTCATTAACGTTACGGAATTCATCTTGGAAGTTATGTTCTTTGTGATTGTTGGATTTATGAACAATGCTGTTCTATTTTGAATTGCAATCATATTCTTTCTAACTGAGATCGATACTTGGATCAGATTACTATTTAAGTGTGTTGTGTGCATATATGGTTTTCAAGCGTTGTTCCATAATTTATCAGTAATCAGTGTTGTTCCATTGGTGTGTGTTATTCAATCTGCCCTTAAGAGTGAAAGATTGTCGTTTGATTACTGTAGATTATGATTAATGCATTGGATCTGATAGACTAAGATTGTTACTGCTTGTGAGACTTAGTTTCTGTTCTATTTCTTGGCTGCTGTTCCATTTCGAATTTTCTGTTCGATTTCAGATTTGCTGTTCTATTTCTTAATTATTGTTCCATTTCCTATCTGTCGTTCCATTTATTGGTGTTGGTGTGAAGAACGATCTTAGGTTGTAGTGAGCATTGGCATCTACTGTCCAGCTCCCAGATCCACGATCTGTTCTCTGATTTCCTTTTCCATCAGTTTCCAAAGGGATGGGTTATTGCTACCAAACCCTTGACTGATAAGTTGCTTAGTCTTTTAAATGTGTGATTTAATCTTTTGAAGTGGTTAAGCTGTAGACAATCATCCATTTACTCTTGTATTTATGAACACTTTACTACTAGCATTACTCTGACAAATGATAGCCTCAGACTGAGACACTCTTTGAAATAACAAAACGTTCCCGGATTGACATATTAATGTCAGGTAATTAGAGGTGAAAGAGACCCTTTTTATAGCTCTACATTTTGGCGTCGTTGCTGGGGAAAGAGTGTGGCCATTTGTTTTTTTTTTTCAGAGTAGTGTACGAACTTGCTAGGGAAGAATTGGGTTTTAAAAATAGATGGTAAGAACCTACGTGTGGAGCATGTAAAAGGCCTGCTCCTCTGCCCGCTTTCCTACAGATTTGTTGTTGTTTTGTTTGAGTAAAATTTAGTAGTTAATTTGAGTGCATGACTAAGCAGAAAAAAACCAGGAAAAAATTCCAAACCTCTACCCAAGCCAGAAAAAGCTAAGGGGCCGGTGACCCTTGGCCGACCAACCTTCATAGACGAAATCTACGAGAAAGCAGAATCTCAACCCTCAGTAGGACCTAAGAAAGTCATTTATAAACAGCCTACTAGTTCCCTTCAGGCCACAAGATCACCATCTGTAACCTTTGCTGAGGTGTATAGTCAAACTGAAGAGCAGGACTTTCAAGAAATTGAAAATTCTACTTCGGAACTATTGTAGGAAGGGAATTTCAGTAATCTTTGTGAAGGATGAGGAGAGACAGGGGAAACCGAGGAACCGAGATCCCCTCTCAAGACAACTCAGCCATTGAACAGCCGAGACAAGGGAAGTGCTGCAAAAATCATCTTTGAAGAAACTCAATCTCCTCAGACATTAGGCACTCTCATTATCCTAGATAGAGGAAGTGCTATTAAAACTATTCCTGTTAAAGCCATTCCCTCTCAACCTAGGAATACCCTCCTAGATATCCCAGAAGGTTATTGGCATATATTCGACCCAATGGCTCAAAACCAGCCAAACACCCAAACCTCTACATTACAATACCCCATAATGGATTCTGCAGCAAATGCGCCTATGAAAGCAATCCCTCTTCAACATATCCCTACATTCCACGGCCTTACATCAGAAGATCCGGATGCATTGTTATTTGAATTTGATGTACTGTGCAGGGGATATGATCACACCATCGACCCCCAGAAACTGAAACTATTTCCCTCTACATTAAAAGGGGTTGCTTTAAGATGGTTTATGGGATTAGGTGGTGGGGTTATAAATAACTGGGATCAAATGAAAGAATATTTTTTGAAAAAATATCAGGACTATTGCAGGTCTAGAGAACTGAAGGACGAAATATTCCAGATGACAGCTAGACCAAATGAAACATAAGAGGAGTATGTGGAACGTTTAATCTTCAAATATCTCCTTATGCATCACTACCTTTACCTGATAATGTGTTAAAAACAGCATTAATAAGGGGCATGAAGGAATAATGGATTGAAACATTAAACATTATGGGAAAAGGAGATATTTATCAAGAAAATTTTGCTGACATTATTGATTTATGTATCAGGAGCTCGAGAGGCAGCACAAGAGTAAAACCGGTAGAACATGATCAGTTTGTAAGAGATAATAAAATTTTGACAGAAGGAGTAATGCGTGTAGAAATTGGAAATTTATTGGAAAATTTTAAAACTGATATACTAGGGACACTAACTACACAACTTGACATTATGCAGGCCAAACAGAAGCAAATGGAGGCAGAACAGAATTTGGCAATCTTTTGTCCCCGATGCAGGAAAAAGCATAGCCATAAGGAGTGTCCACTGGATGCAGTCCAAACATGCGCCATCTGTACAAAAGATCACCTGACGAAGAGCTGTCCCTCACTCCCTAGATTGAAAGCAGTATATAAGGAAGCAAAAGAAGAGCCAGAATCAGTGTATTTGCTCAACCAGCGCCGTCAGTGGCAGTTGAGACAATCTGGTATGTTTCCAGACCCAAATTCTTCTTTTCAGCCTCCGCAGTATAACGCTCAACAATATAATATGTGGCAAAGTCAATCCCAATCCCCGTTTCCAAACTGGTCACCGCAGTCGTTTCCTTCCTCAAACCCATCAGGCAAGCCAATCTGGTTGGCCGAATCTTCCTTATACTCCACCATATTGGCAAAGTAACTCATACCCACCACAATGGACTCCCCTACTTCACAAAATTCAGCCTAGCAGACAAACTGGCAGAGACTGATGCATCAACCAGTAGGAACCATTCCGCTCCCTCAACCTGCATTGCCAGCCTTACAACAAAATCCCCAGTCTAATCTGAGACCGCAACTCCCAGCCCAACCTAAACGCAATCCAAATAATAGACCGATCCAATCTGTCCAAATCATAGAAACACCAGAGGTAGGAGCCGATTTGAAGGAGTGTAGTGATCTTCAGTTAAGATCTGGGCGTATTATTGAAACTGAGGGAGATAAGACAGTTTAGGTTGAAGATCAGTTACCCAAAGAACATCTGTCACAAGAAGAGGATGTGAATAAACAACAAACTTATAATCAAGCAACCACATCCTCTCCTCCATTCCCAGAATGATTAGTCATACCTCGACCTATACAATATCCTGATTTTGACATTCTGGGAGAATTACAAAATTTGTACATAAAAATTCCATTCCTCCAAGCCATTCAAGACATCCCGATATATGCAAAAAATATCAAGGAATTGTGCATAAAGAAACCAAGGAGGAATATAACAAATAATCCAAGAGTCTAAGTAGTCGGCACTCTATCTGACTTACTATCAGGAAAAGAAACACCCATTAAATACGAAGACCCAAGAAATCCAATTGTAACTATCCAAATTTATGGTCAGACCCTGTCCAATGCCTTAGTTGATCTAGGAGCTGCAATCAATATCTTAACGACCACTACTTGCCAAAAGCTAGGCATTACATCTGTAGAACCCACCTCTACCTTGCTAGAATTGGCTGACCAATTTGTGGTTAGGCCGGAGGGCACACTACATGATGTCATGGTCTCTGTTGATTCTTGGGAATATCCAACCGATTTTCTAATAATAAATCCCAAAACCCGACTTGATGGACATCCATTGATTTTAGGTAGACCTTGGCTTGCCACTGCCAATGCTTATATTGGCTGCCGGCAAGGAAATATGACCATAACCAGAGGACCAAATATCAAGAACTTAGTTCTATACCCTCCAGCGTAGCCAAGTGTCACAATAATCAAAACTAATAAGCACCTTGTATCATACCTTACTGATAACATTAGACCTCCATTAACTATAAAAGAGGCACTTGATTTCAAAGACCAAACAGAAGATGATGCCATTAATAATTTCATTAGTCAAACTGAATCCAGATCCTGTACACAGTGTCATATGATAGAAGCAGCATTTGACAATGAATTAGAAGAAGATCCTCTAAAAGATACACATGATCAAACAATACCTGTTACTTATGTTGAAAATAGTAAAATTGTGGAAATTGAACCAGGTAAAACCTTAAATATTAATGCCAACCTCACACCCGAGCAAGAAATGAAGCTCATCCATTTTTTAAGGAAACATAAAGAAGAATTTGCATGGGACTACCCTGATATGAAAGGAATTGACCCCCAATTATGTACACACCACATTTATATAGAAAAATATGTTAGACCTGTTCGTCAACCTCAGAGGAGACTAAATCCTCATCTAAAAGATGTGGTAAAAGATGAACTTCAAAAACTTTTAGATGTCAATTTTATCTACCCTATCTCTAATAGTAAATGGGTCTCTTCGCTTGTGGTGGTACCAAAAAAGAATAGGAAATGGAGAATCTGTGTGGACTACAGAGAGCTAAATAAAGCAACACAAAAAGACCACTTCCCTCTCCCATTCATAGACCAATTATTAGACACTTTGGCAGGAAAGAAATTATTTTCTTTCCTAGATGGCTTCAGTGGATACAATCAGATTCAGATTGCCCTTGAAGACCAAGACAAAACTATTTTTACTTGTCCTTGGGGAACATTTTCCTACCGAGTTCTACCTTTTGGCTTATACAATGCTCCTGCCACATTCCAAAGGGCTATCCTTAGCATTTTTGCAGATTTAATAAATGAAGGACTTGAAGTATACATGGATGAATTTACACCATACGGAGATGATTTCGATCCAGCATTGGATACCCTAGAAAAAGTCCTACAATGCTGCATTGCTACCAGGCTTTGTTTAAGCCACGAAAAATGCTATATGATGATGACTGAAGGAATTATCCTAAGACATTATATTTCAGCAGCTAGCATTCAGGTAGACCTAGCCAAAATCCAAATAATTTTGCTCATTCCCACTCCTACCACTCAAACGGAGGTACGCAGTTTTCTTGGATTTTTTGGTTATTATAGGAGATTTATAGAACATTATTCGCACATTGCTTCACCTCTGTATGCACTAACTGGTAACGTTGATTTTCTTTGGACAGAAAATGTAAACGTGCTTTCAAGGATCTGAAGAAGCTTGTGTCCATAGCCCCAGTCTTTCGAGGACCAAATTGGGATTTGCCATTTCAGATATCATATGATGCCTCAGATACAGCCATTGGAGCAGTCCTTGGGCAGGAAGAGAATAAAAAACCATATGCAATTTACTACATTAGCAAAAATTTATCCCCTGCTAAATTAAACTACACTGTTACTGAAAAAGAATTTCTATTTGTAATACATGTTGTCAATAAGTTTAGACATTACATTACTGGATATCCTGTTATCTTGTACACAGATCATTCTACCATAAAATATCTAGTAAACAAGCCTATCACAAATGGCAGGATAACTAGATGGTTGATTTTATTGCAGGAATTTGATATTACAATCAAGGATCGACCTAGCAAAGAAAATCCTGTAGTCGATTTTCTCTCAAGAATACCAAAGTCCAACGATGCAGAGCAGTTGAAGACCAATTTCCAGATGAGCATCTGTTTGTTGTGGTTGTTCAAACACCCTGGTATGCTGATGCTGCCAATTACGTAGCAGTGGGTAAATTACCGAAGCATCTAACCCCTAATGAGCAGAAACAGATTGTTCAGCGGAGTGCTCGATTTTCTTGGATTGGGGGCTATTTGTTCCATACAGGGGCAGACATGCATATCAGGAGATGCTTTCGAGATTATGAAATCTTTGACATTTTAAAAGCCTGCCATGATGGACCATATGGCAGACATTTCACCGATCGCAGAACTGGACATAAAGTGCTACAGACAGGGTATTATTGGCCCACGATTTTCAAAGATGCAAAGAAATTTGTCCAAGCCTGTGACAGTTTACAGAGAGCAAGATGCCCTGGTCAATCTGATGAGATGCCTCTGAAACCACAACTAGTCATCGAACCATTCGAGCGATGGGCTCTTGATTTTGTTGGACCAATTAACCCATCATCAAACCAGAAAACATATATTTTGGTGGCAACAGAATATGTCACCAAGTGGGTTGAAGCAAAGGCATTACCAAGAGCTAAAGAGGACTCTGTCATATAGTTCCTGTTCCATCTATTTGTATGTTATGGCCTTCCAAGAGAAATAATTACAGATGGTGGACCACAGTTTGCTGGGAACAAAATAGCTGCAACACTCAACAATTATCATGTCCAGCATAAAATCACTACTCCATACCACCCACATGCAAATGAGCAGGTAGAAAGCAACAATAAAATAATAGAAGCAATCCTAACGAAAATCATTGCGCCACATAGACGTGATTGGGCTGTCAGACTACTTGAAACACTGTGGGCTTACGGAACAATATGGAGAAGCACCACTGGTTACTCACCTTATCAAATAGTGTTTGGAAAACAACCCATTTTCCCCATAGAATTCAAAATCCAAACATTTCGAACAACACAGGAAATTGGCTTAGATCTAACCGAGGCACAGATTAATCGATTGCAACAGATCAATGAGCTAGACGAAATTAGGCTCTCTGCACTTCAAAACACTGTCCTGATCCAACAGCAGCGAGCTAAATGGCATGATGCTCTCATTAAAAATAAAGTCTTCCACGAAGGAGACTATGCTCTTTTGTACGACTCCAGGTTTCAGGACTTCCATGGGAAACTCCAGACTCGTTGGTTGGGACCATACGAAATCCAAAAGGTACATGACAATGGGACCCTTACTCTAATCACTATTGATAGTTCTGGATATGCCTTCAAGGCAAATGGCCACCAAGTTCGTCTCTATCGTAAATCACTCACTCGGGAGTCCTTCTGCTAGCAGCTACGTCGAGACTCTGATATGGAGATTTTGGGGGAGGAAGAAAAGTCTTCCTCACCTGTAATTCATTAAGGAATTTATTTCTTTTTACAATTTGTACATAATTTCTTTTCTTGAATCATTTTTGTACATATTTTTGAATCAACTTTTTGCTGTTATTATTTTTGTTGTTCCTTTTTTTTTCAAAAGAACATCTTTTTCTTCTGGCTGTTCCTTTTTCAAAAGAGCAACCCCCTTTGGATCAGCTGTCATTTTGTTGTAATTTGGTTCTTTTTCTTTATTTTTGTGTTATGTTGTTCCTTTTCCAAAGGAACAACATTTTTTATTTCTGTCGTTCCTTTTCCAAAGGAATGGCATTTGTGTGTTTTGTTGTCCCTTTTCCAAAGGAACAACATTTTCTGATTTCTGTCGTTCCTTTTCCAAAGGAATGGAATTTTTGTGTTTTTGTTGTTCCTTTTCCAAAGGAACAACATTTTCTGATTTCTGTTGTTCCTTTTCCAAAGGAATGGCATTTGTGTGTTTTTGCTGTTCCTTTTCCAAAGGAACAACATTTTTTATTTTTGTTGTTCTGTTTCCAAAGGAATGGCATCTGTGTGTTTTGTTGTTCCTTTTCCAAAGGAACAACATTCTCGATTTCTGTTGTTCCTTTTCCAAAGGAACGACATTTTCCTGTTTTACTGTTCCTTTTCCAAAGGATCAACGTTTTTGATTTCTGCTGTTCCTTTTCCAAAGGAACAACATTTCCGTGTGTCTTGCTGTTCCTTTTCCAAAGGAACAACATTTTTTATTTCTTCTGTTCCTTTTTTAAAGGAATGGCATCGGTATGTTCTACTGTTCCTTTTCCAAAGGAACAGTGTTTTCGATTTCTGTTGTTCCTTTTCCAAAGGAACAACATCTGTGTGTTATGCTGTTCCTTTTCCAAAGGAACAGCATCTGTGTGTTCTGTTGTTCCTTTTCCAAAGGAACAACGTTTTCCATCTTTGTTGTTCCTTTTTCAAAGGAACGACATTTGCGTTTTCTGTTGTTCCTTTTCCAAAGGAACAACATTTGTGGTCTTTTGTTGTCCCTTTTTCCAAAAGGAACACCACTTGCATGCTTTTGCTCTCCTTGTGAAACAACTTGTTCCTTTTGTTGTTCTAAATTGAGGATGCTTATTGCTTCTGTTCTTTCAAGTCTATTAGAATACAACTATGCACTTATGCAATGGATACAAAATCACAACATACTGAAATCAGTCAATCATAAATCACTATCTTTATAAGAAATTGCTCTGAATTGGTAAGAGGACAGAAGGAAGGACACGCTTATTTATCATCTTTTGCTGTCATTGTTCTACTAATTTTTCTCTGATTGGTTATCTTTATCATGTTGATCCCTTTTAATCCTCTTTGATTATTATTTAGGAATAAGAGCAATTGGTTTATATCTTCCTATTGAGATGTTAATAATTCTTCCACCATTCCTACTCTTAAGGAGTGTTGAACCACAATTTGTGTATAAATAAGGGAAAGTACTTTATGAAAAACAAAGAAAAAAGAGCAAACATGACTTATAAGTTGTCAAATGCAGGATAGGGGGTCTCATCAAGAGCCAGCCTACCATGATCATGAGGATGAAAGCGAAGTGGCATTCCCACTATGGCCACCACACCAGGGATATGGTCCAAAAGGTATATCAAATAAACAACCCTTGGAATAGGAGGTCTCATCACAAGCCAGCCTGCCCACTTTTTGCTCCTTCCTCGTGAATGATATTATGGCTAACTGGTCACCAAGCCAGCATAATGGCCTAGATTTTGACATCACACAACATTTCCTAAGCATACACAAAGGATCATGGTTCCATGGGTGAAATAAATAACTCTGCCAAGGTTATGGACACTTGTTGGCAGCAGAGCACTATTAATGGTATTGAAGTCACATTATTTACACCAATAGGTAAGTTATTAGCACCCTTCTGTTTCTTATACCTTAGTAATCAATCATATATTATTTCCCGAACCATATAATGCATGGATATCTATTATTACCAATCATGACAGAGCAGTTGACAATGACCGCATGAGATTCTGTTCGACGGAAAATGTCCTATCCCCCAGCCTCGCATCATATCACAGCAGTTTCTTACGTATTAAGCGATCCAACTCTACGCCTCGATTTTGGTAATTCGATGCTTTTGTAAACATGGCATATTGCCATACGCTGTTCCTTTATGACTCTGCTTCAGAGCGGGCGCTGCTCCTTTATTTGACGGCTGGGACAGCCTATCACATTGCGGGGGGGAGGTTAACCTCATCATTCTTGGATTACGTGTCAGCCCACTATTCGGGAAGTTGTGTACTAGGGAATAGCACGGCTCAACGGCATACTATTTTTTTATTTTTTCTGCATGACTTGTTGTTCATAAGCCATTTCTATTGTATACTCTGCAGCATTAGATTTTGAACAAGTCTTGCGTTTGTCAGCCCCTGTGTGTTTCAACAGCACGAACAACTGTCATTCCATTGAGAGTTTACAGTGAATCCATGGGAGGAAGATCAATTCGGAGAGAAGTGCAGGTGTTAACAGTCTCTGTTGCTTCCTGGGAAATCCTGGCAAGAGCAGGGTGGCTGAATTATCTCAACCGCTTGCAGGAGTCTAACGAGACTGTGGCAATTGAATTCTTGCAGAACTTGCAAGATGATTACTCCAGAGTAAGGGGGAGACACATACTAGTCACTGATGACATAATTGCAGAAGTCTCAGGACTACCAGCCACTGGACCTGTATGGACGTTAAAAAAGGAAAGCTTGTAGAATATTATAGAAATCTTCAAGGATGAAGGCCAGAGCCTGGCAATTAGAGGAAAGGGAGTTCTGCTAGCAGCACTAGGAGAGTCATGGGAAGAATTGGTAAAAACCATTCAAAGCTAAATCACCTGTGAAGGCAGAAAAGATGTGGTAAGACCATGACATCTTAAACTCTTAGCTATACTAAAGCAAAATGCTCTGTAAATTTACTTGCACTTTTGAATTCGTTACTTCATGACGTTGCACGAAGCATAAAAAAGGCACAGCGTGTGGAGTCAGTTGTTAGTCATCATAGGTTGATTCGGTTAATAGTCAGCCATAGCCTCACCCAGCAGCAGAGCAGCTGGGAAGAGCTAATTGCCATGATAAATGAGGGATTGACCACACCATCCCGAAAACGTAAACATGCCACCAATACACCCGAGCGTCCAGAAAAACACAGGGAATTGGAAAAGCATAAACATGCCACCAGTACACCCAAGCGGCCAGAAAAACACAGGAAATCAGTCTGGCTAGCACGACTACGAGGAAGGCTGGAGAAGCCCCAAGAAAACACCAGCCAACCGGTAGAAATAGAAGCTGAGCAACCCCCACGGCCAGAAGGGGAGGACGATGAGAAAGGAGTGCAAGAAGAAGAAGAAAAAGAAGAAGAGGCCGAGCAATCTGAAGAGAAAGAAGAAAAAGAAGAAAAAGAAGAAGAGGCTGAGCAATCTAAATAGGAAGAAGAAAACGAAGAAGAAGCCAAGCAATCCGAGCAGGAGGAGGAAACAGAACAATAGGAAGGTAGCCCATTGCAGGACCCAGTGGGAGAAGATGAATTGGCCGAAGTTTTGGCCAATATGGGCGAATATGGCCAACCTTCTAGTCCATCAGACCTCCATGCCGAAAAGAAACCCCAGGAAGAAAATGCACCTGAAGAATCACATGAAAAGGAGACAGAAGAAGAAAATCTGCCTGCTCATGATGAAAAGATGACAGGAGATGCTGAACAGGAACAATCCGTTCCTAACCAGAAGACACCAGAAGAAATTCCGAAGGAAACAGGGGCAGAAAGAGAAGTCGCCCAAGAAATAACAGAACCAATTAGGGTTATTGCCCCGAAACAACTAGAGCAGAACAGTGAAGAAACACCCCAGAGATAAAATCTTGGAATTAGTCACAGTCCAGGCCGCAATGAACAGCCTGCTGTTCCTTCTAAGGAAATTCTGGAAATTAAAGAATTGTGAAAGGAACAGCAGAGATTACTAAATATAATATTCCAGCTCCACCAGCAGATTAGGATTCTAAAAGCAAGGCAAAGGGTAAAAAGGACTTCAGGAAGGAAAAATGTGACCACTCCAGCAAAACCCCTCAAGGCAAAGGGGCAGAGGACCAGAATCCATCCTGTTGTTCAAAACCCTGTCAAAAACCAGGTTGTTGTTCCAAATGATGCTGAGAAACAGACTGCTGTTCCAATTGAAAAGGAACAACAATGGACTGATATCCACGTTAAGATAGAAATGGATGAGATGATGACTCGTGATAAGGAAATTCAGACGGAGGCACCACTTTCGGGAGTGATAAGGGTTATGAACTCAAAGCAACGCAATAGGAAAGTTCAGGTAAAACTCCCGGCCTCCACCGCCGCATGGAGAAGAGATCCAAAGACAGTAAGCCTACGAAAGGGTTTGAAGCAAGCTCAGTCAGAAGCAGAAAAGCTTAGAGAGCAAACGGTCCCTCGCGAAAAGTATGAAGAGCTATAACAATAGCTTAGGAACGTCAATCTATCCGAAAGCCGTGCCTTTGAAGGGTGGTGAAGAGAACAATAGAAAGTTGCGAAGGTAACTCGTAAGTTAGATATAGTTATCAAGCAGATGGATACCTTGTGTTCTTTATACAATGACGTCTTAGCATGTAGAGCCCCTGCTAAGAATTATGCCTTGTTTTTACTGGAACGATATTTGCAATTAAAAATAAAGGCTGGTAAAGCAGGTGCTCCCATACAAATTAACACCGTCAATGATTTTATAAACTGTTGTAAGTACTACGGGGTAAAAGTCCAGAGACTATTGTGTGAGTTATATTTACATAACCTTGTATTAGACCCGGAGACCGAGCTGAACCCTGGCCCTTTTGTTGGGGATATCCAATTGCAGGCATTTATTTCATTTGGGGTTAATCAAATTAAATGGCTTAAAGCCTATAATACTTTCCAAAGGCAGGAAAACGGATTAGATTTGTGGGTAAGGGCTGAGCCTAGGGACCCAGTACAGTTGTGGAGAGCACATAGAAACCTCATGAAGGCTCCAGGTGTAATTGAAGCATTAGGACCCATGCATGAGGCACTCATTCGACAGGGATTAGAATACTTTTTCTCTATCAAAGACCCTGCCATTGATGCAGCTAAATTTCAGTATCAAATCTCTAATCCGAATATCCAACTCAGGGAACCGTTTAAGTATGAGAATTTTAAATTAGCTGCCAACCGCTTGCACCTCTATGGCGAAATTGTTTTGAGGGCAGGGCCATCCTAGTTAGGATATAGATTTCAGAGTCCAATTATTTGGCACCCTACATCCGGATACCAAGCCCTATATGACATGCTTGAGGGTCAAACAGGCCATTTCTTTGAATACTTAGTTGCGCATCATGGTTGTAGGCCTCCACATTAGATTCCATCTCCAGCCTATTCTCTCACTGCCTTACATGTCAACTACAATGTTTTCATGAGGGCATGAAACAGGGTAAGCAGGGGGGTGTGTGGAGTACTAAAGAAGGTATGTTTTTTATGATTATTTCAGTATCTTTTCATTAGAACTTACAAACCTTTTTCACCATGAAATAGGAAAATGATAAAGAATTATAATAGACCATGTGAGATTAATATGCAAGACGAAAACGTTGACAATTGTCATTTCCTTATGCAGAGGAAAAACGAGAAGTTGTCGTTCCAAAGGAAAGGACAAGGACGGGTTAACCACTGTCCCTTTGACGGGAGACCGAATGCAAACAAGGCAAATCAAATCAAAGTGAATCAGCCCGGGAAAGGAGTTCGAGATATTAGCTTGGCACAGGAGAGAAAAGAAATGACTGAGGACTAACGGTTTGGCGAATCCCTCAGGATCCTTGATCCTGAGGGATCGTTTTTTTATCTATTTCTGCACTTAGATATCTCTGCCGTCACCCTTATAAAAGGGGCAGCACTATTAGCTCAGGAGAGAGTTAGATACAGTTATGCTTTTATGTAATTTCCTTTAAAGATCAAAACTTTGATCATCGAGTCTCATTAAGAACTGGTTTATTGTAATTCTTCTTTATGCATTAATACAAACTTGGTTACTATTTCATCTCTGAATCTGGAATAACTTCAAGCAGTGTACCCCTGGAGGCTAAGGGCCCGGCCCTGGAGGACACTTGCTCCTGTATTATTACATTTGGTTTATGCGTGGTTTGCTTATCGACGTTATTTGGTAATCTGATGTATTTTATAAGTTTACATCACATGCTTTGTTATGTTTAATTTATTAAGGTTTCTACGGACAGAACGATTGTATTGACTCTGCATCATATTACTGTTTTTTTAGGAGTTGATATAATACTGGTAGTCTTTACAGAATATTGTTACTGTTCCATTACAGAGCCTTTGTGCTATGCACTTGTTCATTAACGTTACGGAATTCATTTTGGAAGTTATGTTCTTTGTGACTGTTGGATTTATGAACAATGCTGTTCTATTTTGAATTGCAGTCGTATTATTTCTAACTGAGATCGATACTTGGATCAGATTACTATTTAAGTGTGTTGTGTGCATATATGGTTTTCAAGCACTGTTCCATAATTTATCAGTAATCAGTGTTGTTCCATTGGTGTGTGTTATTCAATCCACCCTTAAGAGTGAAAGATTGTCGTTTGATTCCTGTAGATTATGATTAATGCATTGGATCTGATAGACTAAGATTGTTACTGCTTGTGAGACTTAGTTGTTGTTCTATTTCTTAGCTGCTGTTCCATTTTAGATTTGTTGTTCCATTTCAGATTTGCTGTTCGATTTCTTAATTGATGTTCCATTTCTTATCTGTCGTTCCATTTATTGGTGTTGGCATGAAGAACGATCTTAGGTTGTAGTGAGCATTGGCATCTACTGTCCGGCTCCCAGATCCACAAGTTGTTCTCTGATTTCCTTTTCCATTAGTTTACAAAGGGATGGGTTATTGCTATCGAACCCTTGACTGGTAAGTTGCTTAGTCTTTTGAATGTGTGATTTAATCTTTTGAAGTGGTTAAGCTGTAAACAATCATCCATTTACTCTTGTATTTCTGAACTTTGTACTACTAGCATTACTTTGACAAATGATAGCCTCAGATTGAGACACTCTTTGAAATAAAAAAAAATTCCCGGATTGACATATTAATGTGAAGTATTTAGAGGTGAAAGAGACCCTTTTAATAGCTCTACACCATGAATGTCTCCTTCGCATGCTCTAAATCAAATTCAGGTTCCTTTGTAGGAGCCTTGAGAACCCACACACTTTCTTCTGACTGCTTCCCTTTATCATCTCTAGTTGTCATACTGCTCCTAAGCATCATGTTTACATTCAAGTCTTCTTCGTGCAGCTCAGACCTCATCATCTACAAATTATGAGTTAGAGGGGGCTGCAGTACCCCTTTTTCGTGCACCCTCGCTATCAACGAAAGGTAGTCTTCTGCCTCATGATCAAACTGAGTACAATAAAAACATGTTGTCACTGTTGGGTTTGTACAATCGCATACATAGTTCCCTGGCTCTCCACAATTGTAACAAATTAGTTGTCTGTGACCCCTTCCTAGTCCCCTTCCACCTCGACCTCGACCACGCCCTTGATATCCAGCACATGACATTCCTCCATTTGGGTTGAGGGCTCGTGTTTCAGTCTGCATCCTATAGGCAGGAGTTTGATCCATCGTTATTTTTTAGCTTCTGTAGGTGTGTTCATAATGGCCTACTGACCTACAGAAACTAAAAAAAAGTTGTTGGGACGTCTACGTATACTTCTGCAATAGATGACAATTATCCGTAGTGTGCTTTCCTCCTATACCATAACGCAGGCGTCGCGCTTGGTTCTACCTATGCCTTAAGGCTTAACGGCATCGTCCCTCCTCCTGCCAAGTAATTCACAAACATTGGATAATGGTCCTTTTCATACCCTTGGCCTTTGCATTTTATGCACCATACCTCCTCGCGCACCTCTGGCCGAGGTGTCCTCTCCTATTTCAAACTCTACATCTCCAAACACAGATTTTGCAGTTGCACGTGGATTTGTTGGACTCCCAACCTAGGGTCTTGTATAGGGGTCTCATGCAATCTCATTGCCATCTCCAAAGCTTTGGCCTAGGTACAATTTTTTTTTTGTGACAACGCCATCCTTAAGTGCGGCGTTAGTGATGCTATAAACCATGTGCAGTGTTGTCCATTCGTTAAAGTCATATTGACTTCATGAATCATACCCTTTAGTCTTTCGTCCAGATCCTAGGGGGTCTCGCCTAGGAGCATCGCGATTTCCTTAAACTCGATAATTGATTGTGTCTGGGACTTTGGCCTGTTGAATTCCCTATTCAGCGCGGCCTAGATTTCTGCGATTCTTGCATTTGGATTGTCATTAGAATGCTTGATGTACCATGTTAGTGCGCGATCTTGTAGCACTCTAACCAACGTAACCTTTTTGATATTGTCGTTCATGACTCCTTGTGCTTCCCATGCCGCCCTTACTACGAACTAGAACTGGTTCGGATCTTGATTCCCTACTCCTCTGAATACTAGTAGTTTGATTGCACTTGCCATACTAAACTGTGGTGGCGATGGAGGTGGGGTGGGTGGAGATGGAGGTGAGGGGGGTGAGACGGGTGGCAGTGTAGGTGGAGGTGGTAAGTGTGGAATTTTCTGCCTTATCAAACTAACCACGCTTCTTGGAGAAACTTTCGCGATCTCTTCCTCACCACTTTCCCACAAGGGTAAAACTAAAGGACTGGTTTCTAATTCTTCACTACCTCCGCTTCTATATATCTTTCCACTTCTCATAGCCCCAAGCATTAATTTATTTGCATAACCCACTTTTCACACAATAGCATCTTAATCCAAGTGTTCAAAGATTTAATATACTTACCTCGTGGTCCCTTGAGGAAATGTCGCTCCACCTCACTGTAGCTGACAGTCGTGTCTACCATAAACTAAGTGATAAATCCTCCTATAATTCGGTCGAGCCAATGGTCCACTTCTCGTGCAATCTTATCTCTAACGCTTCTAGTTTGCGCACTAATTCTGGAGTCCACACAATTGGTTTATCAATTCCACACCTTCCCTGACTGTTTTCTAGTTTCGTGATCCACTCATACAGCTCAGAAGAAAAGGATGTGTTATCACTGAAAATTCTAATGCCAAAATTTCTCATATATTGTCATCAAACGAGGCAGCGAATCAAGCAGCTATCAGGTGAGGTAGCAATTCAAGAAAGTACAGGAGGTACCACCAAGGGAAAGGATCTCCATAAAGAAATCTCACTTCAAGAAAGGATATGCTTCAAAGTTTTTCAGTTTCGCAGCGCGCTGCGAAACCCCTGTAGCAGCCTGTTTCAGCATAAAAAAACTCTGCTTTCTGCGTTTACTAGTAAACCTCCCGGAGGTCTCTAAAGCAACTGAAAGCCTATTTTGCGAAATGGAAAGAGGTTTTTATTCCTAACAGACTGAACTAAAAAAACCTCGTTCAGTTTCCTCAAATCCATTACGAGCTGAGAGAAATTAATGACCAACGTTGCGCTACGAAACTGCTGTAGGTGCAGTTTTTCATCTTCTGTTTTAAACCTCTTTTTCAAAGACAGATTCTAGGCAGCTGGAGTAGTGTTTTAAAAAACCACGCCAGGATTTTGTTAAGCACGGATTGGTTCACAAAAACCTCCTTCATTTTTTCCAAATACATTTTCTGCGAGAAGTTATAAGCTCTGTCCCAAGACCTATTTTTCAGCCAGAACATAAGCTTATATTTCATGTCATCTTCACTTACCATTATATCAGCAATAAGCAACATGAAGATTATTAAGTTACAGGCCTAGCATGAATGGTTTCATAGGAAAGTATATCAATACGACTCCTCCTGAAGGTCTGACAATACCGAAACATACATTGTTATTTGCTGAAGGATATCACAGATGTGCTTTTCTCACTGCTAAATATAAACAGTCCAGAAAGTATTTTAGTCCTCAATTCAAAAAGGTTAATGTCAGTTCCCTTCGGTCTGAGTTCGAGAAGCTGTCCAAGGACTATGATCTTGATTTCACTCGGCTCAGTAATGAAGAGCTTTGGTCAGCCTATTATTGAGAAGCTTTTGAACACAGAAAGAGATTTCATTGATAACTCATGATTCTGTTGGCTCGGGTGGGTTTAAAAATGAAAATACCCTGAATGTGGAGCTAGATATAGGCTCATTTATCAGTCTTGAAGATGGTTCACTTTCGTGCAGTCAGGCTTCCAGCTCCAGCCAGATTGTAACTGTTGATACATTGGAAGATTTTGTTACTGAGGAGTTTTTTCAACTATCTAAAGGAGAAAGCTGGTTTGCTAAAGTAAATGGTGGTTGTGTTAAACATCCTGGATCAAAAGCTTTCGATTTGAACAGCAGATCACTTCCAGATTTTGAGCTTGGATTAAACAGAGACATAATTGCAATTGCTTTGGCAAATCTAAAAAGGCAAGCTGTTTAAACAGTTTCGCAGTTTCGTAGCGCGCTACGAAACTGCGAAACTACTGTAGGTGCTGTTTTTAATACAGGCAAACGGTTCGATGGGATAATCAGAAATTTTCAAAGGAAGCATCTGAGGGACATTTAGGAGACCAAATGAAGATAGCATAGCCATTCAAATGATGACAGGTGTGCCTCTTTTGTAAAGTGAAGTGTTTTTGTCTCAAGTTAAAGTTTTCATCATAAAGGCACTTTATGTTCAGTTATTAGGGTTTGGAAGGAGGTGCATACGAGGAGTATTGTTTTGGCTTGCACACCTGTTCATCAACTAAGCCTCCAGCGCATCTGGTATCATGATGGTGCTCTTCATTTTTGGGGTGTTAAAGAGTTGGAAACATGCTGCTACATTTTCGAATAGGTGATGGAAGACAGAGACCGAAAAAACAGGGGTTTGTCTCCTAACATTATTGAACCATCAACGCATCCAGCATCCAAAGCTAGCATGGAACATTGAATCCTCCTCTCAGCTATCTCGGCCAAACTGAAAGCAAGCCATGTGTCAAAGCTGCAAGGAGGAATCTTCTACGAAGAAGATAGAATTAAAGTTATAATTAAATTAGAACCTTTTAGAACTTCAGTTAGTGCTGACTGTATTTAATAGGTTAGTTCAATAGCGGATAGGAGTAATTAATGGCAATCATCGAGCTCCCCTCAGGCTGGAGGTGGAAGCTCTAAGTAGTTAGAAGTATGTGTCTATATAGAGGAGAATGATCTAGGTAATTGGGGTTGGATATTTTGAAGACTGTTTTGGCTTGTGTGTAAACAGAGTTTTAGTAATACAGAGGACTGTTTTTCTTCTCAGGATTCACAATGGATCTTCTTGTTCAAATGTGTGATGGTATAGTTTCTTTAATGTTCTTTTACAGTTTGGTAAATGCATAATCACTCAGAACTCATGGATCATGCTCTGACTTCCTGTATGCCTTTGCAAACTGTGGTTTCATGTAAGTTATGTTTGAACATTTAGATGTAAAGTGCCCTGACTTCTATGAAAGATAGTGTTGTTGTTTACTGAGATATGAGTGACTCCATAAGCCCAATGGGAATCAATTCAATGTTGTCCAGCCAGCATACTTGTTTATGTGTCTTATAAGAGTTAGCCATCTTGTCATTAGTCTACATTCATAACCTTTGAGAGAGCCCTCTCAGACTAAGGAGGCTAAGCCTTAGTCAAAAGCCTGGTTTGAAATAGTTACACAGAGTCTTGCTGATTGGCAGCCTTCAGTGCTTGATTTTGTGATAACAGGATGCAAAGAAAATTTTGTGGATTTCCATATACAAGTAGCGCTCCAACCACTATTCCTTAGATACTTGTGAATTCTTGTTTTCCTGTGCTGCGAACTCGTGAATCTTCTTTTCCAACCACTCTTCAATTTCTTTCATTGTTGGATTCCAGTGGCACGACATTAGATATCCCTTATGCAGATCCCGGTCCCAGAAACAGAACCATTTGTTGGCTTGTATGCGCTTGACCCAGGTTCAAAGGTGATTTAGGCAAACAAATATTGGTACTATTGGCCCTTTCAGCAACAGTCCATGGAGAGCGGACTAAGGTCTCACCCGAAGTAGTATGGGAGGGTGCTAGAACCAAGTTTCCGCACCTTGGGGCTGTCTGATGAGCTTCTGATGGTTTGCGGTTTGACCCTGCGTGCATGTCCCTAGGTGCACCTATTAGTCCCTCACAACCTGAAATGATGCCTTCGTGCAACCCTACTCGGGGTATGATCCATATTATACCCAAGTTCCTTACTATTTAACCTATTATTACCTGATTACTTAACTTATCTATGTAATACTAGTGATAATTAATAGTATATCCAGCAATCATATAAGTGCGCGTGATAAAAAAAACAGTAATAATGTATAGAATGCAATACACAAGCAGATGCACAAAATTTGGAATCAACTTCTCTTTATTATTCTTTTTTCAAGGTTATAGACTTGACACTATTCTACGCACTTAGCTGCAGGGGTCTGCACACTCAGCTACGGACTCTACTAGGCCTCTACGCACTCAGCTGTAGAGCCTCTTCCTACTACTATGACCCAATATACTTAGACTGTTCCTATATGCTATGTCTCCAATCCGCTCATCCCTTAGCTGTCTTTTACAACTTAGAGCCTCGCTCTATTTATACAATCCCATGGTCTGCAGACCATGGGTAGGCCAACATCACATTTCATTACATTATAAAACTTAGGGTGTACAAACCTATGACTCAACCTATACTTCACGCTCTGCGTCGGCAATTCGCAGATTCTTACAATACATTTGACCAAAACCTGGGCTTTGAGCCCCAAAACATGCTGTGGGGGGATTCGTGCCCAAAAACAACATATCCGAGCATAGGTGTATCATACTTATTTGAGATTCATAAATAAGGATTGATGCCTTATCATAGTAGATTCATTATCATCTATTAGATATTCATTCACATCTCATGTACTAATCAAATCATGATGAGAGCCATAACCAAAGTATCTCATAAACCATACTTATAACCAGTATATAACCAACATAAATAACAAGGATATAACAACCATAAGACCACATATGAACAAGTACATTTACATATGAAATACCAAAGCAGAAGGATCTCTTATTAATGAATGCATAAGCCAACAAAGTAAGGGACTTCCATGAACCAACCAACCATAGATTGGGCTGAACCAACTTATTCTTTCAGCCAATCACCCTTGTTCCATATTCCAAGCATGAATGTGGGGTTCACAAAAAAACCAACCAGGGCTTCCTCAATATTTACCGTATGTCCCACCAAGGTATTCCTAGACCCGAAACCCTCATCAATACAACGAGGCGTTACCACAATACCACCTGATCACTAGGCCTATACAAGTATGGATGCCTCCAGACCTATCCACCTAAACCATGAGGAATTTGTTTATCTCAACCTCTCAGCTTTACCATGTATCCCTCCACTATCGGTCAAGGGATTCCTAGGCCTATGAGGTCACTACCCTTTGGGCTTTAACATGTATCCCACCATTATTGGTCAAGTGATTCCTAGGCCCAATCAAGGGTATTCACAATCAGGCTTTAACATATATCCCACCCCGGAATTCCTAGGACTTGTGATCAATCCCGAGACCGCCCCACTCAACTTTGAATCCATCTGGAAATCTAGCTCAACCAAAAAAAGAGAACCCCATCACACCATGGCTATCCAGAAATGGTAAGGTAAGGTTAAAAACCAATGTCACACCTAACAAAACCCATGCCAAAGACAACAAGAGAACCAAAAACACACATGCATGTACCATGCATGCCAAAACTAGGAAGGAAATCATACATGTAACTCGATACCTGCAAGTAATACCATTGTAGCTACTTGATCCTTCCTTGCTTGACCTTTTGCTTCCCATTGCTTTCTTATCCTTCCTTTGCCTTCTTTTCTCCAGTGCTAGAGTGCTCCAAGGATGCTCTAAGTATCCAAGACTATGAGAGAGAGAGTCGAGAGAGAGCCCCAAAACTGAACTGAAAAAAGGTTGTGAATTGATCTTCATAGGAATTTTTATTAATGAGGCCTTTATTTTCTTCAATTTCATTATTTCTCTTCATTTTCCTCCTCACATGATACCTGCGACTTTTCACCTTCCTTTTCTCCTAATTTCCATTATTTTCATAATTAAAATTCCAATGAATTCCACTTTGTCTTTCCAAATCCTTTGCCATTGCCTTTGCCAACTTCGTTAGCAATAGTAAACCAAATGAAAACCCACACTAGGATGTTTTTGCCCAACATTAATCTTGGAATACGTGTCCCATGACCTTGGTTATTATTTTTCCTTTATTAACTGCAGTACATGGATTTTTTACTAGGGTTGTTATAATGAAATACCAGTATATAGTGTTATCCAGGAGGAGCTCATTGAACATTTGACATGGGTGTTAGAGACATTAAAGAAGCACAAGCTTCTAGAAAATATTAAGAAGTGTGAGCTTTCACAACAATATTTGATGTATCTGGGATATGTGATAGGTGAAGGAGAGCTGAAGATAGATCCTACCAAGATGGAGGCCATCACGAAATGGCCAGTGCCTACTAATGTTTATGAGGTTAGGAGTTTCATCAGGGAAGCACAATTTGTAGAGTCTCCAAAATGTATTCAAAATATCATCCACTTTCACCTTTATCACCACCATTTCTGATCTAGGTGGATATTGATGGCCACTCGCTAATTCCACTTGGACCCCCACCATTGTTTCTTTCAGTTTTTCAGTTTCCTTAATTGTAGCACAGTTTACTATTTTTAGCAGTGCCGTTTTGAGGCCCTAAGTGACGCTTTTTTGGCAATATATCACCAATGATTTTCTAATAAAATCATTTTTTTCATCATTTTCCTCGAAGAGATCTTTCCAACGGGGTATCATGCACGTCAAACGGAGATAATATGACCAAGTCACAACCCCAAGAAGTTGGCTGTCCAACTAACCCCAACGGGGCCCATAAACTCTTGGTGTTACATCTCCTCGGGTTAGGGTTTTGGTTGTTTAGGGTTTTCTCTTATTGTTCAATAATAAAAAAGGCCCTTGAGCCTCATTGTAAGATAGTGCAGAGGCATGTAACCTCCACATCTCTTCTCAAGTATAAGCTACCATCACCCAAGCTAGTTTATTCCCATTTCTATTATGAAGCATATTTCAGTATTTTACATTAATGAAATGAAGTATTATTTCTGTTGCATCTCTATATTTATGGTTATATATGTAATTTGTTGCGTTCCTTTTTAAATCTGGATTAGTGGTTTCAAAGCGGTCTTCTCTTTCTCTGTTTTTCTTTGCATGTCCCCAACAAGGTTGGGATACAAGGAGTTAGGGCTTAAACTAGTCGAACCTTTGCAAGACCAGCCTCAGAAATCCTGATGGCCTCCCATGGTGGATTAAAAGAAAGATGAGGGAGCAGGAGATCCTATCAAAATCTTGCCCGAAGAGGCCCTCGAGTGACAAAGGAACGCGATGATGGACAACTTTTCCTAGATCCTTTAGCAGCTACCCAGGAGCAACACATCTACTTCCAGCAGCTACTCTAGAAGCGCCACACCCTTTAAGGTACAAGTTAACTTTGACATTCCCACATTTGAGGGTCAGATAGATGTAGACGCTGTAGATAAATGATTAAATCTGCTAGAAGGGTATTTTTTTGTTCATGATTTTTCCGAACGGGAAAAGATTAATTTTGCTCTTCTCAAAGTCGCCCCCCATGTCAAGGACTGGTGGGAAACCTACTGCGAGCAGAAGGATGAAAGTACAGCCTCACTTTTTTCAGTCGCACCCACTTGGAATTCATTCTGGGATGCCATCAAGGAGCAGTACTGCCCTGTTGGAAGCAATGAGGATAAATACATAAAGTGGACCACGCTGCGGCAGGGAAGGGACCAAGACGTGCCGAAGTTTACCAATATTTTTCATACTCTTCGCATAAAGTTGGGTATCAAGGATACTGAGCAGTATTTGGTACTCAAATACCGTGGCTTCACACACAAGTACATCCAAGATGAGATGGAGTTCCGGGACATCTCTTCGCTCGACACGATGTATCGATACGCTGTCAAGATCGAGCAGAAGTTTAAACAGAAGAGGCGAGACTTTGGATCTGCGAATCCAAAGCAACGGAAAGATGCCCCCAAACCACAAAACAAAGGACAAAGAAAAGGTAGGGTGGCCCAGGACAACCTGCCAAAGCCACAAGCAAAGAACAACACCGCGAAACCAAAGAAGGACATGGGAAAGTGGTGTGAGTTCCATAAGAGCTCCACTCACAATACAAGTGAGTGTCGAGCCAAGCAGTCACTGGTGGCTAAGCTAAAGGCTTCGGAATCAGATGCATGTTATGAATCCATGTCAGAACCCGAAAAGGGGAATGACAAAGGCAAGCAAATTATCGATGCGGAGCCCAACACCACCGTTTCCACCATGAAGATACAGAAGGAGGAACCTAAAGATCCAGAGGAGGAGGAACGCCTCTTCCACTCCCAGATGTGGGTAAAGGGTTCCCCGCTACATTTCATTGTCGACAGCGGGAGCCAAAAGAACCTCATTTTGGCAAAGGTCATGAAGTGGCTAGGCTTACCGACCATAGCACATCCCCAACCGTACACCATCGGGTGGCTTCACCAAGGACGGGATTGTCGCGTGAGCTAGCAATGTTGCCTTCCATACAACATCAAGCCCTCCACGGATGAGGTATTATGTGACGTTCCTCCCCTTGATGTTGTAAGAATTTACAGGGTAAGTTCCTCAGAAAGAACACCAAAAGGACACCGCTCACAACCAAATCACAGATCAATACACCAGTATTTTTGACGTGGTTAAAACCCTCAAAGAGGGAAACAGTCCACGACTAAGCCAACGCGGCCACTTCAGGCAATTTATTAATCAAAGAATGAAAATTTACATAAGCTTCTCTCATGCACGGATTCCCCTACAAATGACCCTCCATGCGCTTTAAATAGAATTCATGGACCAATCGGGTGTCAAGCCACGGATCAAGTGTCGGTAATACCGAGGAGAGAATGAACCGTCAAATCACTACATATCATGACCGTCGGATTGTAAGTTACAAAATGTACAACGGTAAAGAAACACACTTTACCTAACTCTATACCTAACTCTACACTAGACCAAGTTGTACTTAACTATTTCCTATTTGTCGGAATATCCTAACAGATGTTTGTGATGTATTATTGTGCCAACCATACTTATGGAAGTGACATGCTAAGTATGAATCAAGACCTCATGTTGTTATTATTTCTTTGGGAAATAAGTTTACAGGATACCGGAGGTAGCACCGCCTACCTCCATCTCTTTGGTTACTATAAAACAATGTAGTAAGCTCATTTCCAAAACCAAGAAATTTGTTTTCCTAATGATATGCCCTCTGGAAAATAAGAAGATGGTGGCCACAACCTCTAGACAGGGCCCCTCCACACGACAACTACAGATGGACAAGGTCATGGAGGAGTAAGAGGACATCTTGACCTCCCCCATAGGGGTTCCTTTGCACTGTTAGGTCAAGCACTCCATCGATCTAACCCCAAGTGTACCGCTACCCAATGGACCAATCTATCGGCGCTCTGTTCTAGAGAATGACGAAATCAAGAGGAAAATTCAGGAGCTGCTGCAGAAAGGTCACATTTGATCGAGTTCATTGCCCTATCGGAGCCCGATCATTTTGGTACAGAAGAAGGATGGGACTTGGAGACTCTGTATTGACTATCAGGTGCTAAACAAGATCACTATCCGGAATAGGTACCCAATCCCACGGATTGATGACCTTCTGGACCAACTGAAGGGGGGAAATATTTCAAGAAGATTGACTTGAAGTCAAGATATCACCAGGTACCAATCGAACCCTCCAATGTGTGGAAGATTGCCTTAAAAGCCAAGGAAGGCCTTTTCGAATGGTTGGTTATGCCTTTCGGGTTAACGAATGCTCCTGCAACCTTCATGAGGCTGATGGATGACATCTTGTGGCCATTCACCAACTCATTTGTAGTGGTATACTTGGATGACATCTTGATATTCAGCCAGAGTTGGGAAGATCACCTCCACCACATCCTACAGGTTCTCAAAACACTGTGGAAACACAAGTTATGTGCCAATTTAGAGAAATGCACTTTTGGCATGACCCAAGTTCAGTATCTGGGATACATTATTAATGAACAAGGGGTGCATATGGATCCAACCAAGATCCAAGTCATTCAGGATTGGCCATCTCCAACCACTCTGACAGAGCGCCGCAGCTTTTTGGTTCTTGCCAATTTCTACCGCAGGTTCGTGTTGGGATTTTCTCATATCACTTGGCCCTTGAGTCAAGTCACCAAGGGAGGAGCGAAAGAAAAATTCTTTTGGTCTGAATCTCAATAGAAGGCATTCACAGAGTTGAAATATCGCCTCTTCTCGGCACCATTGCTCACGTTACCATACTTGCAACAACCATTTGAGATCGAGACAGATGCCTCTAACTATGCCATTGGGGCAGTACTTACTCAACACGGGCATCTAGTGGCATATCACAATGAGACACTTTTAGACATAGTCTGGAAGTATCCCACTTATGACAAAGAGATGTATTCCATTGTTCAGGTTTGCCAACAATGGAAGCATTACATTTGGGGAAGGAAACGGTCATCCACATAGACCACCAGCCCTTGCAGTTCATAGAGACGCAAGGGAAGTTGCAGAATGATCGCCATCGGAAGTGGTTCACATACCTACAACAGTTCCATTTGAATATAAAGTATAAGAAGGGTAGCACCAACAATTTGGCAGATTTCCTCAGTCGACCACATATCATGGCATTAACCACCGTGCTCAGCTCTTGTGGGTACAAGACTTCTGATTGGCCACTTCTCTATAAAAGTGACCCAAAGCTCAGCCACACATACCAGACACCCTTGGAGGGTCAACTTGTTCTAGATTTTCACCTCCAGAATGCCCTGTTATGCGACCTAGGTCACCTTTGTGTTCCTTCAAGCGAGCGTGCCAAGATGATTTGGGAAGCACACTACAGTTGGGCTACTAGCCATTTCGGGGTCAAAAAACAGTGGCAGTATTGCAAAAGTATTTCTATTAGCTGAATCTTTGACAGGATGTCGGGAAGTACATCAGATCCTGCACTTCCTACGCCATTGCCAAACCGAGCATCAAGAAGCAAGCCATCTATACTTCGTTTCCTACCCCTAGTTGACCTTGGGAATCCATCTCCATGGATTACATGTTGGGTCTTCCTTCTACTAAGCATGGAAATGACTATGTTTTTGTGGTCGTCGACAAGTTCTCAAAGATGGCCATTATGGTGGCCTATAAGAAGAATATCATAGCAGAAGCCACTGCTAAACTCTTCTTTGAATGAGTGTGGGTACACTTTGGGATCCCACAATATATCATCTCAGATAGGGATAGCAGGTTCCTCAGTACATTTTGTTCCAGTCTTTGGTTGATGTTGGACACCAAACTCACTAAGTCCACAACCTTCCATCCCTAAACTGATGGCCAGACATAGGTTGTCAACAGGATGATCATACACATTGTGCGCATGTAAAACACAAAGCATCCATGCACATGGGATGAGAGACTCCCCTATGTTCATCACAACTATAATTGGGCTCTCAATAGCTCGACTAGCCACAACCCTTTTTAGGTGGGCTTGGGATTCCAACCACGATGTCCCATTGATGTGGCCATGTCATTCGCAGCTACTCAGATAGATTTGGCTCATGTCCAGTCCGAAATAGATAAGGAAAACATCCTCATTGAGCACATCCAACATATCTACCAGCAGGTCCACCACATTCTGGAGAAATCAAATGCCAAGTACAAGCAGCGACATGATCAACATCAGGTGCCACACAATTTTCAGATGGGCGACAAATTGCAAAAGGAATGCCTTACCAAAGCCTATCAGAAACTCAGACCACTCCGATATGGTCCTTACACCATTACCAGGGTTGTGGGAGACAATGCATTTGAGCTTAGCATTCCCCCATTCCTTGGCCTGCACCCAGTGTTCAATGTGGACCGCCTTCGGCCATACTTTCCACCATTACTAGACACATCCAACATTGCAGAACAACTCACACCAACAGAGTTAAATCCAGATTACATGAAACAAGATGAAACCGATCGAATCATGGACACGCAGATCAAGCACACTTGCCATCAGAAGATCAAACTATATCAGGTTGTCAAAGCAGGCCAACTCCTTCACCAGGGACCAAGTTCAACAGATGTTTCCTCATCTCATGGAGGAACTCAACACAATGGGGAACATTGTTTCCTAGGGGGAGGAATTATCCATGTGGATATTGATGGCCATCCGCCAATTCCACTTGGACCCCCACCATTGTTTCTTTTAATTTTTCAATTTCCTTAATTGCAGCATAGTTTACTATTTTTAGCAGTTTTTCGGGTCCTAAACTTCAGGAGCCATTTTGAGGCCCTAAACGACATATTTTTGGCAATCTACCGCTAGCGATTTTTTGATAAAATAATTTTTCTTGTCGTAGTCTTGGGAGAGATCTTTCCAACGGGGTATCATGTGTGTCAAACAAAGATAATATGACCAAGTCACGACCCCAGGAAATTGGTTGTCCAACTAACCCCAATGGGGCCCATAAACTCCTGGTGTTACATCTCCTTGGGTTAAGGTTTTGGCTATTTAGGGTTTTCTCTTATTGTTCAATAATAAAAAGGCCCTTGAGCCTCGTTGTAAGGCAATGCAGAGGCATGTAGCCACCACATCTCTTCTTAGGGATAAGCTACCATCGCCGAACTAGTTTATTCCCATTTCTGTTACTAGGCATATTTCAGTATTTTACATTAATGAAATGAAGTATTATTTCTGCTACATCTCTGTATTTATGGTTATATCTTTAATTTAAATCCGGATCAATTTCACTCACATGTCACAACTCCATATCCATATAATATTTCATTAGCCTCCATTTTCATGATTTCATGGGGTTACATTTGTGTTTTCCAAAAGTTAATGATTTCTAGTATTATAACTGAATTAAATGGTTAAAACTTAGAAAAATGGCATACACTTGCTAATACTTAAAATTGGCTTGAGTTTCATGAAATGTGTAGGTCATTTGGAAGCTTCCAAGGCACCCTTATGTGGCCTCCAATGCTCAAATTCGAATGCCCTTCAAGATATGGAAGAAGATTTAGATAAAGGTCAAAGAGGATATGTGTCTCATCATTACCTATTTGAGTTGTAACTCTATGGGATTTTCTAGGGATCTAGGGAGAGAATAATGGACCTCGATTAATGAGGTAGATTCTTATGTTTTTGTATAAATAGAAGAGCCTTCTCCTTTCAAAGGCATGTGTAAAGTTGGGGAAATGCTCATGTTTTGAATATAGAATTTGGATCTGGCACCATGCTCATGACTGATGTTCACTTTGATTTGGTTATGCTTGCATTTGGAGCCTCCATTTCTCATGCTTTTGGATTGGCCACCTATAATGTGTGAGATTTATTGTTTTTTTATATTTATTGCTTTCATAGATTAAGATTTATTTCTTTCATCTCCTTTCGTGTGTGAGAGGTTAAGAGTGATTGTTTTTATTTTCTTTCTACCTAGAGGTTAAGAGCGATTGTTTTTATGTGCTTTCCTATCTAGAAGTTAAGAGAAAAAAAATTATTTGCTTTCATATCTTTTCCTGTGTGAGAGGTTAAGAGTGATTTTTTTATTTTCTTTCTACCTAGAGGTTAAGAGCGATTGTTTTTATTTGCTTTCCTATCTAGAAGTTAAGAGCAATTGTTTTTATTTTCTTTCATATATTTTCCTGTGTGAGAGGTTAAGAATGATTGTTTTTGCTTTCATTTCATGTCATGTGGTTTTGATTATTCATTTCATAGGATCCTAATTTGATAATGCACACATGATCCCTTAGAGTATATTTCATTTCATGAATTTCAATTCTATGCGCTGTACTATAATTGACTATAATTCTTTTGAATTGATTGTTGAATTAGAATAGGTGAATTTGGTTTATCGTTATTTGGTTTCATAGTTAGGTTGATCTAAATTGGAAGTTAATTTCTAGCATATACAGTGCACGCACGCTTCGCAAGTTCTATGAAACCCCCGGGTTGAAAATTAAATGATAGGTAATTAATTTGCCTCAACATTTTGATGTCGTTGCCAGAGAAGTGTGCATAGGAACTAGCGTTCAGTCTAGAGTTCATTTTTTAGTTTTTTTTTTTTTTTGTTTCTAGATGCATGATTAAAGCATGTAGATGCATAAATCATTTAGCTACATATCATTTTAAAAAAAAAAAAAAAAAAAAAAATAAATAAATAAAAAAAAAAAAAAAATCAATACTAACCATTTATGGACAAAGGATCTAGAATGTAGATCAAACATTCTTTAGAGCACAAGGACTACATTGAGGAATGGTGTCAAAACGTGATTGTGCCACGACATTCATCCATTTTTTAAGAGATCTTTTCGGAAAATCTAAAGGTTAAAATGATTTTTCATGTCCTCATGCACAATCAGGTACATTTCGCAAATTTGGATATGAACGTTCTAGAAAGTCTAATCCGTAAATGGCTCCATTGGAAGCACTGATATACTTAAATAAATAAATCTTTCAAGTAGGATAAAATAGGAAAAATAAAATCAAGCTTGATTGCATTTTTTTTAAGTTCTTGATTGCATTTTTTTTAAGTTTTTAGACTTTAAAATCTTTAGAATTTTATTTATTTTCTTTCATTTTTTTCATTAACATCACAAATATTTTCAATAAAAAATTCATGTCTTGATAATAAAAAAAAATCATGTTAGATTTTCATTAAAAATATTAAAAAATAAAAAATCATTTTTTTTTTCAAAAAAAAAATCATGTTTTTGAATAAGGAAAATGAAAATTCTGAAATCAATTCTCTTCTATGTTTTTCATTCCCAAAAGAATTGATAATTTAGGCTCTCATATGACTTGTAAAGAAAAATATTGCATTAGCTTAAAAATCTAAATCCAAAATTCATCATTAAAATATATATATATATAATCTTGCTTGAATAGGCTGCATATTTGGCTAATCATCTGGCTTTATATAGCTCAACTTCTACCTGCAATTCAATATGCATTTGCACCATATATATATATATATATATATATATATATATATATATATATATTTGATCCCAATCTTTTGCATAAAACAATAAACAATGCTCTTGTTATAATTTTCTGGATTGTGGTTCAATTGATGGATCGTATGAGGTGAATTCAATGAACCATTGTTGTTCTTAAGAAAGCGTTATATGAGGTTTCATCTAGGCTTCATAAAAATCCTCCCAAAGAGCGACTTCAATTAAACAACCCTATTATTGCTTTCGGCCAGAACCCTTTTCATTCCTCATCTGAACAATTGTATTCCTCGGGGAGCATGTTAAATGAGAACTGATACTGGTGTTGCTTCCTCTCAATTGGATTCCAGAAAACCAGCTCAGTTGTTCCACAAAGCTTGAGCATGTTGATGTCTCATGTGCATTATGTTGCGCAATACACTGTTTTAAAGTATCTACAAGTTCAGTCAAAGTAATTGATGCACCTATCTCCAGGCCATCCTCTTTGACTCTCAAAATATTTAGATCAGGTACATGAGTAGTTGCAATCATAACTTGATAATGGATGCTTTTAAACCTTGTTTCTATACCAACTTCTGTATTTCCAATCACCAACTTTGCAACAGGAAACCTTGATTTCAAATCTAAAACATCATTGAGCTTCAATGGACAAAACTAGGCCATACATCTTGGACCTGTCAAATATAAAGGGCGAGGCTTTCTCGATAAAATATCTAGCGGGAAAATGAACTTGCGATTACCATAAAAACTCCCATCAACTTCACTAAATGAAAGCAGCTTATAAACACAATGAGAAGTTCCAATGTCCTAGCTATCATTGCCAACCCTTTCCCCACAGTCACAAGGTTTTCCAGTTGAAGGGAAAATGACCTTTGTGTCTCCAAATGTATTTGTAGAAACATTGTAACTGTACAAGGTATTATTGGTTTTGGAAAAAATATGGAAAGCATCAAGAATCGGCCTATAACCCGTGCACTGGCATAAATTGCCTACAAGACTTTCTTCAATTTGTTCATGACTGGGCGGCTCCTTACTAGACCTCAACAATGCATACATGGACATCACAAAGCCTAGAGTACAGAAAATTTCTATCACTTGGACTCACATATAGACATGTACCTTGATTTTGAAAAATAGAATCTTCCCAGCCAAACAGGATAGGAGCAGCATTAGCATTGAATGAGACCACAAACCCAGAAAGCCCGAGTGCAATACTTGTAGAGGAAATGCATAGCAGCTTAAAAACGTCATTTTTAAAACTTGTTTTGTGACAAAATGAAAGTGAATCTCAGAAAAATAAAACACGGGTTTTTCTCATAACAGTGTTAGTTACATTATTTAGGAGCAATTTTCTAAAATTCGTAGCCAATTGGTAGATATTCGGGGTTCTTTAGAGCCTTATTTTCTAGGTTACATGGAAAAATAGTTTTTACATACTGCCTTGAGATCCTGCAAATCGTTGAAACAAATCTAGTTTAATTAAGTCCATGAGAAAGACATCTTGGCGAGATCCTACAACTTGTTGAAACAAATCCAGTTTGATTGAGTCCATGAGAAAGACGTCTTGGTGTTGAAGGAGAGCAGCTTCAAGAAACAAAAAAATGTTACGAATTTTATGTGTCGTGGTGCGGGCATTGCCAGCACTTGGCTCTGGAATATGCTGTTGGGACTGAGTCAAAACCACATATCAGTTCAAATATTCACTTTCAATGCTTTGACTTTTCATTTTCAACTATGAAAAATTTCGATATTACTTAGTTTTTTTCTTGTATGTTATGTTGTTATGATTTGGCAAATTTCGATATTACTTAGTTTCTTTTTTCGTTACATTGCGAATGTTATACGTTATGTTGTTATGATTTGTTTTACATGTGTTTTTGTTTGTAACATTTATGGATAATGATTTGTTACTTTTGTTATGTTGTTAGTTTTAACATTATATGCTTTAGTGTTTTTTTTGAATGTTATATATATATATAAGGTTATGTCATTGTTTATAGGTTTGTATATATGTTTTTTTATATATGTTATGTTTTGTTTTTAAAGTGTATGAATATATGTTGTGTATAATGTTTGTGCTTTTGTTTTATATAGGTCATGTTGCATATATATTTCATTTTTTTTCATTTTGTAAATATTTCTTTAATTTTTTTTAATGTATATTTTATTGTTTTCAAGAAAAATGCCATGAGAAAAATTGTCGAAAATTTTGATAAGGAGTCTAGAGAAAATTGAGAAAAACATTGTTGTGATGGTCCACTAAAACGCACCTATCAAAACAAGAAACAAAAAATAAAAAATAATAATAAAATTAAAATAAATAAATTGTTCTATTTGTTAATTTTTCTGGAAGAGGTTTCAATCAATTTGAAGATTGGATTGGTTATTTGTTCATAACAAAAATGCATAGTTGTGTGTACCTAACTATCTGTTCAAGATTTTAGCTACATAAACTGCGCAATTCTGCAGTTGAACAACAATTCTGCAACTGAACAACAATTTTGCAGCTAACCAACAATTCTGCAGCTCTGTATTTAACTCAACAATCTATTTTTCAAAAATGCATTCTAATTAGAGAATCATGATCAAAATTTATTGGATTTGTCAAATGATTATGTTTTCAAGTAGGAAAGAAGAAGAACTATGAAGGCACTTTATCTACAAGATCGATTGATGAAGTTTTGATCGAAGATTGTTTTGAAGAAGTCATTAAGCATTTGAAAATAATATTTCTTTATCTTTAATAAATGTTATGATTCAAACATAAATGGAGGAAATTGTTTACTTATTCATATCGTCATTCTTTTAGAAATTGGATTTATTATCACAATTGTGAAATTGGACTAACCATTTGAAACGAAGACACGTCATGAACCTGTTAATTATGCAAATTTTTTGTATGTATCAAAAAGAAATTGATCACTTCTCTTTGAACACACTTATGTTTTATTGCAATGTTAGTGCCATGTTTATTTTTAGGTTCCAGGGCAATCAGAGAATTGAAGGAAGCCAATTATGCATGATTGTTTTTCTACGACCAATTTCAAGAAACATGAACCAATTAAATCCATTTCTATCATCCATAAATTCCATCATTTTTCCTCTCCAAACTCACAAGTTATCCAAGCATTTTTGCTAAGCATCATCATCACCATTTTCCTTGCAAAGAGTCGCATGTTTCCTTCACATTTTCCATTTACATTTTCCATTCACATTTTTCATAATTTCCATTCATAGAGACATTCAACTCGCTTACATGTTGATTTGTCCTTTTGCTTTCCATTCACTTGTTTACCCTCTTTTCATTTTCCTTTCCATTAAATAAACCTTGATCCATTGCAAAATTTTCATTCATAGTCCTTCCAAAATCATCATTTCATACTCACGTTATATGATGGAGGATTCATTAAGGACTCCCTTCTAACAAGTCTTAGCCTATCAACATTAGCACATTATCTAGGTTCAGGGCTAGAGTCCTTATTAGTACCTTGAGGCTTGTATGCATCAATGATAAGTTCTCTTGCTAACAATCATGGGAATACATCAATGTCCCTTGATCTTTAGATCTTGCAAGTGGCTCGACATTAGCTCATTTATTTTCACTTTGCAAAATGTACTTAGGTACATTGGCACTCGTTGACATTAATGGCGAGTTTGCCTCGCATCGGTTAAGGAAATTCATCAATGGTCGGTAATCCAATGACTTCTCTTCATGCCCAACAAAAACACATTTATTCGCATGACTAGAATTGTGCCATCAGGTTTTGTAGCAGGTGAAGACTATATTTCATCATTTTGCAGTAGATACAAAAGATTTAGCAGGAGCAATAAAGAATCCACTTTCACCACCTCATCCACCATTTATGCAACTAAGACGTAGATGAAATTCTACATTCTATTCCATGATCCAGCAACAGCTACAACTTCTCTACATATGCACAGTTTGTCCACTTCCTAGGTAAGTAAAGGTATGTTCTTTTCTAGATTTTAATCATAGAATTCCTTGAATATTGAAATTATAATTTTTGGAAAATACTTCACCATATTTCCTTTCTCATTTGAAAAAAACCGTAAACACCTTTAGTTGGGGGTGGAGGGACATCCATTTACTATCACATCCATATCACTTCATTTCATCCTAACATAATTTTCCTAATCATTATGGTTCAAAAGTTATGTGATTTGAAAATAAATGCTTAAATGATGGGCATATTATATTGTTGATTCAAAAATGCATTCTTAAATATGTTCATTGAATCATACTGCAACAAAAAGGAACAAGATATTGAAACACAAGAACCAATACCATTAAAAATTTGGTTGTCACACAAGAACCAACCAAACATGTTTCAATTCAATATATGATAAGAAATATTTTTCGAAAAGAAATGAAATTGTCAAATGCATAGTTTAAGGACAATTGATATAAGCCAAGCTCATTCAAAAGAAAATCATGATTAAGAAATGCAGTAGATTGCATGAGGACATGCAATAACGTCAGTTGGGGGGTATGTAGAGTCTCCAAAATTTATTCAAAACATCATCCGCTTTCACCTTTATCACCACCATTTCACTCACATTTCGTAACTCCATAGCCATATAATATTTCATTAGCCTCCATTTTCATGATTACATGGGGTTACCTTTGTGTTTTCCAAAAGTTAATGATTTCTAGTATTATAAGTGAATTAAATGGTTAAAACTTAGAAAAATGGCATATACTTGCTAATACTTAAAAGTGGCTTGAGTTTAATGACATGTGTAGGTCATTTGGAAGCTTCCAAGGCACCCTTATGTGGCCTCCAATGCTCAAATTCGAATTCCTTTCAAGATATGGAAGAAGATTTGGATAAAGGTCAAAGAGGATATGTGTCTCATCATTACCTATTTGAGTTGTAACTCTATGATGTTTTCTATGGATCTAGGGAGAGAATAATAGACCTCCATTAATGAGGTAGCTTCTTATGTTTTTGTATAAATAGGAGAGCCCTCTCCTTTCAAAGGGATGTGTAAAGTTGGAGAAATGCTCATGTTTTGAATATAGAATTTGGATTTGGAACCATGCTCATGAGTGAAGTTCACTTTGATTTGGTTATGCTTGAATTTGGAGCCTCTCAACTTTCCAATTCTCATGCTTTTAGATTGGCCACCTACAATGTGTGAGACTTACTTTCATAGATTAAGATTTATTTCTTTCAAATATTTTCCTGTGTGAGAGGTTAAGAGTGGTTGCTTTTATTTTCTTTCTACCTAAAGGTTAAGAGCGATTGTTTTTATTTGCTTTCCTATCTAGAAGTTAAGAGAAATTGTTTTTATTTTATTTCATATATTTTCCTATGTGAGAGGTTAAGAGTGATTGTTTTTATTTGCTCTGTAACTAGAGGTTAAGAGCGATTGTTTTTATTTTCTTTCGTATTTAGAAGTTAAGAGAAATTGTTTTTATTTGCTTTCATATCTTTTCCTATGTGAGAGGTTAAGAATGATTTTTTTTTTTTCATTTCATGTCATGTGGTTTTTATTTTGAATTGATTTTTGAATTAGAATAGGTGAATTTGGTTTGTGGTTATTTGGTTTCATAGTTAGGTTTATCTAAATTGGAAGTTAATTTCTAGCATATATAGTGCATGCACGCTTCGCAAGTTTTACAAAACCCCCGGGTTGACAATTAAATGATAGGTAATTAATTTGCTTCAACACAATTCTTGAGGAAATTCATAGCCTTGTTTTCAGTGGTAGCAGTGCCACTGCATGCCATAACAAGAAGTGTTAAGAGTTTTCAGTGGGGAAAGGTCAACATAGGGCCTTTGAGGAGCTAAATGAGAAGATCAATCAAGAACAAGTTTTGAATTACCAAACTTGTAGCATCCATTTGAAGTGGAGACATATGTGAGTGGGTATGTTATGGGAGCACTCTTGATGCAACGAGGAAGGCTTGTATGCTACCATTTTGAAGTATTTCATGGGGAAGTTCTTAACTACCCTACCTATGACAAGGAATACTATACCTTGGTGGAAGTTGTGAAGAAGTGGAAGCACCATATGATGGGAAAGGAGACATAAATCCATAGAGATCAGCAATCACTATAGTACCTACAGACCTAGACGAAACTAAAACAAGTCATGCATTACAAGTGGATGGGATTTATACAACAGTTTCATTTAGTGATCAAGTATAAGAAGGGTAGCACAAACAAGTTATTTGACATGCTTTGAAGGCCACCCACATCAAATATGATATCTTTCCGAACTTTGATTCACATGGATCCATTCACCCGTGATGCATACAGAGAGTCATATTCATAGGATGAGGACATCAAGGAGGTGTTTAAATAGCTACAAAAACATATTCATATTCATGATGGTGACGACACCATTGATTACCATCTATAGGATGTGTTACTCTATAAGATGGATAAGTTATGTGTTCATAAAGGTGTTAATTTGTAACTAATAAGAGAGGCTCACACCTCTAACGTTGCAGGGAACTTTGATGTAGGCAAGATAGCATCCAACTTGCAGAGGTGTATGTATTGGCCCAAGATGCAAGAACAAGTAGCTAGGTTCATAAGAGGATGCATTGTTTATTGTACCAACAAGCCTAGTAACAATAAATAGGTTCTATGGCATCCCTTACCTATAGCCCCTCGTCCTTGGGAAATCATTTCCATGCACTTTGTGGGAGGTTTACTAAAAACTAGAAGGGACATGACTACCTATTCATGGTATTTGACAGGTTTAGCAAGATGTGTGTTCTGATGCCCTGTAGAAAGACCATCAACGGGAAAGAAGTAGAAAAAATGTTCTTTAGATAAGTCTAGGTGCACTTTGGTATACCAAGGAGCATTGTTTTAGATAGGGACACAATATTTGTCAATGAATTTTGGACTACATTTTGGGAAAATATGGACATGAAGTGCAAGAGGTCTACAACATTCCATCTAAAGGAAGATGGGAAAACAAAATTATTCAACAAGAATTTGGTGCACCTTTTGAGGGGTTATAATCATAAGCATCTGAAGATATGGGATAAAAATATAGTATACATACAACATTGTTATAATAGAGCAATCCACACTTATACTAGTAAGTCCCCATTTGAAACTTGTTTTGGATATTTTCTAACTTCACCTTTGCATATTACATATGGGCAATAAGGAGTGAGGGAGGATATTACAGAGGATGCCTTGAGGGATTAAAAATTTGTTGAGAACATCAAGCGGATCCATATATAGGTACAGAAGACACTGCATAAGTCATAGGATAAATACAAGGCTAGGCATGATCAACACATAATAGAGAAATCATTTAAGGAGGGAGACATATTATGGTTAGAGTTGAACAAGGAGAGGCTAAAGGGCCCGAGTAAGAAAATCAAGGTTCTCCAATATGGTCCCTTTTGAGATACTGGAAAGTGTGAGGGTAATTCCCATAATCTCTATCTGCCCCATACATGTGCATTTACTTAGTTGTGAATGTGGAAAATATGAGGCTCTATGAGCCTTCCATGTTAGATCGGGATGAGGAATATGTCCTACCTTCTATGGAGGATTTGACACCAAATGGTCAAGGAAAGTTGAAAAATTATACAATTTTGTAGAATAGGTCCAAAACTATGAGGCAGGGACAAAATGACCTTTGACATATTAGGTTGGAAGGACATATTTCAAGAAACGCTAAATGGGACACTCAAGAGAAGGTGGAGGAAAATTTTCCTCACCTCATTTAATAGAATCTTTTGGGGACCAAAATCCTCCAAAAATGAGGAGTTGTGATTGAAATTAGATCATTATATTATTTTTCATCCATTTTTATGCTTTTAGAGTGGAAAACTAGAGGAATCAACTCAAATGACCATTTTTATCAGTGAGACCCAGTTTGGAAAATTAGGGCTTGAAAACTTTTGAGAGCATTTTTTATGCATAAAATGATTTTTTTTTTTGTGGGGGGGGGGGGGGTTCTTATTTTGTGCCATGACATTTTCTTCATATTCTACACAGAGAGACCTTTCCAACGGCACAAGAATTGCCTCAATCGGAGTATGTATGCAAAAGTTATGCCACTCAAAAGTTGACCTTCTTGTTTTCACCACCATAATTCGAGACGATGCCATGTCAACCCCTATTATTCATGGAAAAATTGTTGGCCACATGATTGTGATGAAGAAGACTCTAGAAGAGTCCACATTTTAACTTTCCTTAATAGTTGAGGTAGTTAAACCTAACCACTAGTAAGCTATCGGGCTATATCATAGGTGGGCCACTAGGACTAAAAGGGGTTCCATTCTTTTCTAGTGCATTTGTTCCATAGATGAGAAAAAATAGCCAAAAGGGATGTGAGATTGAGAAAATGGAGAGGATTTATGTACAGCAATATCCCACATACCATATTCCTTTGTACTCACAACCATTTTCTAATTTAGAGAAATAGAGCAAAGAAACCTCACCTTCCAGCTAGTAGCCCATGGGCCACATGCCATACTTATTTGTACTTGCAACCATTTTCTAATTTAGAGAAAGAGAGCAAAGTAACCTCACCTTCCAACTGGGTTTTCTCCTAAAAGGGTTTCCTAGGTCATATCTTATGTCAAATCATGATTTGTGAGTTTTTATTTCATTATTCTCTATTTTCTACATAATTTTAATTTTCATACCTACATAATTAATAATTTCTAAAGATCTAGAAATCTAAAGAGAAATAAAACCCTAATAATGTAGCTTTCAAACTTTTAAATACAGTTTTATCAGATATATTGTAGCGAACTATCTAGTATAATATTCATAATAGTTTACAGATCAATGTGTTTCCCAGACTCATACACACCAATTTTCCTTTTCAATATAGCTCTACAAAAAAATAATACTCTAATTCGCAAGAACTAGAGTTATCCAAAAAGAAATCACTTACAAAAGAATTAAAAGTTAATACAACAAACCATTTTTTGTTAGCTTTATAGTTTTTGTGGATTCCTCTAGGCTTGATAAATGTGGAAGTAAGGAATCAACATGTAACAATGTTGAGTCATGTACAAGAGTATAAATAATGATGTTGTTAAATGTTAACACCTAATCCTTCAGGATTGAGAAAATATTGTAAATATGTAATTACAATATAAGATGACAATACCTTGGGATGTGAATCCCAATGGTATCTCTCTCCCATGCATATATTATTCTCTTCTTAAAGGAAAAAAAAAAATTGTGGGGTTACCAAAATACCTAGGTTTACATGGTATCAGATCGCAAGTCCATGGGTTAAATTTGACATCCTTTTTCCAATGCAACTCCTTTTTCATTAGTCTAACATGTCCCTTTGACATTCTCTCTACCATTGCCTACTTTGGTAAAATAATTTGTGTTTTGAAAAATTGAATTCTCCTTTTGTTTCCTGAATATAACATTTCTACAGTTTTGTATGCACTGTACATGCTCATCAAGGCCCTCCTTTAGATGATACACATTGTGCGTGCTTGAATACGAAGAGACTACATGTTAAATCATCGATTGAAGAGTTTTGGAACCTGTCATATTTAATTCTCAGGTGAATGCTTCTATTAGGAATTTACAAGATAATTATGGAGACATGTTAGTGGAGGATTGGTCCCTCGACTTGCATAAGCATATCCATTCTCTCATTGAAAACAATTCAGAGGTATATTGGTCAGTTTATGCAGCCCTCAAATGGAATCTAATTTGTATTACACGTATAAGAATTTAAGAAAAATGAAATCTCCAACAAATTATGCCCCAATTTTCTTTTACAAATGTGGAACTAATGATTGAACTATTGTCATTAATCTATAAAGAAATTACTAGAAGGAATTACGTTTACTATTCTCAACTCCATGTTTTAGCTCGTTATATGGTGTCTGAATTGTATGGTATATGTGCTATATTGGTATCTACATTGTATTGCAACAAAGGAAAATGTAGGAGTTGAACCAATTCACTAATATTAAGAAGCAATTGAAGTTGAACCAATTGTCGAGCTATTTGTTTAGTGGCTTCTTTCATAGTTTGATTATGTGTCATATACCATATATTTATGATTTTATTAGGTATATGATGCCACCTTCATATATATTGTGATTTCCTTGTTTTTCTTATCCTGGCATGTAGTAGAAGAAGCTCCTTATATATGTGTTAGTGGAAAGCTTCAACAATTTTTAATGGGAAGAAGGGTATCAAGTATGATGTTGAGATAATAATGAAAAAGAAAAAGAGTAAGGCTTTGGTTTTTGTCACTATTTTTTATCACTTTGGAAATTGAAAGATATTTTTCACAAGAAGTGTCAGCAGATAGTTCCTTTTTGAATATGCATTCTCTTATCTCAATAGTTGGAGTATTTCTCACTAGAAAAGAGAACTATCGTGAATAGTCCAGAAAGATAAAGAGTACCCTCATTTTAAATGAACTATGGAAAGGAAATTGAGAATGAGAAAATACGAATCCACCTGAAAATCCCACATCCAATAAAGAGTTCTCCATATGAGAGACCAATAACAACAAGGCCTATGCCTTGATTGTTGCATCAGTAAATGAATAGGTGAGTCATCATATTGCACCATCTACCAATGCATTTAGTTCTTTAAAGAAGTTAAAAGACTTATGTGACTCAAACTCAAAGTTTGAAGAAGTTCAATTGATGATCAAACTCTTCAATATTGAATTGAAAAATGATGATCCCCTTGCCTTAGCCTCTGAAATCAGAGCTATTATGCATGATGTAGAACCCACTAGCATCAAAATGGATGTTCCTCTCATAGCTTTTGTCAAGGCACTATATCCCACATATTCTCACTACCTTGAATCACTACATGCTAGTGGAAAACTTAAATAGATTACATTTAACCCTCTTGTAGAAATGTTTGTTAAAAGAGAGAAAGATTTTGGGAAGAGAAAGATAGATGCTCGGTCTTTTGAATAAGTTGTGTGCTTTGAACAAAAAGAGAATAATTATGCACAAGATTCTTCTTGAGTAAGAGGTGTCAAAAGATGACGTGGAACGAAGAATAATAAAGGCAGGGAGGGAATTATCGAGGAAGACCTGATCTTCATTGTATACATTGAAACAAAAATGGACATGATGCTTCCACATGTAATATCTCTTGGGAAGAAATCAAGCAAGAAATAAATGAAGAGAAATGAAAATAACTAGGTCTAGGAAAAGGTAAAGCACTTGAATCCGATCATTATATTGTGGCATATTATAATATTGGAGTAATTGAAGACTTGTTTAATACTTCAATTCCTTCATGGAAAGATGCTCGGTTGCTTGATACAGATGCAACCTACTACATGACCTTTCAGAAGGATTTCTTTGAAGACTTTAGTGACAATGTAGATGGAGCAGTCTACTTTGTAGACAAATCAAAACTCAAGCCATCCAAACTTCACACCATCAAGCTCAAACTGCTTAGACTCCCTGAATTTATTCCGCATGATGTTCTCTACCTCCCAGAATTATGGTGAAACATGTTGTACTTGGTTCACATATGCCAGTAAGGACACTCCATTCACATGTTTGATGGAATAGATGAAGTGAGAAAAGAATCATACAATTCACTTGTTATGACGAGAATACAATAAGAAATAATATTCAAGCAACAAGGAACATTTTCTCGTGAACAAAACTATGCATACAATTCTTAGTATTATGAAGCTACATTTCCATCTATTCTCTTATGGCATGCTAAATTTGGACCTTTGAACTATGATAATGTTCTCTTATTGAAGAGAAATGGTGTTACTAGTTTTCCAACCATTCCTAGGAAGTTGAAGCAATGTGATGCTTGTATCTTAAGAAAGCACAGAAAACAACCATTTCATGATCCTCTTTCTAGAGCACATAGAAATCTTGAATTGATTCATTTTGACTTGTGTGGCCCTATGCATGTTCCTTCTGCAAATGGAAATAAATACATTATGAATTTTATTGATGACTACACCAGAATGTGTTGGGTATATCTGTTGAAGAGTAAATATAAAGCTTTTGAAACTTTCAAAAACTTTCATGCATGGATTGAAATGATACACAATATCAAATTGGCTCTACTCATAATGATAATGGAAAATAATATACTTTGAATGAATTTGAAAACTATCTCTTCCAACATGGAATTCAACATCAAACAATTGTGCCTTATAATCCTCAACATAATGATGTAGCTGAAAGAATGAATAAGACAATCTTAAATATGGCTTGTTTAATGATGTTTTTCAAAAATGTAAAGTTGATGTTATGGGATGATGCAGTTCTATATGCATTGTATATTAAAATCATAAATCAATCTCATTCCCTCATAAATAAGACTCCTTATGAAATGTGGTATGGACACATTCCTTCTGTAAGGCATCTCAGGGTTTTTGCTTCCGCTTGATATGCCTTGATTCCGAAGGAATAGAGAAACAAACTTGGTGAAAGGATTAAAAAATGTGTCTTCTTGGGGTACCCAGATACCTCCAAAGCATATCATATCTACAATGAAGTAAATAAGAAATTTATATTGTCTAGAGATGTGATTTTTATTGAATATTTGAATACTGAAAATGTGGTTGAGCGGTAGCTTCATTGCTTGGACATATTAAAGCATGCAAAACATTTTTAGGAATTTGATAATGATATTCCACATCTTGAAGGGGGGTCCCTATCCTGGAATATGGATCAATATGTGGAATTTCCTTCTGTTGCAGGTGAGATCACCCTAGGGTCTTGGGTTGAAATCCCCAACGGAGCGGATGGCAAACAACTACAAGAAATGCTCAGGAAAACAACCTAAATGCTTATTCTACTTAACTGTGCAAGAGTGTCCTTACCCGGAGGTCCTACATTTGGGTAGATCCCATAGGGTGCAAACCCTTAGCTTCTCCTGATGTCTTTGAAACCTGAAAATTATTCAAATGAAACATATACAGTTGTAGAAACATAAAGCATGTTCATGATACTAACTTTAGATCATATAAATGAATGAACAATTACACATCAATATAAGATTCATAAACGAATTACAACATAAATCAACGCATAAACATGTTTAATATCGGGAACTGAACAACATTTCTTTATAAAGTAAGCTACAAGTAAGGTGGAGAAATATGACCTAAGTCCTTCTCTGGTTCCAAGCAGAACCATCCTCTGGATCTGTCCTTTCCTAGCCTCGGCAATCTTCCTGCATCACCAACACAAGGATATCTCAAGAAAGATGAAGGATATCTCCAACAAGGAAACAAGGGTTTCCTGAAACTTTGGGGAGTGCAAGAGGCACAGGGATTTTGTCAAACTCAATCAGGGATAATCTCACTATAGTATCAATATATCATATATTCTCCCTTAAGGCCTTCCCATGGAGGTTTATTTACACTTCTCCAAATTAGTTTTTTTAGTTGGGAAATAGTTGGGCCAAAGATATATGAGATGAGTAACAGGTAAAACCCGTGAACTCTGCCCAAAATTAAGGAATTTTATTTTTTTTAAGTGTTTTAACACATGTACGTGGGTTGGGTATATGTTGACTCGTGTGTACACGCTTTTATCACAGGGCAAAGTAGCGTATAGGGAATAAAACACTATTTTTTAGATTTTGGACCAAGTCTGGAAGGAAGGGTTGCCCTAGGCCATAATCAGAGCATTAGATCTACCAAGAGTGGTAAATGGTGCTATAACATATGCCCCCTAATATATGAGGTCAAAAGGGGTACATGATGGCTGAAATGTATTAAGTGTATAGAAGGAATCATGCCGAGACCGAGGAGGAGTTCACCAAAATTCAACCTGCCAAGCCAGTGAAAGAGATCAGAAAGAAAATGTTGTCTGAGGCGGGCATACCCATGCTCAGAAATAGTAAAGCATGTCCACATGTCAAGTAAAAAAGTGGATCCAATATGCATACAAGTATAAAGGAACTGAAAATACATAATGGATCATCTGATCATAATCAAGAAAGTACATGTCTGAATATCACACATAAAGAGCTGATCAATGATGCTAAAATATGAAGCTGATCACTGAAATCAAGAAACTGATCCAAATAGTACCAAGTCAACATGGTGGAATAAATGGTACTACATCGCAACTCGGGTGCCAACATATAGGATGTCGTTGTAAGGAACTGCAACATATAAGGTGGATGGTGTCAACTAGCAGAAACAGGAGCAACTGACAAGTGAACCAAGACATGTTGATGCAAACCCGAGGTCTTCACCGACCGTCATGGTACATTTCTACACAATGGGAATAAATGATTTGAAGTTAACCATGTGAGAAATCATTTGATTACCGGTCATTGATGTATATTGTTAACAAACATGAGGCTACTCACCGATAATGATGATGAGAGTCAAGGTACCCAGTACAATCTAACAAGTGCAAATAAATGAGTTGTAGTCGAACACTTGGAAGAATCTATCAATCAAGAGACAATGATGTTTTCCCACTGTCGATAGCGAAGGAATCTGCCACTGATGACTGCAAACCCTAAGGTACTTCCAAATGGACTCTAGATCTCTTTCCCAGAGCAATGAGCTGAAGTTGATGGGAAACAATTAGATAGAAGGAAGGCATTAAGGCATCCTTCATCAATATAGAGTGAGTGTAATCCATAGGCCAATAATGTGGAAGGAATCGGATGAAAAAATATGTAGTAACCCAACTGAAGCACGTTTCTGGCATACACAAGATGTAACTAGTGCACGATAGAAACCCTCTGAACCAACCAATAATGAAATTTGGCACAGAGACGAGGAATCCACCAACAGGGTCAAATGGAAACCAAGGCACTGCACGAATCCCAATGTGTGATAATGAAAGCTGATGTCGAACACAAGGGAAACCACTCAGTCAAAGACCCATGGTACTGATCGATGTTGAGCACAAGGTATCCTATCAATAATGAAAATACGGCCAGGGTGTAGTTCTAGATCTACCCTCAGAGCAATTTGTCGTAGTCGATAAGAGTAATATCCACCAGCAAGAAGTCAATGGAGACCTTCTCAAACCAGCATGAGCAAAGGACCAATATAGTTGATGTGATAAAAAACATGATGCTAAAAATTAGGGATGGCCGAATGAAAAATAGGTCAAGAGACATCACAGAGAGGCTAACTCAGGTTTACTTCCCTTGAATAAAAGCATGACTCGATTGTGACTACATGGCAACATATGATAACTTTGTATAAGTTTGTCATGCAGGAGGCATAAGCTAACTCTCCATATGATTAGAAGAGATAACCAATTGGAGGAGTACTGACTCAATGACAAGGTTAAGGCTCTCCTAAGTCAAACTAAAGCCCATCCCAATGGAGGAAAGACTTACTTTTGAGTGCTTTGTTCGAGGGTGACACAACTGACTCTAGATGCCATCAAATATGGAAATAATGTCCCGATCCCGCTCTTTTTTGGGATATATAATGTTTTTTTCTTTTTCTTTTATATGAAGATTGAAAAAGAATAACAGAATGCTATAGTACAATGGAAAGAACGAGCGTCAGAAAAGCCAATTCTCTAGTTCCTGGGATGGGAACATTCCTATGCGTAATTCAATGTGGTGAAAACTGGTCAATGAAACTCAAAGGAATGTTCTTTCCACAGGTAAAAGCGTGCATCAAGTTGAGAGGCTAAGTGATTGTAAGGTTGATTTTGCAGAAGACATGGTCGAAAAGTGGCTTAAACACGAGCCCAAGTGAAGTCGACTCAAGGCCAAAAGGTGCAAATAGTCAATATGCAATGCAGCAATACAACTCAACACAAATGAGCCTCTAGGGTATAAGTACAGAAAATAGCATAGAAGAACAATAATGACTCTTCAACGCACAAGTCATGGCAGGACTAAAGAGGACTCCCGAGTCTACTCAATGTAGTGGCATGGCCAACAAACGTCAGCGAGGATCTAACTAAGATGCCCATGTAAAGGTTCGCTCTACCATCGCATCATGATATTAAAGTCGGCGAGTGAAAATGGTTTATGAATCAAGACACGATGGGGTGGATCTTATGGCAAAAATATCACACTATGGAGGCTAGGATGCAAAATGCAGTGGAGAGTGTATTCCCTAACCTATATGCCAGTAAGAAAATGATACCTGCCATGATGGGTCTATGGTTATGGGACCGAAGCGATTTCTCCAATAAGTCTCTAACATTTCCTATAAAGATAACCCATTCCCAACACTCTAAGCCAAAAGGTCAAAAACTCCTTAAGATAAAAATCAAATTTTGAAAAAATAATTTTCATCTTTCAACCTATATAAGGACATTTGGACTCATATTTTTGTCATTTGTGTTTTGAGCAAGGAGCTATGGAGAAAAACTCAAAGCAACCTCCTCCATCAAATTCAACCGTTCGAATTGCTTCAAAACTTATAGGTAACCCTTTAATCATGCTTTTAATCATTTTTGATATTTTTTAGATGTTTTTTCATAATTTTGACCGTAGGAAAATATGTTAAAATTTTCAACTCTGTGTACACCCAGTTTGAATAAAGGTAATCCGTGTATATGAGTTCCCTACAAGCCACCGTGTAAAAAGGGAACCTATGTGTGCATGAGTAAAGAATTTTAAACATGAATCTAATGATTTGAAACATCTTTTTTGGGCAGGATGACAATTACCTGGTGTGAAAGGGAGCATAGTGCCATTGATAACCAAGTGATGGAGGATCCAAATGCCTTATATGCTTTGAGAGGTTGTGGCTTGCTAAAATTCTTTAAAATGCCAAACATGAAGGTGAATACTCGATTGCTTGAGTTGTTGATTCATTACTGGAGTGCAGAAGATGATGCATTCATGATTGATTAGATGCCCTTGAGGATCGAGATAGAAGACATATATTTTATCACAGGTCTTTCTCGACTAGGGGAGAGAGTACATTCTACTAGCAAGACAAGAGGTAGTCTCAGTGTGGAATATTACGTCCACATATACTGTCCTAGCCATCTTGAAAAGATTGGAAGTCAGATTCCAATCAAGCATGTAGAGAGTTTTTCATTGAAAATCCTACTATTTACCATAGCCAGGGTAAATGGTTTTGCTACTCTACATCAGGCTTCACGTGTATCCATGAGCCTAGAAGTGGATTGCCTCACTACTGTGTTTGATTGGTGTACACCTCTACTGACCAACATGAAGAACCAACTAACTTCTATTTAGAATGGACAGATGAAGAATTTCAGATATGGCACTATCTTATGCTCGTTCTTCTTTGAGAAAGTACCTAGGCTTCGTCCCAAGGTATTTTCAACCATCAATAGCCTGAGAGATCCGTGGATGGGTAGATGGGCTGACATGATGAAATGCCTAGGGGGTGGTGAGGTCCCCAGGATGACTTTTGATGATGAGTTTTTCCTTTGGTAGGATCAATAGATCATTGCAGTCGACGAATAGCCCTATGCCATAATAGATTTCAGGGGAGATACGGATCTAGTATTGCCACCAGATGCAGCATGAGGTGCCATAGGTATAAATGATTTTTTAATTTTTAATATTTTTTTTCGGATTTTCAATATAAATGAATTAAAAATATTTTTGACGAGACAAGACACTTACAAAATATATTGATCATGTTTCAGATGTGAGACCAGTGAGACTTGATGGATTTCCTCGACATAGGCATCGTGGAAGATATGCCAAAGAGGATGCAGCTGAGACTAAGAGAGTTCTCCATAAAGTTCAGAGGAACTTGGTGAGACTGACATACCAAGTACCTATGATAGTCATAGAGGACTTACCAGAGGGGATGCAGCATCGTGTGGTAGGAGTACAATGAGACTGGGTGCAACTATTTCAACGTGTGGCTAATGCTGTTGTTTATTTTCTAGCTACTCATCTTGAGCCAGATAGATGGATGATCGTATCTTTTTATGATTAGACATGATGATGGGCATAAGCCCAAATTTTGTAGGGCATTTTGTCTTGAATTTTTGTATATTATTTTGGACACAAACACTCTATCTATATACAGATGATTTTATGATGATCATATATACAGATGATATTTCGATTATTTTTGATGTTTTTTAATTTGATGAATGATTTATATGCCAATCCAATGCTTGATTAGCAATAGAATCTGCTAAGGAATTTTCTGATCGTGGAATGTGAACAAATGTGATATAACCAAATGATCGTTGCAACAATCGCACTCTCAAAAATTGGCGATACAAATAGGGATCTCGTACCCAATAAATGTTATTCAACTAAGATACCACCAATTGTGAATCTAAATAAATCATTAACGAATCAATATCAAGAGATATTGCTTCAAATAAAAAATTAATAATAGCAGTATATTCAGCAATATTATTTGAAGCAAGACCGATACATATTCCTCTCGAAACCATCAACTGACCTAATGCATAGTAAATCACCCACACTGTAAAAGCAAGGTTCCGGGTATGCCTACTCGTACCATTGGCAAACCCTAAATATATTGAATCGTCCATCAATATCTGCCAAAGCATGTCAAAAATATCGACATCACTAAAACTGATAGATAGATATGTACAACATATAGTATATACAAATGAGTAAGTGCTCGGTCGAAGCCTAAGCAAAGTACTTCTTAAGGTAGATCCCATTTCTAGGCTTCACCAACTTGTTTCCTTCAAATTCAATCAATTCATATGCTCCCTTTTTTAAAACTCACTTAACAATAAAGGGATCGTACCACATAGACTTAAACTTGCCTTCCCCCAAGGAATCTTTGTCTTGATTGTAGACCAGGACAAGGTCACCTTCAGAAAAATTTCTAGGACGGATAGCTTTATAGTATTGATATTTTACCCTCTTTTTATGGGCTTCGTTTATTGTGGCGACAACTCAACACTGCTCATCAAGATGCTCCAAATGAACGAGATGCTCTTCGAGATTAGAAGTCTCTAGAAGAAGTTCAACAGCTATTTTAAGAGAAGGAATTTCACATTCAACAAGAAAGATAGATTCCAACTCGTAAACCAATTGAAAAGGAGTAAATCTAGTGGAAGTCTTAACTGACGTCCGATATGCCCAAAGTGCCAGATACAACATGATGTGCCAATTGGATCTAGCTTTTTTAATCGTCCTTTGCAGGATTATTTTAAGAGGTTTGTTCATGGATTCGACCTGCCCATTAGCCTGAGGATAATACAGAGATGAATTCTCCTGCTGGAAACCCAACTTGAGAGCTAATTTAGACATTAGTTGATTTTGGAAATGACTGCCATCGTCAGTGACAATCTCTTTAGGGATACCAAACCAGGAAATATCTCGATTGAAGAGAAACAAGGTCATTGTTTCACTGTCATTCTTAAAAGTAGGCATGGCCTCAGCCCACTTCGTAAAGTAGTCTACAGCCACAATGATATACTTTTGATTCCTGTCGAAGGCAAATTACAAGCAGTAAAATCAATGCCCCACTTCGTGAAAGTACCGACGGTGATAACAGGGAAAATTGAAGCTAAATGTGCACGCATTTTTCGAGTATATACCTAATAAGGATGGCATCTTTTAACTGCCTCAATACAATATTTGAAGATTGAGGGCCAAAAGTAGCCTGCTCGCAAAAAAATTTGAGTTGTTGCAAGCCCAGATAGATGACCACCACAAGCTCCACTATGGCAATCATTAAGAACTGACTCAGCATCTTCCAAGGTTAAAAACACCTAAGGATTGAATCAATCCCACGATGATACAATCTATCACTTATAATAACATAATTCTTAGCGAGGTGATGCAACTTTCAACACTTGTCCTTGGAAAAAATGGGCAGAAACTTTGAAGTCTGGAGATATATAATGATATCCCCATACCAAGGATCTTGTGAGGAAATAAGAAATAAATGTTCATTAGGAAAACTTTCCTCATGTATAACATCTTCCCCACAAGGCAACTCTAATATCAACTCTGCAAACACTAAATATTTCTTAGATTTAGCTGATATGAATTCGAGATCGAATTCTTGCAAAATAACAATCCATCTATTATATTTTCCCCCAATCACTCGCCTACTGAGAACAAACTGAAATGGATTAACGGCTGGTAAGACGAACGTTTTTCGAAGCAGAATGTCATGTCGAAGCCGCTGGACAACATTGATAGTTGCCAAAGCTAATTTCTTGATGGGAGAGTAACGCAATTCAGGACCTACTAAGCCTCGGCTTAGATAGTAGATTACATGCTCACATAAGGCATCATCTTCCTGAACCAGAACCTTACCTATGGTTGATTCTGTTGCAGCAAGATACAAGAGGAAATCTCTGTTATAATCAGGTGGACTCAACAATGGGGCAAAGGTTAATGCTTTTTTCAAAGCATCAAAAGGTCATTGCGTGAAATCATCCCATACAAATGGGACCCCTTTATTAAGCAAACGCATAAATTCTTTTGTGATCTCGGCATAATTAGCTATAAGTATTCTCAAGAAATTTCCTTTTCCTTGGAGACTTTGAAGTTAACGTACGAAAGATGAGGGAGGCAATTGAAGTGTTGCCTCAACCTTGAGGGGATCTACACGAATACCCTCTTTTGACATGATGAATCCTAATAGCTGACCGGATGTGACTGCGAAAACGCACTTATTCGAATTCAACCAAATTTTATAAAAATGACACTGTTCAAATATCAACCAAAGATGCCTAGGATGGTCAATTCTCTTTCGAGAACAAGCAGCTAAATCATCCAGATATGCTTCGATAACATGATTGATGTCATGAAAAGCATAAGACATGGCCCACTGAAAAGTGGCTCCAGCATTTTTTAGGCCAAAAGGCATCTTTTTGTATGAAAACGTACCCCAGGGACAAATAAAGGTTGTCTTGTGTTGATATTCTAGATGGATAGTAATTTGATTATAACCAGAGAATTCGTCTATGAACGAAAAAATTGCATTACCCGCACATTCATCAATAATTTGATCAATAAAGGGTGTGGGGTAATTGTCTTTTAGACAAGCCTTATTTAGGTCCCTAAAGTCAATGCATACTCAAATCGTTCCTTGCTTTTTGTCTACGGGGACTAGATTAGAGACCCATTCAGTTAAAGGAATAGGGTATATGAAACCTGCCTTTAGCAGCTTCTCGACTTTAGCTTTTATAGATGTTGCTTTTGTAGGATTAACCAATCGAATTTTTTTACAAATAGGTTTAGCATTTTCATATGTCTTTATCTCATGTTGGACTATAGATGGATCTATTCTAGGCATTTCCTCATAAGACCAAGCAAACACATCACGAAAATCTTTGAAGAGATTGATATAAGTTTGAACTTCTTCAGGGGGACAGACAACTCTAATGAAGACATTTTCAATTATGTTAGGATTCCTAGAGATGTTCACCGGCACAGTTTGTGAGATAATAGACATGTTACCTTCAGTAAAAAATTGTGCTAGTGCTAAAAGATTTAAAACTATATGAACATCATTAGTAGAAGGACTGAACAAACTCGACTCAGTTTCTTGCAAATGAGGGAGGAAATACGAATGATGATGTAGGTCATCCCATGGTCTATCAAAACCCATCATTTCTTCTAAAATTGCTTCCTCAGATGGTAAGATTATATCTAAGAAATCCTGAGCTGAAGTTGAATCAAAGGTCCAGGCCAGAACCACATCTCCATCTAACTCCTCTAGTGAGAAAGGAGTAGGATGGGAGTCTGTAGAGTTAACAATAGATTGATAAGCAATTTTTGTTGTATACATAGGACATGCCATTCCACCTACATGCCCTCCATCTAATGTGGTGGTAGATGAGGGTAAAGGCCAAGGGTCCAAAAAATAATGAGTTCGAAAGAACTCTCTTCGAGAAGGTCCCTTGGAGGATGAAATAACATTGATTCTAGCTGTAGGAGCAGGAAGATCAAAAGTACCCATTAAGGAAGAGTACATTCCAACTCCTAAATTCTCTATAGGTTGCCTGGGATTGTCCACTAATGGAATAGTAGACTCAGAAGATGTGTGGGAGTCACCTAGAGAATAATCCATCTGATCAACTTTTACGATCCTCCCTTCATGAGGAAAACAAAGGATGCGAAATAATGATGATACTATGGCATCCATCTCATAAATCCAATTCCTTCCTAAAAGGAGGTTGTAATCCAAATTTGCATTGACTATTTCTACCTCAATATTTACCCCCTTTCCCCCAACATAGATGGGAAAGGTTGGAATAATCTCATGCGGACTATGAGAATTTCCATCAAATTCCGTCAATAGAGTAGGTGAAGGAACAACTTGAGGTGATCCAATGGCCTTCCAACATGACATGGACGTCACACATGTGGAAGCTCCCTCATCTATAACAACTCGAAACATGTTGGTCTTTCGATATGTGGACTTTATCTGGAAATCCATATGATGCGAGAGCCTCATTTTGATGTTTGACATATCAAAAGTAAACACAAGAGAATTTTTTGGATCTACTGCTCCAATTTCTGAGAGTAATGCACTCCTCTGAGCAGGGCACGACTGGAGTACCTCTAACGCTGACATAGCACAAGGACTCTAAGCTAGATATTCTACAATCAAGTAGTTTTGGGCTGCCCTAGCATTAGGGTTAATGGTCAAGTGCTTTGTGGAGCCTTTCGACATCCGAGGTATAGACTCAATAGAGGGCCTCTCAATATGGAGCGACTCTGAAGCATCAGAAGCATACTTAGCCTTATATGATTCTGATTCACCGTTATCATGTGATCGCATAGCGACATCGATATGTGAACTCATCACGTAGACATTTGATGACTGATCCCCTTCCTAATTTCCCCCTACAGGGGTACCAGTATTAGAGTTCGTGCCTGCAAGTAATTGTTTCCCTTGGGAAAAGGGTTAGTGAAGATAGGCTAGGATCTAGAGGACCCCTACTGCACTAATAAGCATTGAACGTCTTGGATTTTAGGGTAGAGATGAGTCAAATGATATCCATTTCATAACTTGCATGTAAATTTTACTTTTTTCTTGGATTCTTTCCTACCCTTTCTGGCATCATTGTCGGGTTTGTTTTCATTTCCCTTCCCATCCTGGCTCTTTTTCCTACCTCGTCCTTTCTTCTTCCCATTGGATTGTTGGTTTCCTTTGGGGTTAGAAGTTTGGACGGCTTTTATAGACGTAGGTTGGGAAGGTGTAGATACAGACCGAGATGCCTGCATAAGAGAAGCAGTTTGTAAAGACAACTGTTGCAATTGATTCAGAAGGTTAGTCATATCCATCCAACTAGCCCGTTGGCATGGGGACCTAGCTTTGGTTTGGCTATATCAACCTTGGATCTAGGAGCGGCAGGTAGAATTTTTAGAAGAACCCCAGACTGAGAATATATAAGTTCCAACTGTTGGGCTCTGAAAATAGCACGTTCTTCGGTGAAAACACCAGAGAGACACGTTCTTAGAGATCTCAGGTTGTAACGATTTAAGAAACAATTCAAGAATTAATTCTTATGGAATATCGACTTTATTGAGCCTCTTCCTTCTCCTCCATTCCTGGATATGATCCGAAATGTGAGTTGCCTAATCCTGATGGAAATTAGCCAGAAGCTCAGTTCTAGCATCATATCGGACATGCAATTGAAAATGGTTCAAAAATATAGTAGCCAAATCATTGAAAGAAGTGAAGGTGCCCCCTGGAAGTTCTATGTACCACTTAGCCACATTCCCAGTTAGGGTACGTTGAAATAATCTCAACCTGATTGAATCGTCTATCAGGGAGTTTGATGAACACCATAAGTGGAAAGTTGTTACATGGTCACATGGATCTTCACCAATTTTCCCTTCAAATTTAAGTATATCTGAGGGAAGTTTAGTTGGGACCAGAGGCCAAACTGGGTTATACCTAATCGTATCATTAGTTAATTTAGAAAGATCTGGAAAGTTCAACGTTTCAAGAAAAGGTAGTCGCGAAGGACCCTGAGGATTCCACCCGGTGTGGGTGGAACTCCCAACGTTCTAAAAAGAATGGCCTAGATTTTCAAAGGCACCAGGTTGCCTAAAGTAACTCGTAGACCCAAGTGAACCATAAGGAGATCCTTGTGGTCTAGAAAAAAAACCATATTTTGACCAACTCCTACTGAAAAACTTATGTAACTAGTAAAGTTGCCCCCTAGAGAAGTGTTAAAAGGAGTAGAGAGCCCTTGGTAAGGGTTCCATGCATTAGCATAGGGACAAAAGTTTTGGAATGAACTGACAGAAGAATACAACATATTCCCTTTTTGGCCGAAATAAGATTGATTCCCAAATCCTAACCCACTAACCATAGGGTTTGTCCAACCTTGAAATGGATTATAACTTTGACCTAAAGCAGAAAAATGTATTGATCCCAAAGAAGGTTTGGAATGTGGTATATGACCACCCTCGAACGGGAAACCCTGAAAATAAGTTGATCCACTTGCCATGGATGTGGAGGCAGTCGATGGAACACTTAACGGGACCAAAGGAATCGCATTGGTCGGCATTCCAAAAGGGAAAAAACCAATGCCAGAGGAAACAGCTTGAGAACTTCCACTCGAAGATGGAATGGAAGTAGAACCAAATATAGCAGTGCTAGGAGTAATGGAAGGTATAGAAATTGTTCCTCCTCCTTGTACGGATACCATAGTTTTCATACTCATAGAACTTGTTGTGGATGCCATGCTTCTAGTAGTGGTCATTGAAGGAAAAGATCGATATAAACCTGGGCTCGAAGACCTATTCGTCGAAGTCCCGACGTATGACAAAATGTCTGGATGATCGGGAGGAAGAGGAGAATTAGGAGTCAAAATAGACTCAGGGATATCCTCAACTTCAATAACGTCTTCTGACTGGAAGAGGACTCGAGAAAGAGCTGGAGTGCTCCTCTCTAACTCTCTACTTATACCAGGTCTATCTTGTGAATCAATAACTCCAACCGAAGGATCAATCTCCGATCTGCCTGCTGCCACCGATTGGAAACCACTGGTATAATTGCTCCTACACCTTTGAGAATAAGGCTCAGGTCTCGTAAGTGAAAGCCCACGAAGTCTCCTAGACCAATGAGTCAGTCGATCAGCCACTTTGAATTATTTTTAAGAAATCTACTTAAAGACTCAAAAAAGTTGTAAAGTTAGGCCAACTAGGAGCAAAGAGCACTCTCTAAAAGTCCCTAAAGATACAGACAATAAAAATACTTTCAAGTATTTCCGCTCTAGGTGATTAGGACCGGACACCAAAATACAAGAAGGCCAAAATCAAGGGACTTCCGAAAATAGTCTGGGGTAATTACCCCCCAAGCCTACTAGTAAAGGTATTAGAAGAAGTTACACTAACCTCCAGACAATAGCCTTTTCCAGTGCAAGCACCCAAGCTTCACAAGGGTACCCTCCAAAAGTACTGTTGAACGTGACACAATGTCAGCCTCAGGAGCCACGGGATTCCCCTCCGCAACCATCTATGTGATCCCTAGGAAAGGCAACTACAAATACCAACTCGTATCAAAAGCTGGGTAGAACAGTCATGAGGCGGGATCCAACAAGTAGGAGAGGGGGTATCTCTCTTCCTTGTCTTCACTCTCCCTCGTGCTTAACTCCCAGTCATGGAGCTTTCCCGGTCTTTCTAACGATATTGGATTTCGCTCGTTATTCAACTTCTAAGTTTTATAATTTGAGTGGCCTTGGAGAGTTAACTCTCCACTCACCTATTCCAAGGCCCTAATGAACCTAAACTTGTTGGTGTTTGTTAATTTCAAAAATAAAAGTTTTAGATCATCTTATTAATTTGCTTGATTTTATATAGTTGTTCTTTAAGTCAGGGGGAATTACGAGAGTGAAATTGATGATGTTTTATGACGCAAAAGAAAGCAATAGAAAACTAAATATATGCATGCAGTTATTTTCTTCGATGAAGAGTGATTTCTACTTGGGTTCTATGAAAACTTATATATAAGCAAAATATTTTTCTTTTCTTTTCTTAAACAATCCATACACACCCAAAATCTAAAAAGATTAAGAATGCTTAAGATGCAAACTAACCTAATGCAAGTTAAAATGATAATGCAAGATCCTAAACAACACTCGTAAGCAAATGCGGTTCTTTATAGAGTCAATTAAGTCAATCTTGGTAATGAAGAGGGAAAAAATTAAAAACAAATCTCTCTCCAAAGCAAGCAAAACAAATTGCAAAAGAAACCAATTGCTTCACAACAACAAAACAAAAGAAACCGTAAACCAAAATCTTGGAAAAAGAAAAACAAAAGCAATGTTTTTTGTGTTTCTTTTTTTCTTTTAAGGAAACAAAAGCAACTTTTTGAGGTCTCAAAAGAACTATTAAAATTAGAAAGATCAAGAAATAAGCACAAGGAGTCTTTAAATCTTGCAAGTTATAAATCTCATTAATAAATGAAACTTGAAACAAGAGAGACTACAAACTTGCACAAACTGATCCTAAACAGCAAAAAAAGACTTTGAAAAACCAACAAAATGTCCAAAAAGAAAAACTTTCAAAATTTCCAAAAAGGACTCTTAAAAAAGCACAAAAAACAATTAGGCCAATCAAACAAGGAAAAACAAAGCAAGGCAACTTAAAATTCAGGGTGCAAATGAAATCAAATTCAATTTCTTGTTCTGAAAAACTAGAACATCCAATAACTTCAAACATAAGTCTTGAACCCAAGACGCAAATCACAAACTTGCTTAAGAAGCAATCCTAGGCCAACTAGGCTTTTTAGTGAGAAGGAGATTTTGAAAAAGAAAGTTTGCAGGAAAAATGAGTTCTCCAGACAGTAGATGACCATACAATAGCATAAATCACTAGGCAAGAGACCTAACTAGGCAAAGATATTTGAAAAAACAATTCAAAAAATTGTATATGTGACTATGTAAAGACATAGAAGCATGCAGATGCGCTTCTAATATAAGAAACTCGCATATATGCAAGTCTGCTTGAGGAAACATGTGTGTATACGTGACTGTAATCCAAGAAATCAGTGTATACAAAGCTCAATTAGGAAAAACAAAAATCAAGTGCTGATCAAGAAGATCAAACTTGATTCCTGGGACACTAATGAATCAAACAACATTGTAAAAGCAAGAAATCAAGAAAATGAACCCTGATTAAGAACAAACAACCCAAACTAGGAATAACAAGAATGTTATCCCCAGCAGAGTCGCCAATTCTGTTGCGGGTAAGATCACATTAGAGTCTTAGGTTGAAAACCCCAACAGAGCAGATGGCAAACAACAGCAAGAAATTCTCAAGAAAACAACCTAAATGCTTATTCTATTGAATTGTGCAAGAGTGTCCTTACCCGGAGGTCCTACATTTGGGTAGATCCCGCAGGGTGCAAACCCTCAGCGTCTCCTGATATCTTTGAAACCTGGAAATTATTCAAATGAAACATATACAACAGTAGAAACATAAAGCATGTTCATGATATTTTCTTTAGATCATATAAATGAATGAACAATTACACATCAATATAAGATTCATAAATTAATTACAACATAAATCAATGCATAAACATGTTTAATATCAGGAACTGAACAACATTTCTTTATTAAAGTAAGCTACAAGTAAGGTGGAGAAATATGACCTAAGTCCTTCTCTGGCTCCAAGCGGAACCGTCCTCTGGATCCGTCCCTTCCCCGCCTCAGCAATCTTCCTCCACCACCAACACAAGGATATCTCAAGAAAGATGAAGGATATCTCCAATAAGGAAACAAGGGTTTCCTGAAAATTTTGGGAGTGCAAGAGGCATGGGGATTTCGTTAGACTCAATCAGGGATAATCTCACTATAGTATCAATATCTCATATCTTCTCCCTTAAGGCCTTCCCATGGAGGTTTATTTATACTTCTCCAAATTAGTTTTTTCAGTTGGGAAACAGTTGGGCCATGGGCTATAGGAGGTGAGTAACAAGTAAAACCCGTGAACTCCACTCGAAATTAAGGAAAATTATTGTTTTAAGTGTTTTAACACATGTACACAGATTGGGTATATTTTGACCTACGTGTACACGCTTTTATCACAGGGAAAAGTAGCATATAGGGAATAAAACATTGTTTTTAGATTTTGGACCAACTCTGGAAGGAAGAGTTGCCCTAGGCCATAATCAAAGCATCAGATCTACCAAGAGTGGTAAATGGTGCTTTAACACCTTCTAAAGCACTATCCCCCCCTCACTAATTTCTAGCCATAAAGGTTTTCCAAAAATGGCTCACGAAGACACTTAAAATTGTTCATCCTGATGAGGTTGGCAAGACATGAATGAGAAGTTATACTAGACGAAATGGAGGTGATATAGATCATTCTTATTCGGCTATTGGTGTGGATGTTTATTATTGTGAATTAAATTTATCTTTTGATTTCGAACCAACTTCATTTAAACAAGTTTCTTCTCATGATGAATGGAAAGAAGCAATGCATAAAGAGTATGATGCCCTGATAAACAATGGAACCTAGAAGATGGTGGACTCTCCATTTGGAACCAAACTTATTGGTTGCAAGTGGGTCTTCAAAAACAAGTTTAAATCAAATGGCTCACTTGAAAAGCACAAAGAAAGGCTCATGGAAAATGGTTTTGCACATAAATAAGAGGTCAATTATGAGGAAACTTTTTCCCCCACAATAAAATGGGATGCCATCTGGACTCTGTTTTCCTTGGCATCTAAGAATGGATGGAAATTAGATCAAATGGATATAAAAATTACCTTCTTGAATGGAGATGTGAAAAAAAAAGAAAACTATGTCTCAACTAGAAGGAGTTTTTGTGAAGGGACAATAGCATTAAGTATGTAAGCTTATAAAATCCTTATATGGCCTCAAACAAGCATTGTAAAGACCCTCACTAGTACCAAAAAAAATTGTATTCACTTATTTTTAGTTTTTATTACTAGTACCTATGTGGAATTTTATATGTAACTATTTGTATAGATGTTATATTGCTCCTTATTATCAAAGTCCTTTCCTTGTTACACTTAGACTAGTTCTTGTATTTTGTATTGCGACCTATTTAAAATATCATTAAGGAATTCCTTCCTCAACTATCAGCCATTTATCTCTAACTTAATTTTCAAACTTTATTTACAATGACTTACTGTACCACAATTTTATCTCTAACTTTTATATTATCAAAATATATCTACTCACACTATCCTCAACCTTGTTAAATTTGTACCTATGTAATATCACTACAGTTTGGTGTTAGTTTATTACATTTTACAAAAAAATTCGCCTTCGGGCAATTATATTAGCTAGAGTTTCTTTTTACTAGTTACAGGTGGGTTTTTTATTTTAACTTGTCTTATACTACATTGAGTGCTTGAGTTTCTTTTTACTAGTTATAAGTGGGTTTTTAATTTCAATTTTATCTCTAACTTTTATATTATCAAAATATATCTACTCACACTATCCTCAACCTTGTTAAATTTGTACCTATGTAATATCACTACAGTTTGGTGTTAGTTTATTACATTTTACAAAAAAATTCGCCTTCAGGCAATATTAGCTAGAGTTTCTTTTTACTAGTTACAGGTGGGTTTTTTATTTTAACTTGTCTTATTCTACATTGAGTGCTTGAGTTTCTTTTTACTAGTTATAGGTGGGTTTTTTATTTTAACTTGTCTTATTCTACATTGAGTGCTTGAGTTTCTTTTTACGTGGGTTTTTAATTTTAACTTGGCTTATTCTACATCGAGTGCCTGAGTATAAAATATGTGGACCTTGGTATGACATACATATTTGGACTCATATGATGCTAATTCATCTTACGCAAAACCATAATTACGCACAACCATATCATAATGCACATATTGTTTATATCATTCACACCATATATTTTGCATGGTTTACTATAAAGGGATTTGCCACCAGTCTTTGTTCTGAATTATTAATATGGTGGTTATATGTACAGTGTTACTTTCCTCATTGTTATGCATGTGGTAATATTGGATTCATTTAAAACTATATGTATTTCGTATTCCAGGAATTCATAAAATTGGTTATGGATTGTTTTATTATTGAGAGGGAAGTTCTTTTATATTACCATGTATAATTTTTGACCTAACCCGTATTTGCGGTTTATATTGTTTGATGTTGAATGGATGGTAAAGACCAAAATAGGGTTTCACTGTGAGGTTAATGTCCCTTTTGGGTTCCTATTACACCATATTCATTTTTCATCTAACCCTTTTCTGGTCATGGCACTCTACATCTAGGCTTTTTACCCGCAATTTTCAATGACAACTCTCAGTTCTTCAAGAGAAAGGGTCATGGCACTCTACATCTAGGCTTTTTACCCGCAATTTTCAATGACAACTCTCAGTTCTTCAAGAGAAAGGGTCATGGCACTCTACATCTAGGCTTTTTACCCGCAATTTTCAATGACAACTCTCAGTTCTTCAAGAGCGTAATCCAACAGGCATTATTCAAACACCATTTGTTGTCATGTGTCCACTATGTGTCATTCATAAATAATTGACTCCATACTCTATTGAGAAAGAAGCAATTTCCACGGGTATCAATTCAATGCTTCAATCAGAGGTAAAACCTTTAAATTTGGTTTGTTACAACGCTTGTATATTCCAATCTTTCATTGATTAAACCACCGTCATATTCATGTATTATTTATATATATATATATATGTATATAAAAGGTTGCGGGGAATCATTCTTAATGCTAGAGTGGTAAACAATCTACTTACACGCATTCTCTAGAGGAATTTATATATATATATATATATATATATATATATATATATATATATATATATTATAGGTTGTGGGGAATCATTCTTAATGCCAGAGTGGTAAACCATTTACTTACACGCATTCTCTAGAGGAATTTCAATCGATATTTATCTTTGTATTTCAACAAGTGATCTTCCCAAATAATATTGTGAGTCATATTTACAATGCACCTTTTTATTTAAAACTTTTACTTTATCAACCCTTAAGTTCCAGAATGGCTCTATAAGATTTAGGGTTTCAGGAAGGGTTACTTATTTATTTATTTATTTTTTATTTCTTTTCTAGAATCCCTAATATTTTGTGATGTTTGATAAGGGTGTTATATTTTCTTCATTTTGCATTGTATTCCTCTCATGGATAAGATGGTTTTCCTAGAACTTTTTAGAAAAATACTAATACTATATTATTAGGTCTTAATCTTTTTTTTAACCTCTTATTCTATTTCATCATATAGGGTTCAGGGATTATTAGCCTATTTTATGTTATGGGATGCATGATTTCCTAGTTGTCCTTTCTATTTTTAGAATAATTTCTACAAGGTTTTTAGTTTTAATTTCATAATACTTCAGAGAGGTTATTAATTTGGCTTTAACAACCATAATGTGTTTTTTAATTTTTCAACAATCGCTTCCATAGTTTTTAAAAAAATATATTTCAATGCTTCGCTCAAAACCTTAATAGTTACCAGTTCTCTTGTTCGTATAGTTTATTTGTTATAGACATGTACTCATATATTTTATAGTCCTGATATAGCTAAATCCCTTTGTCTTTTTCGCAGAAAACTCCTTAAGGTGTCATAGACTACCATAAAAAGGTACCTTTTACTTCTTGGGTATGGTTTATAGTCGGCTACCTCTTATTTTAAGCCCATAGACTATAGTTTGTTAATAACCATCATACTTGTTGTATTGTTATGCTAGGTATTATTTTATGGTTTTCACCAAACCATATTACGTTTTCAGGTTACCAATTGCTGGAATTTTTAATTCTAATAATTGCATTGTGCTTTTCACCAGATTGGAGAATCCTCCAAAGCCTCTGGATATTCTTGTGAAAAGGAGGGGTTTCTTTGTGATGGCAACGTTCAAACTTTTCATCTTTTGTTTGTTACAGATCCATTTGGGCACATCACTCCCATCATCCAGATCAATGTTTTAGGGCTCATCAAACCCTAATTTCAGTTGCTACATGCCCTAAATAAGTCACCCTTTTGAATGCCTCCTTCCCAGACAGTTTCATGACTTGAAGACATCCTGAAATGACCTCTAGAGGGACCAGCGCAGGTAGGCCCATGTAAGGGTGTGCTGCAGAGTAGTTGAGTCCATGCCAGGGTGCTCTGCAAAGCACTTAGGCCCTCTTTCACCTGCGCTGGGTGAGATTGAGAGAAATTCACATAAGGTTTGGGGAATATTCTTATCTCTTAGAGTCATCTAGAAGTTTCCCTCACTTATCAACTCCTATGAGCTCGAAAATGGATGAGGAATGAGTTAAGATGCATCATATCCTCTCATCCCTTCCTCCATGGAACTAATTCTAAGTATGGAAGGCCATTCAATACCCCCATTTATGACATAACCTCCTTCATCATCCTATAAATTTAACAATCATCTAAGTGATCAAGGGGTTGGACTATGTTGGATTGTAAGGAGATAATGTTGCTATGAGAATTGACTTTGAGACAAGTATTGTTATGCTACAAGTTTGTCATGCTTTTGATGTGATGTGGATGGGATCCAAGCCAGAGGAGTGAATTCGAATCAAACTTGATGGTTGTAATTCTTTCTTCTATTCAATAAAGTATTTGAAACTTTTTCCCATATGCTTATCTTGTTATATGATGCTTATATGTGTTAATGTATCTGATTCCGTTTACTTGTATTCAATAGATCTTATGCTCTGATCAATTCTTTGTCTTTTGGTAATGTTTACATGTACTTATCAAGGGAGCGACAAGAACGATACAAAGGAGAGAAGAGGAAACTGGAACTACAAGTAGGTCTTCTCATATTCTTTGTCTTATCGATTGCTTATAGGAAAAGGATAAAGTGCTTTAAACTATTGTTCTAGATATGGCTACTTATCTAGGGAATTAGTATTTATCCGTAGATACCAAGTTCTCAAAAACAAATTGGCGACTCCACTGGGGACAAATCATCCTTCCTAGTAGCCTATCGACCTCCTAAGACACTCTTGTAGACCCTACTTGTGTTCATTTATTGTATTTCAGCTCTTTTGCATTGAATTTTGGTCAAAAACTGTGTCAAATTGCCTCTTGAAATGGCTCACTATCACCAACACAAGCTTGTGAGGGACACAGTGCACTGCAGAGCACCCTTGGCTTTGGGACAATGCTCTAAAGTGCATTGTCTCCCATTCAGGGCTGCGCTGATCCTCCTAGGGTTAGTTTCCCACCTTTGGATTGAGTTTTTCGCCAAATTTCCTCTATTTGATTGCTTGCTGATTGATCAATGAATGTCATGTCATAGAAAACAAGTTTTTATCTCCTTTGCTATCCCTACTTTGACTTGGTTGATTAATGTTTCTTAAATGTTTTCTTTGTCATTATTGGTCCATAGTCAAAGTTAGATTATAGTCAATTAATCTTTGTTCGAAAGAAAGTGTCGTAAAAGTGTTCTTTTCCTTCGAAACAAAATTGTAGTAAAGTCTTTGTTCTTGTTAAAGATTGATTGATTGTGTGTGCATTAGTTTCCTTTTGTTCATATTCACATTAAGGAAATCAGAAAGAAATACATGAATTTTGCATTGAAAATTTTGTGTGTGCTCATAGGAATAGTTTAGGGAAATTGCATTAGATTGTGCTCTTTTCTCTTTGATCAAAAGAAATCTGATTGCTCTATCCCTATTAGCTAGGATTTTCATTGTTAAATTGAATGGAAAGAATGCTTATCATAATAGTTTCATTCCTAGGAATTTCAAAATACATCACGTGGTGAACTTGAAAGGAAAATTCCTAAGCAATATCAACTTAAAATTAACATCAATTTACCTAATGGAGCATTGTCATCTAACAAAAAACATTTAGTGGTTCTAGGCTAGAGACATGTTCCGGTGTCGTAAAACAAATTAGTTGTCGCTAACTTTTCTACAATACATCCTGAGTGTGATACCTCATTCGACATACGTGAGTATATCGTAGCTCATCCACGTACCTTCAGGTATATAGGGTGGTGTTACAATACGTAAAGTATATGGGAATGCTCTCACTGTGCGGTTTTGTATTAGACAACGCTTATACAGATTGGACCTCCACGTAATTTCGAGTATATATGGGAGGACAAAACTAGGTTATTATCCATCCTTAGGTAACCGATTTGGCCGTCTTGTACACTATGATACACCAAACACAGCATTCGGGGAGATTTCTTACCCATACTTCTTGGTTTGTCGGGAGGTATTCTACAGTTTGCAGTTGCTTGGTAAACCTTTTGCATAGTTTACCCCTTTTTGTTTTTTTTTGTAATAAAATTAATCAGCAATCGTGGAGGAACATCAACCCTTACCCTATCGTTTGTAGAGAACAATGAGAAAACTGCCTTTGCCACCTAAAGCTACACCTATTCGATCAAAGCAGTCTCGTTTAACTGAGTCAAGTACATCAAGAACTCTTGGTTCTTCATCTAAATTACCATAATCATCCATTTCGGTAAGTACTGAGACTCTAGTTACTCCAACTATTTTTGGTATATTTGTTACTGAAGAAGAAGTTTCACAATTACCTAAGGACACTACAATTGATACTAGTGAAACAGTAACCGAAGTTATTCAACAACAAGTTGATCCTCAACTTGAAGTTGTTTAACAAGAAATTACTTCTGAACTTGAATCAGTTCAAACGGAAGTTACTTTTGAACCTGAAGTTGTTCAGGAACCTCTCCCTGAAATTATTGTTCTTTTACCAAAACATTTGTACTTCGAATTTAAACATTCAGAAGTTGTTACTTTACCGAAATATGATCAATTGGTTAACCCTCAGACATCAGTAACTACTAAAACTTCCACTTTACCAACACCAGAAATCTATTACGGACCTGATGGTGAAGTTATTCCACCTAGTTTAATTGTTGTTGAGGAAGAGTTTGAAGAAGATACTACACCTGGAACCCCATTCCATTTGGAACCAAGCTTTATATTTACCCTTATACTCCTTATTTTACTGCTTCTTTTGATCCTGCTTCTTTTCAAGTACCCGTTGATTCTTTAGGATATATGTTGGTCAGTTAACTATGGTTGAACAACCTTCAACATCCCATATTGTATCATTTGATGCAGTTGTGGCAAAATCTTCTGTCACAACCTCTTCGATGTTTTATATTACTCCTGAGTCACATCTATATGGTGAATTGTCCATCTCGGTTGGTTACCAATCTTTATCTGGAACCCACTCAGGGGTTGCTTCTACATCATGGCCATCACCCATGCCATCAACCAGAATTTTACCTGGTTCTTCATTTACAGGAGCTCAAAATTTTGATCCTTCATATCAATATCAAACTAGGAAATCTAGTCAACAACGACCTATGTATCCATTACATATTGGATTTCCACCATATGGAGAGCAATATGCTTATTCACTTTATCCTCCATGTTCTGGAGGACCATCATATGGTAGCATCCCTTCGTATTCAGGTCAGTGTGGAATGCGAGTCTGTCAATGGAAACCAATAATGCTAGTTCAACCAAGGCTTGTGTATCCAACACAACCAATGCAAACTATGTTAGTTATTCCTACTACACCTGTTGTTACCACTGTACTGCAGTTACAAGTTCAAATGGTTGTATCTCAACCTGTACAAACTGGTCCTTCTACCCTGCAACCACAATTTTCAGGTCAAGAAGTCCAAGTTTCTCAGGCCGGTGTACAACAACCACTTGTATCTGGGGTCCAACAACCTCAGGTTAGTGTACCTTTATTTGTAGTGACTCGAACTTACACTGGTATAGTTTATTCACAACCTCGTCAACCTTACATTACTAGACAACAACAATCGTTAAATCAACAACAGTTGTACCAACAACACAAAAGCTTATTCAACAACTATGGCAGCCCCAATATCAACAGCCTCAATTCCAGCAATTCCAACCATAATTTAGACCTACCCAACAAGCTCAACCTGGGTTTGGACAATATCAAGCTTACCAAGGACCTGGTCAACAAGGCTTTGTTGGTTATGGACAACCACAAATTCAACCTAATTATCAACAACCACCTTATACCAGATTTGTTCAACAACCACCTTATCAAGGTTACCAGATACAAATGCCCTATGCTGGTATGAAAATACCTATTGCTCAATCAATTCCATCATATCCTGGGTATGCTCAACCTAACTTGAATCGACAATTGTCATTTGTAGCAACTCTTGAATTACCATATTTAAACTGGCTCACTAATGATCCAATTTTATATGCACCTTGGTGGTTGGTGATTCCGCATAAGTTACCTTCTGACATTTTGAAATTCAATGGAAATCCTGGAGAAGACCCATCAAATCATGTCATGACTTTTCATTTGTGGTGTTCATCAAACTCCTTAAATGATGACTCAGTTAGACTCTGTCTTTTCCAAAGAACGCTTACTGGTCTGGCTGTGAAGTGGTACATTGAGTTACCACGAGCTTCTTTCGACAACTTTACGACTTTAGCCACCACATTTTTGACCCACTTCCAGTTACCTATCAGATACAAGAATGGAGCAGAACTCCTAACCAACTTTAAACAAACTACTGCTACTCATATTATACCATATTCATGAGTGGCAACGTCGTCGTTGAATGCTTAAGACTTATGTTCCTAATCAGCTTTTGGCTGAGTGGTTTATAAAATCCCTACTTCCATCAATCACAAAGGATGTGGCGAAAGGTGGAGTTGTCACAGAAGATCACGTAATTTCTCATGCCCAATATTTGGATTTGATTTATACACAATCCAGCATGCTCTATGACAAGATTCTGAATGCACCCCGACTAGCTTTCATTGTTCCTCCTCCTCCACAATCGAGTAAGGACTCTCATGCCGGTGATGGTGTGATTAGTTCTTCGAGTACGCAAATGTCAGGTAGACCATCTGGTCAAACACTTGCCATTTCCAATCAAACTTCCAATGCATTAGAAAACACTCTTGCTTCCGAATTCAATGTCGTGTCATATGACAAAGGCAAGAATCAAAAGCAACTAGGAGGCAAGAAGAAACAAAATAATCCCCCTCAAAAGTAATCATTTGATTCCTCTACTTCGGCAAGGAAACCTCGTTATCTGTGTCTAATATGTACTGACAAGAATTTTACAAGAGATTGTCCACACCGCTCGGAAGTCTCTAAGCTTTTAAAGACTCCTAACACATCTGTAGTGTTGAATGATCTGTTTCCAAACCCGGAGACACATTTGGTTACGACATACCATGCTTCCACATCCCAAGTACCTATGTTGTCCATTACAAAGCCTCAAAATGAAGTGTTGGTGTCGACACAAAAATAAAGATTATGGAAATCCACCATCATCGTCGAATAATCAAGCCAATGATCAACCTAATCTTTTGACTTCGACTTCATCTAAAAATATTCCACCACCTATTGCACCATAATTGACAATAAAACCATCAAAGGGAGTTGTGCATAAATCAACATTTAACCCTCAAGCTCGAGCAGCTCAGAACTATAACATAGTAGAAGACCTTTCTCAATCACCTTCTACTATGTCGACACTCGAGGTGTTACAAAACTGTCCCTCCCAGAAGCAGGCTTTTCTGTCAGCAATTAGTGGAATAGACCCTATGGATTCCAATCTTGTGGTTATTAACCATGCATGATATACACCACAGTTACCAGCACAATTAGCTTTCCTAATTCAAGTATCAATAAAAATGTTCACCGAACTATTATTGATGAGGGGGCATCTACTTGCATTATGTCAATGAGCTGCTAAAAAGCACTTGGTTCACCGTCGTTGTCACGATCACCAACACCGTTAAAAGCTTTCGACGGACGAACATATATGCCTAGTGGGATTTTGATCCGTTAATGAAAAAGGTATTATATAATATGTGTGAAGTTGCTTATGTTACTTAATGCAACGGATCAAAAATATTGCAAATAACATAAACACATAAACAACTTGAAAAATACATTCAAACATATCAACACAGCCAAATTTAAAAAAACGAATTCACCAGATTTCCTAGCTATGTCTCCTGGTCCTTTCACTTCCAGTGTTAACCTCTTTATTATATCTTCAAATTATTGTTACATGTATGAGCTCAAAAACAGAGTCTCAAATACGAAAATGGAACTCACCACTGTGTTCAGCTCAAGTTTTCAAGTCAAAACAAGTATAAACTCGACTATATTTGGTTATTATGACCTCCAGACCCCCTGGAATGGTCCAAAACCACATTCGTTATCTTTTTTGGTGTTATGGTATTAATATACCATGTATAGTTCCAAATTGTGTGAACGTAGAACAATACGATAACATTAAAAACAAAGGATAAACCAAAGTAACGTCAGGCATGGGGTTGACCCCGACCGTCCGGCGTTTTCCCAGCGTAGATCCTGATACCAAACGATCCAACGGTTGTCACGTTCCCCACCCAATCCCACGGCTTGGCTAATCTCCACCATCGATTCATCCTGCTCAATCCTACGATTGTCGCACAATATCGCGTTCCCACTATCCCAATGGTTAAGACTCTGAAATCATGCGAGAAAAGTTATTTTGGTGTGCTACGTGTCGACCACTGAGTGGAATCGCATGAATTTTCAAAAAACCACTTCCCACATTTAGGGTGCGTGAGAAACCATTTACCACATTCCTGCCGAAACTTAAAGAAGTTTAACTTCTTTTGAATAACCATATTGTGTCTGTTTTCAAGGTTAACCTGCTTGTATGTCTTGACACGATATGCGTCGATCTCCTCTGATCAAGCGATCTCTGCTCTCATTCATTGATCGGACAGATCCAATCACATGTTGTATGAACTAATCACAAATTTCCATGTCACCTTCTACGTTGACATCATCCAGAACCTGTGACTCATTCTTGGGTTTCCACGTGTCTTATTGACGTAGGCATTGACCGTTGACCTAAATCTTTGATCGGCTTCTAATTTCTTCATCCGAACTTAGATTTACATGATGTTTGCACCATTGGATTCATATTAACGAGCACTTCAACGTGAACTCACTTTCACCTATATTTGAAGACTTTTATCTAGAGGCAAAACTAAATCCATTTTGGATCACTCCTCCCCACTAGAAACTTTCGGTCCACCAAAAGTTGGTTTTAGCCGTCGAGTAAGTGAGGATAAAGTTCCCTCACTTTTCCAATCTCTATCCATCATGCTTTACTTGGATTTTTACCTTTGAGTCCAACTCGAAGATACTCAACATTTCCTCGTCATGAAGTCCTTATCCTCCTGTCAAGAACGGTGTCCTCCTATAGCTCATTGAGATACTCAAGTAAAATATCTTCAATGGAAGGTAGCTTACCTTGCTCTTCAGGATCTTCAATCAATGAAGGTTCATACAATCGCAAGTTTTCAACATTTGCGACAGAATAGATTTGCATATAAGCTGGTAGATCTAGGTGGAAATCATTTTCACCAATTTTGTCAAGTATTTTGAAAGGACCATATCTAATTGGTTTCAACTTTTTACCTCCCCCTTGAGTCTTTCTTTGCTGATATACAACCAGACTTGATCACCAACTTGAAAAGTATGCTCAACTAGATGCTTGTCATGTTGCGCCTTATACCTTGATTGGCTTCTTTCCAGTTGTTCATGTACTACCTCGTGAATTTCCTAGATTTGTTCAATGAACTTGGTTGCTTTTTCCACATCACTGTATCCATCAACTGCTATGTCTTTACCAAAGACAAAATCCAAGGGAGACTTTGGTATAGAACCAAAACAAGTCTCAAAAGGATATATCTGAGTAGAAGAATGTTTTGCATGATTGTAAGCATGCTGCACATAACACAAATGCTCATCCCAAAGCTTGGGATGCTTGCTGCGATATCCTCGAAGCAACTGTATCACTGTCTTGTTGACCACTTCTGTCTAACCATATGTTTGTGGATGAAATGTCGTGCTCTTATTTAACTTTGTGTCCATTAACTCCCATAAACTTGACCAAAATTTCCCAACAAATCGAGAATCTCGATCAGATACAATAGAAGTGGGTAACCCAAAATGAACCCATGCATTTTGAAAGAAAGACTTTGCAGTTTTTTCATCTGTGACCTATTTATTACATGGTGTCAAAATACACATCTTACTGAACCAATCCACAACTACATACAAATAATTATGACCCTTTCTATACTTTGGCAATCCCCCAAAAAAATCCATGGAAACACTTTCCCAAGGACGAGAAGGAATTGGAAGTGGAGTATACAAACCTAATTTTCTATTACTTGGCTTGCTTGTAGCACACATAATACATCCTTTAATATATCTAGAAATTGTCTCATTCATTCATGGCCAATAGTAGAATATTTGTAATTGTGCAACTGTTTTACTTACACCAAAATGACCTAATATGAGAGAAGTATGTGCTTCTCGAATTATATTAACTCTTTTAGTTTGTGGAATGCATAAATTTCCCAAATTTTATAAGAGTTTGTCCTTTATGAAATAATCCAATTCTTCTACCTGTTTGCCATGACTTAAAGTTGCATATACATCCTTAAAATATGTGTCTTGAGCATATTGTTCAATGTAACTTTCATGAATTACCAAATTATGCTTAAGTATTGTGGATGCATTTATAATTGGTCTTGATAACATGACTGCAACCTTATTATGTATGCCCTTCTTATATCTGATAACGAGATGAAATTGTTATAGAAAACCCATCCACCTGTAGTGTCTTGATTGTTGCAAATTAGTTTGTGAGTATAAGTATTGTAGTGGTTGATGATCTATTTGTATGATTGTTTCTTTACCCATTATATAATGTTTCAACTTTTTAACACTCTGAACTAATGCATACAATTCTTTATCATATGTAGGATAGTTAACTACTACTGATGTGAATGTCACATAATGAAAGCATACAGGCTTCATGTGCCGCATCAACACTGCCCCCATGGCATATTCACTTGCATCTGTCTCGATCTCAAATGGATGCTAAAGATCTGGAAGTGCTAGTACTGGCATTGTACTGATCATTTCTTTCAATGTGTCAAAGGTTTTTTGTTGTTTGCCTCCCCATTGAAACACCTGTTTCACACTTTTCAAAGCATGTAAAGGAGCTACAATCAAACAAAAGTTAGCAATAAAATTTCTCCAATATTGCGCTGCCCCTAAGAAACTTCTTACTTCTGTAGCAGTATTAGGCTTATGCCAATTTACAATGACTTCGACCTTAGAGGGATCTGTCTTCAATTCACCACCCCCTACAATAGAACCCAAATAATTCAAAGATGTTCTGCCACATTCACATTTTGACAGTTTTACATAGAGATTTTCTCTTTTCAAAACATCAAAAAATTGCTTTACATGCTTTACATGTTCATCCCATGTTCCATAAGATAAAAGTCAACTTTTGAAAAAATAATTCCATAAGATAAAAGTCAACTTTTGAAAAAATTCCATAAGATAAAAGTCAACTTTTGAAAAAATAATTTTTATCTTTCAACCTATATAAGGACATTTGGACTCATATTTTTGTCATTTGTGTTTTGAGCAAGGAGCTATGGAGAAAAACTCAAAGCAACCTCCTCCATCAAATTCAACCGTTCAAATTGCTTCAAAACTTCTAGGTAATCCTTTAATCATGCTTTTAATCATTTTTGATATTTTTCATATGTTTTTTCATAATTTTGACCGTAGGAAAATATGTTGAAATTTTCAACTCTGTGTACACCCGGGTTGAATAAAGGTAATCCATGTATATGAGTTCCATACAAGCCACTATGTAAAAAGGGAACCTACATGTGTGCGAGTAAAGAATTTAAAACATGAATCTAATGATTTGAAACATATTTTTTGGGCAAGATGACAATTACCTAGTGTGAAAGGGAGCATAGTGCCATTGATAACCAAGTGATGGAGGATCCAAATGGCTTAGATGCTTTGAGAGGTTGTGGCTTACTAAAATTCTTTAAAATGCCAAACATGAAGGTGAATACTCGATTCATTGAGTTGTTGATTCATTACTGGAGTGCAGAAGATGATGCATTCGTGATTGATCAGATGCCCTTGAGGATCAAGATAGAAGACATATATTTCATCACAGGTCTTTCTCGACGGGGGGAGAGAGTGCATTCTATTGGTAGGACGAGAGGTAGTCTCAGTGTGGAATATTACATCCACATATACTGTCCTAGCCATCCTGAAAAGATTGGAAGTCAAATTCCAATCAAGCACGTAGAGAGTTTTTCATTGAAAATCCTACTATTTACCGTAGCCAGGGTACATGATCATGCTGCTCTACATCAGGCTTCACGTGTATCCATGGGCCTAGCAGTAGATTGCCTCACTATTGTGTTTGATTGGTGTACACATCTACTGACCAACATGAAGAACCAACAAACTTCTATTTAGAACGGACATATGAAGTGTTTCGGATATGGCACTATCTTATGCTCGTTCTTCTTTGAGAAAGTACCTGGGTTTCGTCCCAAGGTATTGTCGACCATCAATAGCCCGAGAGATCCGTGGATGGGTAGATGGGCTGACATGATGAAATGCCTAGGGGGTGGTGAGGTCCCCAGGATGACTTTTGATGATGAGTTTTTCCTTTGGTGGGATCAATAGATCATTGCAGTCGACGACTACCCCTATGCCATAATGGATTTCCTGGGAGATACGAATATAGTATTGCCACCAGATGCAGCATCAAGTGCCATAGGTATAAATGATTTTTTAATTTTTTAATTTTTAATATTTTTTTTGGATTTTCAATATAAATGAATTAAAAATATTTTTGACGAGACAAGACACTTACAAAATATATTGATCATGTTTCAGATGTGGGACCATTGAGACTTGATGGATTTCCTTGACATAGGCATCATTGAAGAGATGTCGAAGGGGATGCAGCTGAGACTGAGAGAGTTCTCCATAAAGTTTAGAGGAACTTGGTGAGACTGACACACCAAGTACCTATGATAGTCATAGAGGACTTACCAGAGGAGATGTAGCATCGCGTGGTAGGAGTACCACAAGACTGGGTGCAACTATTTCGACGTGTGGCTAATGTCGTTGTTTATTTTCTAGATACTCATCTTGAGCCAGATAGATGGATGATCATATCTTTTTATGATTAGACATGATGATGGGCATAAGCCCAAATTTTGTAGGGCATTTTGTCCTAAATCTTTGTATATTATTTTAGACACAAACACTCTATCTATATATAGACGATTTTATGATGATCATATATACAAATGATATTTCGATTATTTTTTATGTTTTTTAATGTGATGAATGATTTATATGCCAATCCAATGCTTGATTAGCAATAGAATCTGCTAAGGAATTTTCTGATCGTGGAATGTGAACAAATGTGATATAACCAAATGATCGTTGCAACAATCGCACTCTCAAAAATTGGCGATACAAATAGGGATCTCGTACCCAATAAACGTTATTCGGCTGAGATACCACTAGTTGTGAATCGAAATAAACCATTAACTAATCAATATCAAGAGATATTGCTTCCGATAAAAAAATTAGTAATAGCAGTATATTTAGCAATATTATTCGAAGCAAGACCGATACATACTCCTCTCGAAACTATCAACTGGCCTAATGGATAGTAAATCACCCAAACTGCAAAAGCAAGGTTCCCAAGTATGCCTACTCGCACCATTAGCAAACCCTAAATATATTGAATCATCCATCAATACCTGCCAAAGCAGATCAAAAATATCGACATCACTAAAACTGATAGATAGATATGTACAAACATATAGTATATACAAATGAGTAAGTGCTCGGTCGAATCCTAAGCAAAGTACTTCTTAAGTTAGAGCCCATTTCTAGGCTTCACCAACTTGTTTCCTTCAAAGTCAATCAATTCATATGCTCCCTTTTTTAAAACTCGCTTGACAATAAAGGGACCGTACCACATAGACTTAAACTCGCCTTCCCCCAAGGAATGTTTGTCTTGATTGTAGACCAGGACAAGGTCACCTTCAGAAAAATTTCTAGGATGGACAACTTTATAGTATTGATATTTTACCCTCTTTTTATGAGCTTCGTTTATTGTGGTGACAACTCGACGCTGCTCATCAAGATGCTCCAAATGAACGAGGCGCTCTTCGAGATTAGAAGTCTCTGGAAGAAGTTCAACAGCTAGTTTAAGAGAAGGAATTTCACATTCAACAAGAAAGATAGATTCCAACTCGTAAACCAATTGAAAAGGAGTAAATCTAGTGGAAGTCTTAACTGACGTCTGATATGCCCAAAGTACCAGATACAACATGATGTGCCAATTGGATCTAGCTTTTTTAATCGTCCTTTGCAGGATTATTTTAAGAGGTTTGTTCATGGATTCGACCTGCCCATTAGCCTGAGGATAATACAGAGATGAATTCTCCTGCTGGAAACCCAACTTGAGAGCTAATTTAGACATTAGTTGATTTTGGAAATGACTGCCATCGTCAGTGACAATCTCTTTAGGGATACCAAACTAGGAAATAACTCGATTGAAGATAAACAAGGTCGTTGTTTCATTGTCATTCTTAAAAGTAGGCATGACCTCAGCCCACTTCATAAATTAGTCTACGGCCACAATGATATACTTTTGATTTCCTGCCGAAGGCAGATTACAAGCAGTAAAATCAATGCCCCACTTCATGAAAGGACCGACGGTGATAACAGGGAAAAGCGAAGCTGGATGTGCACGCATTTTTTGAGTATATACCTAATAAGGATGGCATCTTTGAACTGCCTCATTACAATATTTGAAGATCGAGGGCCAAAAGTAGCCTGCTCGAAAAACTTTTTGAGTTGTTGCAAGCCCAGATAGATGACCACCACAAGCTCCACTGTGGCAATCATTAAGAACTAACTCAACTTATTCCAAGGTTAAACAACACCTAAGTATTGAATCAATCCCATGATGATACAATCCGTCACTTATAATAACATAATTCTTCGTGAGGTGATGCAACTTTCTACACTTTTCCTTGGAAAAAAATAGGCAGAAACTTTGAAGTCTGGAGATATATAATGATATCCCCATACCAAGGATCTTGTGAGGAAATAAGAAATAAATGTTCATTAGGAAAACTTTCCTCGTGTATAACATCTTCCTCACAAGGCAACTCTGATATCAACTCTGCAAACACTAAATATTTCTTAGATTTAGCCGACATGAACTCGAGATCGAATTCCTGCAAAATAACAATCCAAATATAATAGATGGATTATGACATTCTACTTCGAAAGGGATTAACGACTGCTAAGACGAACTTTTTTCGAAGCAAAATGTCATGTCGAAGCCGGTGGACAACATGGATAGTTGCCAAAGCTAATTTCTTGATGGGAATATAACGTATTTCAGGACCTACTAAGCCTCAACTTAGATAGTAGATTACATGCTCACATAAGGCATCATCTTCCTGAACTAGAACCTTACCTATGGTTGATTCTGTTGCAACAAGATACAAGAGGAAATCTCTGTTATAATCAGGTGGACTCAATAATGGGGCAGAGGTTAATGCTTTTTTTCAAAGCATCAAAAGGTCATTGTGTGAAATCATCCCATACAAACAGGACCCCTTTATTACGCAAACGCATAAATCCTTTTGTGATCTTGGCATAATTAGCTATAAGTCTCCTCAAGAAATTTCCTTTTCCTTGGAGACTTTGAAGTTGACGTACAAAAGATGAGGGAGGCAACTGAAGTGTTGCATCAACCTTGAGGGGATCTACACGAATACTCTCTGTTGACATGATGAATCCTAATAACCGATAGGATGTGACCGCGAAAACGCACTTATTCAAATTCAACTGGATTTTATAAAAATGACACCGTTCAAATATCAACCGAAGATGCTTAGGATGGTGAATTCTCTTTCAAGAACGAGTAGCTAAATCATCCAGATATGCTTCGATAACGTGCTTGATGTCGTGAAAAGAATAAGACATGGCCCGTTGAAAAGTGGCTCCAACATTTTTTAGGCCAAAAGGCATCTTTTTGTATGAAAACGTACCCCAAGGAAAAATAAAGGTTGTTGATCTTCTAGATGGATAGTAATTTGATTATAACCAGAGAATCCGTCTATGAACGAAAAAATTGCATTACCCGCACATTCATCAATAATTTGATCAATAAATGGCGTGGGGTAATTGTCTTTCGAACAAGCCTTATTTAGGTCCCTAAAGTCAATGCATACTTGAATAGTTCCTTTCTTTTTGTCTACGGGGACTAGATTAGGGACCCATTCAGTTAAAGGAATAGGGTATATGAAACCTACCTTTAGCAGCTTCTCAACTTCAGCGTTTATAGATGTTGCTTTTCTAGGATTAACCGGTCGAATTTTTTTACAAATAGGTTTAATAGTTTCATATGTCTTGATCTCATGTTGGACTATAGATGGATCTATTCCAGGAATTTCCTCATAAGACCAAGCGAACACATCACGAAACTCTTTGAAGAGATTGATATAAGTTTGAATTTCTTCAGGGGGACAGTCAACTCTAATAAAGACATTTTCAATTATGTTAGGATTCCTAGAGATGTTCACCGATACAGTTTGTGAGATAATAGACATGTTACCTTCGGCAGAAAACTGTGCTAGTGCCAAAGGATTTAAAACTATATGAACATCACTAGTAGAAGGATTGAACAAACTTGACTCAATTTCTTGCAAATGAGGGAGGAAATACAAACAATGATGTAGGTCATCCCATGGTCTATCAAAACCCATCATTTCTTCTAGAATTGCTTCCTCAGATGGTAATATTATATCTAAGAAATCCTAAGTTGAAGTTGAATCGAGGGTCCATGCCGGAGCCACATCTCCATCTAACTCCTCTAGTGAGAAAGGAGTTGGATGGGAATCTACAGAGTTAACAATAGATTGATAAGAAATTTATGTTGTAGACATAGGACATGCCATTCCACCTACCTGCCCTCCATCTAATGTGGTGGTAAATGAGGGTAAAGGCCAAGGTCTGAAAAATAATGAGTTTGAAAGAACTCTTTTCGAGAAGGTCCGTTGGAGGATGAAATAACATTGATTCTAGTTGTAGGAGTAGGAAGATAAAAAGTACCCATTAAGGAAGAGTACATTCCAACTCATAAATTCTCTATAGGTTGCCTGGGATTGTCCACTAATGGAACAGTAGACTCAGAAGATGTGTGGGAGTCACCCGGAGAATAATCCATCTGATCAACTTTTACGATCCTCCCTTCATGAGGAAAACAAAGGATGCAAAATAATGATGATACTATGGCATCCATCTCATAAATCCAATTCCTTCCTAAAAGGAGGTTGTAATCCAGATTCGCATCGACTATTTCTACCTCAATATTTACCCCCTTTCCCCCAACATAGATGGGAAAGGCTGGAATAATCTCATGCGGACTATGAGAATGTCCATCGAATTCCGTCAATAGAGTAGGTGAAGGAACAACTTGAGGTGATCCAATGGCCTTCTAACATGACATGGACATCACGCATATGGAAGCTCCCTCATCTATAATAGTTTGAAACATGTTTTTCTTTCGATATGTGCACTTTATCTGGAAATCCATATGATGCGAGAGTCTCATTTTCATGTTTGACATATTAAAAGTAAGCACATGAGAATTTTTTGGATCTACTGCTCCAATTTCCGAGAGTAATGCACTCCTCTAAGCAAGGCACGACTGGAGTACCTCTAATTCTAACATAGTGCAAGGACTCTAAGACAAATATTCTACAATCGAGTAGTTTTGGGCTGCCCTAGCATTAGGGTTAATTGTCGAGCGCTTTGTGGAGCCTTTCGACATCCAAGGTATAGACTCAACAGAGGGCCTCTCAATATGGAGCGGCTCTGAAGCATCGGAAGCATACTTAGCCTTATATGATTCTGATTCACCGTAATCATGTGATCGCATAGCAACATCGATATGTGAACTCATCATGTAGACATTTGATGAATGATCCCCTTCCTTATTTCCCCCTGCGAGGGTACCAGTATTAGAGTTCGTGCCTACAAGTAATTGTTTCCCTTCGGGAAAAGGGTTAGTGAAGATAGGCTAGGATCCAGATGACTCCTACTGCACTAATAAGCATTGAATGTCTTGGATTTTAGGGCAGCGATGAGTCAAATGATCTCCATTTCATAACTTGCATGTAAATTTTACTTTTTTTCTTAGACTCTTTCCTACCCTTTCTGGCATCATTGTCAGGTTTGTTTGCATTTCCCTTCACATCCTGGCTCTTTTTCCTACCTTGTCCTTTCTTCTTCCCATCGGATTGTTGGTTTCCTTAGGGGTTAGAAGTTTGGACGACTTTTATAGACGTAGGCTAGGAAGGCGTAGATACAGACCAAGATGCTTGCATAAAAGAAGCAGTTTGTAAAGACAACCACTGCAATTGATTTAGCAGGTTAGTCGTGTTAGCATCAATCAACTAGCCCGTTGGCATGGGGACCTGGATTTGGTTTGGCTATATCAACCTTGGTTCTAGGAGTGGCAGGTAGAAATTTTTGAGGACCCTAGACTGAGAATATATAAGTTCCAACTGTTGGGCTCTAAAAATAGCATGCTCTTCGGTGAAAACACGAGAGAGAGACATGTCCTTAGGGATCTCAGGTTGTAACGATTTAAGAAACAATTCAAGAATTAATTCTTATGGAATATCATCTTTATTGAGCCTCTTCCTTCTCAAAAATATAGTAGCCAAATCACTGAAAGAAGTGAAGTTTCCCCCTAGAATTTCTATGTACCACTTAGCCACATTCCCAGTTAGGGTACGTTGAAATAATCTCAACCTAATTGAATCTTCTATCAGGGAGTTTGATTAACACCATAAGTGGAAAGTTGTTACGTGGTCACCTGGATCTTCACCAGTTTTCCCTTCCAATTTAGGTATATCTAAGGGAAGTTTACTTGGGACCAGAGGCCAAACTTGGTTATACCTAATCATCTCATTAGTCAATTTAGAAATATCTGGCAAGTTCAATGTTTCCAGAAAAGGTAGTCGCAAAGAACCCTGAGGATTCCACCCAGCATGGGTGGAACTCCGAACGTTTTGAAAAGAATGGCCTAGATTTGCAAAGGCACCAGGTTGCCTAAAGTAACTTGTAGACCCAAGTGAACCATAAGGGAATCCTTGTGGTCCAGAAAAAACCATATTTTTACCAACTCCTACTGAAAACTTATGTAACTAGTAAAGTTTCCCCCTAGAGAAGTGTTAAAAGGAGTAGAGAGCCCTTGGTAAGGGTTCCATGCATTAGCATAGGGAGAAAATTTTTGGACTGAACTGACAAAAGAATACAACATATTCACTTTTTGGCCGAAATAAGATTGATTCCCAAATCCTAACCCACTAATCGCAGGGTTTGTCCAACCTTGAAACGGATTATAACTTTGACCTAAAGCGGAAAAAGGTATTGATCCCAAAGATGGTTTGGAATGTGGTATATGACCACCCTCGAATGGGAAACCCTGAAAATAAGTTGATACACTTGCCATGGATGTGGAGGCAATCAATGGAACACTTAACGGGACCGAAGGAATCACGTTGGTCGGCATTCCAAAAGGGAAAAAACCAATGCCAGAGGAAACAGCTTGAGAACTTCCACTCGAAGATGGAATGGAAGTAGAGCCAAATATAGCAGTGCTAGGAGTAACAGAAGGTATAGAAATTGTTCCTCCTCCTTGTATGGATACCATAGTTTTCATACTCATAGAACTTGTTGTGGATTTCATGCTTCCAGTAGTGGTCATCGAAGGAAAAGATAAATATAAACCTGGGCTCGAAGGCCTATTGGTCGAAGTCCTGACGTATGATAAAACGTTTAGATGATCGGGAAGAAGAGGAGAATTAGGAGTTAAAATAGACTCAGGGAGATCCTTGACTTTAATAACGTCTTCTGACTGGAAGAGGACTCGAGAAAGAACTGGAGTGCTCCTCTATAACTCTCTACTTATACCAGGTCTATCTTGTGGATCAATAACTCCAACCGGAGGATCAATTTTCGATCCTCCTACTGCCACCGATTGAAAACCACTGGTATAATTGCTCCTACACCTTTGAGAAGAAGGCTCAAGACTCATAGGTGAAAGCCCACAAAGTCTCATAGACCGACAAGTCGGTCGATCAGCCACTTTGAATTATTTTTAAGAAACTCAAGAAAGTTGTAAAGCTAGGCCAACTAGGAGCAAAGAGCACTCTCTAAAAGTCCCTAAATATACAGACAATAAAAATACTTTCAAGTATTTCTGCTCTAGGTGATTAGGACCGGACACCAAAATACAAGAAGGCCAAAATCAAGGTCCTTCCGAAAATAGTCTGGGGTAATTATGCCCCAAGCCTACTAGCAAAGGTATCATAATAAGTTACACTAACCTCCAGACAATAGCCTTTTCCAGTGTAAGCACCCAAGCTCCACAAGGGTGCCCTCCAGAAGTAATGTTGAACGTGACACAACGTCAGCCTCAGGTGCCATGGGATTCCTCTCCGCAACCATATATGTGATCCCTAGGAAAGGAAACTACATATACCAACTCATATCAAAAGCTAGGCAGAACAGTTGTGAGGCGGGATCCAACAAGTAGGAGAGGGGGTATCTCTCTTCCTTGTCTTCACTCTCCCTCGTGCTTAACTCCCAGTTACGGAGCTTTCCCGGTCTTTCTAACGATATTGGATTTCGCTCGTTATTCAACTTCTAAGTTTTATAATTTGAGCGACCTTGGAGAGTTAACTCTCCACTCACCTATTCCAAGGCCCTAATGAACCTAAACTTGTTGGTGTTTGTTAATGTCAAAAATAAAAGTTTTAGATCATCTTATTAATTTTCTTGATTTTATATAGTTGTTCTTTAAGTCAGGGGGAATTACGAGAGTGAAATTGATGATGTTTTATGACACAAAAGAAAGCAATAGGAAAATAACTATATGCATGCAGTTATTTTCTTCGATGAAGAGTGATTTCTACTTGGGTTCTACGAAAACTTATATATAAGCAAAATATTTTTCTTTTTTTTCTTAAACAATCCACACACACCCAAAATCTAAAAATATTAAGAATGCTTAAGATGCAAACTAACCTAATGCAAGTTAAAATGAGAATGAAAGATCCTAAACAACACTCGTAAGAAAATGCGGTTCTTTATAGAGTCAATTAAGTCAATCTTGGTAATGAAGAGGGAAAAAATTAAAAACAAATCTCTCTCCAAAGCAAGCAGAACAAATTGTAAAAGTGACCAATTGCTTCACAACAACAAAACAAAAGAAACCGTAAACCAAAAGCTTGGAAAAATAAAAACAAAAGCAATGTTTTTTGTGTTTCTTTTTTTCTTATAAGGAAACAAAAGCAACTTTTTGAGGTCTCAAAAGAACTATTAAAATTAGAAAGATCAAGAAATAAGCACAAGGAGTCTTTAAATTTTGCAAGTTATAAATCTCATTAATAAATTAAACTTGAAACAAGAGAGACTACAAACTTGCACAAACTGATCCTGAACAATAAAAAAAGACTTCGAAAAGCCAACAAAATGTCCAAAAAGAAAAAATTTCAAAATTTCCAAAAAAGGACTCTTAAGAAAGCACAAAAAGAAATTAGGCCAATCAAACAAGGAAAAGCAAAGCAAGGCAACTTAAAATTTGGGCTGCAAATGAAATCAAATTCAATTTCTTGTTCTGAAAAACCAGAACATCCAATAACTTCAAATAGAAGTCTTGAACCCAATACACAAACCACAAACTTGCTTAAGAAGCAACTCGAGGCCAACTAGGCTTTTCAGTGAGAAGGAGATTTTGAAAAAGAAAGTTTGCAGGAAAAGTGAGTTATCCAGACAGTAGATGACCATACAATAGCGTAAATCACTAGGCATGAGACCTAACTAGGCAAAGAGATTTGAAAAAACAATTCAAAAAATTGTATACGTGACTATGTAAAGACATAGAAGCATGCAAACGCGTTTCTAATATAAGAAACTCACGTATACGCGAGTCTGCTTGAGGAAACATGTGTATACGCGACTGTAATCCAAGAAATCAGCGTATACAAAATTCAATTAGGAAAAACAAAAATCAAGTTCTCATCAAGAAGATCAGACTTGATTCCTGGGACACTAATGAATCAAACAACATTGTAAAAGCAAGCAATCAAGAAAATGAACCCTGATTGAGAACAAACAACCCAAACTAGGAATAACAAGAATGTTATCCCTAGCGGAGTCGCCAATTTTGTTGCGGGTGAGATCACATTAGGGTCTTAGGTTGAAAACCCCAACAGAGCAGATGGCAAACAACAGCAAGAAATTCTCAAGAAAACAACCTAAATGCTTATTCTATTGAATTGTGCAAGAGTTTCCTTACCCAGAGGTCCTACATTTGGGTAGATCCTGCACGGTGCAAACCCTCAGCTTCTCCTAATGTCTTTGAAACCTGGAAATTATTCAAATGAAACATATATAGCAGTAGAAACGTAAAGCATGTTCATGATATTTTCTTTAGATAATATAAATGAATGAACAATTATGCATCAATATAAGATTCATAAATGAATTATAACATAAATCAATGCATAAACATGTTTAATATCAGGAACTAAACAACATTTCTTTATTAAAGTAATCTACAAGTAAGGTGGAGAAATACAATCTAAGTCCTTCTTTGGCTCCAAGAGGAACTGTCCTCCGGATCTGTCCCTTCCCCTCCTCAGCGATCTTCCTCCATCACCAACACAAGAATATCTCAAGAAAGATGAAGGATATCTCCAACAAGGAAACAAGGGTTTTCTGAAAAATTGGGGAGTGAAAGAGGCATGGGGATTTCGTTAGACTCAATTAGGGATAATCTCACTATAGTATCAATATCTCATATCTTCTCCCTTAAGGCCTTCCCATGGAAGTTTATTTATACTTCTCCAAATTATTTTTTTCAGTTGGGAAACAGTTGGTCCATGGGCTATAGGAGGTGAGTAACAGGTAAAACCCATGAACTCTACTCGAAATTAAGGAAAATTATTGTTTTAAGTGTTTTAACACATGTATGTGGATTGGTATATTCTGACCCACACGTACACGCTTTTATCACAGGGAAAAGTAGCGTATAGGGAATAAAACATTGTTTTTAAATTTTGGACCAACTCTGGAAGAAAGGGTTGCCCTAGGCCATACTCAAAGCATTAGATCTACCAAGAGTGGTAAATGGTGCTTTAACACCTTCTGAAGCACTCTCCCCCCCTCACTAATTTCTAGCCATAAAGGCCTTCCAAAAATGGCTCACGAAGACACTTAAAATTATTCATCCTTATGAGGTTGGAAAGACAGGAATGAGAAGTTATACTAGACGAAATGGAGGTGATATAGATCAGTTTTATTCAACTATTGGTGTGGATGTTTATTATTGTAAATTAAATTTGTCTTTTGATTTCGAACCAACTTCATTTAAAGAAGTTTCTTCTCATGATGAATGGAAAGAAGCAATGCATAAAGAGTATGATGCTCTGATAAAAAATGGAACCTGGAAGATGGTGGACCCTCCATTTGGAACCAAACATATTGGTTGCAAGTGGGTCTTCAAAACAAAGTTTAAATCAAATGGTTCACTTGACAAGCACAAAGAAAGGCTCATGGAAAATGGTTTTGCACATAAATAAGGGGTCGATTATGAGGAAACTTTTTCCCCCACAACAAAATGGGATGCCATTTGGATTCTCTTTTCCTTGGCATCTAAGAATGGATGGAAATTACATCAAATGGATATAAAAATTACCTTCTTGAATGGAGATGTGAAAAAAAAAAAATATGTCTCAACTAGAAGGAGTTTTTGTGAAGGGACAATAGCATAAAGTATGTAAGCTTATAAAATCCTTGTATGGCCTCAAACAAGCACTATAAAGACCCTCACTAATACCAAAAAACTATATTCACTTATTTTTAGTTTTTATTACTAGTACCAAAGTGGAATTTTATATGTAACTATTTTTATAAATGTTACATTGCTCCTTATTATCAAAGTCCTTTCCTTGTTACACTTAGACTAGTTCTTGTATTTTGTATTGCGACCTATTTAAAATATCATTAAGGAATTCATTCCTCAACTATCAACCATTTATCTCTAACTTAATTTTCAAACTTTATTTACAATGACTTACTCTACCACAATTTTATCTCGAACTTTTATATTATCAAAATATATCTACTCACACTATCCTCAACCTTGTTAAATTTGTACCTATGTAATATCACTACAGTTTGGTGTTAGTTTATTACATTTTACAAAAAAAATCGCCTTCGGGCAATTATATTAGCTGGAGTTTCTTTTTACTAGTTGCAGGTGGGTTTTTAATTTTAACTTGTCTTATACTACATTGAGTGCCTAAGTATAAAATATGTGGACCTCGATATGACATACATCTTTGGACTCATATGATGCTTAGCTTGAGTTTCTTTTTACTAGTTACAGGTGGGCTTTTAATTTTAACTTGGCTTATTCTACATCGAGTGCCTGAGTATAAAATATGTGTACCTCAGTATGACATACAATTTGGACTCATATGATACTAATTCATTTTACGCACAACCATATCATAATGCACATATTGTTTATATCACTCACACCATATATTTTGCATGGTTTACTATAAGAGGACTTTCCACCGGTCTTTGTTCTGAATTATTAATATGGTGGTTATATGTATAGTGTTACTTTCCTCATTGTTATGCATGTGGTAATATTGGATTCATTTAAAACTATATGTATTTCGTATTCCAAGAATTCATAAAATTGCTTCTGGATTGTTTTATTATTGAGAGGGAAGTTATTTTATATTACCATGTATAATTTTTGACCTAACCCATATTTGTGGTTTATATTGTTTGATGTTGAATTGATGGTAAAGACCAAATTAGGGTTTCACTGTGAGGTTAATGTCCCTTTTGGGTTCCTATTACACCATATTCATTTTTCATCTAACCCTTTTCTGCTCATGACACTCTACATCTAGGCTTTTTACCCACAATTTTCAATGACAACTCAAAGTTCTTCAAGAGAATAATCCAACAGGCATTATTCAAACACCATTTGTTGTCATGTGTCATTCATAAATAATTGACTCCATACTCTATTGAGAAAGGAGCAATTTCCACGGGTATCAAGTCAATGCTTCAACCAGAGGTAAAACCTTTATATTTGGTTTGTTACAACGTCTGTATCTTCCAATCTTTCATTGGTTAAACCATCGTCATATTCATGTATATATATATATATATATATATATATATATATATATATATATATATATATATATATATATATATATATATATTAGGTTGTGGGGAATCATTCTTAATTCCAGAGTGGTAAACCATTTACTTACACGCATTCTCCAGAGGAATTTCAACCGATATTTATCTTTGTATTTCAACGTGTGATCTTCCCAAATAATATTTTGAGTCATATTTACAATGCACCTTTTTATTTAAAACTTTTACTTTATCAACCCTTAAGTTCCAGAATGGATCTATAAGATTTAGGGTTTCAGGAAGGGTTACTTATTTATTTTTATTTTTTTTATTTCTTTTCTAGAATCCCTAATATTTTGTGATGGTTGATAAGGGTGTTATATTTTCTTCATTTTGCATTGTATTCCTTTCATGGATAAGATGGTTTTCCTAGAACTTTTTAGAAAAATACTAATACTATATTATTAGGTCTTAATCTTTTTTTTTAACCTTTTATTCTATTTCATCATATAGGGTTCAGGAATTATTAGCCTATTTTATGTTATGGGATGCATGATTTCCTAGTTGTCCTTTCTATTTTTAGAATAATTTCTACAAGGTTTTTAGTTTTAATTTCATAATACTTCAGAGAGGTTATTAATTTGGCTTTAACAACCATACTGTGTTTTTTAATTTTTCAACAATCGCTTTCATAGTTTTTAAAAATATATATTTTAATGCTTCGCTCAAAACCTTAATAGTTACCAGTTCTCTTGTTCGTATAGTTTATTTGTTATAGACATGTACTCATATATTTTATAGTCCTGATATAGCTAAATCCCTTTGTCTTTTTCGCAGAAAACTCCTTAAGGTGTCATAGACTACCATAAAAAGGTACCTTTTACTTCTTGGGTATGGTTTATAGTCGGCTACCTCTTATTTTAAGCCCATAGACTATAGTTTGTTAATAACCATCATACTTGTTGTATTTTTATGCTAGGTATTATTTGATGGTTTTCACCAAACCATATTACCTTTTCAGGTTACCAATTGCTAGAATTTCTAATTCTAATAATTGCATTGTGCTTTTCACCAGGTTGGAGAATCCTCCAAAGCCTCTGGATATTCTTGTGAAAAGGAGGGGTTTCTGTGTGATGGAAACGTTCAAACTTTTCAACTTTTGTTTGTTACAGATCCATTTGGGCACATCACTCCCATCATCCATATCAATGTTGTAGGGCTCATCAAACCCTAATTGCAGTTGCTACATGCCCTAAATAAGTCACCCTTTTGAATTCCTCCTTCCCAGACTGTTTCATGACTTGAAGACATCCTGAAATGACCTCTAGAGGGGCCAGCGCAGGTAGGCCCATGTAAGGGTGTGCTGCAGAGTAGTTGAGTCCATGCCAGGGTGCTCTGCAAGGCACTTAGGCCCTCTTTCACCTGCGCTGGGTGAGATTGAGAGAAATTCACATAAGGTTTGGGCAATATTCTTATCTCTTAGAGTCATCTAGAAGTTTCCCTCACTTATCAACTCCTATGAGCTCGAAAATGGATGAGGAATGAGTTAAGATGCATCATATCCTCTCATCCCTTCCTCCATGGAACTAATTCTAAGTATGGAAGGCCATTCAATACCCCCATTTATGACATAACCTCCTTCATCATCCTATAAATTGAACAATCATCTAAGTGATAAAGGGGTTGGACTATGTTGGATTGTAAGGAGATAATGTTGCTATGAGAATTGACTTTGAGACAAGTATTGTTATGCTACAAGTTTGTCATGCTTTTGATGTGATGTGGATGGGATCCAAGCTAGAGGAGTGAATTCGAATCAGACTTGATGGTTGTAATTCTTTCTTCTATTCAATAAAGTATTTGAAACTTTTTCCCATATGCTTATCTTGTTAAATGATGCTTATATGTGTTAATGTATCTGATTCCATTTACTTGTATTCAATAGATCTTTTGCTCTGATCAGTTCTTTGTCTTTTGTTAATGTTTACATGTACTTATCAAGGGAGCGACAAGAACAATACAAAGGAGAGAAGAGGAAAGTGGAACTACAAGTAGGTCTTCTCATCTTCTTTGTCTTATCGATTGCTTATAGGAAAAGGATAAAGTGCTTTAAACTATTGTTCTAGATATGTCTACTTATCTAGGGAATTAGTATTTATCCGTAGATACCAAGTTCTCCAAAACAAATTGGCCACCCCACTGGGGACAAATCATCCTTCCTAGTTGCCTATCGACCTCCTAAGACACTCTTGTAGACCCTACTTGTGTTCATTTATTGTATTTCAGCTCTTTTGCATTGAATTTTGGTCAAAAACTGTGTCAAATTGCCTCTTGAAATGGCTCACTATCACCAACACAAGCTTGTGAGGGACAGAGTGCACTGCAGAGCACCTTGGCTTTGGGACAATGCTCTGAAGTGCATTTTCTCCCATTCAGGGCTGCGCTGATCCTCCTAGGGTTAGTTTCCCACCTTTGGATTGAGTTTTCGCCAAATTTCCTCTATTTGATTGCTTGATGATTGATCAATGAATGTCATGTCATAGAAAACAAGTTTTTATCTCCTTTGCTATCCCTACTTTGACTTGGTTGATTAATGTTTCTTAAATTTTTTCTTTGTCATTATTGATCCATAGTCAAAGTTAGATTATAGTCGATTAATCTTTGTTCCAAAGAAAGTGTCGTAAAAGTGTTCTTTTCCTTCGAAACAAAATTGTCGTAAAGTCTTTGTTCTTGTTAAAGATTGATTGATTGTGTGTGCATTAGTTTCCTTTTGTTCATATTCACATTAAGGAAATCAAAAAGAAATACATGAATTTTGCATTGAAAATTTTGTGTGTGCTCATAGGAATAGTTTAGGGAAATTGCATTAAAAGAAATCTGATTGCTCTATCCCTATTAGCTAGGATTTTCATTGTTAAATTGAATGGAAAGAATGCTTATCATAATAGTTTCATTCCTAGGAATTTCAAAATACATCACGTGGTGAACTTGAAATGAAAATCCCTAAGCAATATAAACTTAAAATTAACATCAATTTACCTAATGGAGCATTGTCATCTAGCAAAAAACAATTAGTGGTTCTAGGCTAGAGACATGTTCCGGTGTCATAAAACAAAGTAGTTGTCGCTAACTTTTTTGCAATACATCCTGAGTGTGATACCTCATTCGACGTACGTGAGTATATCGTAGCTCGTCCACGTACCTTCGGGTATATAGGGTGGTGTTACAATACGTAAAGTATATGGGAATGCTCTCACTGTGCGGTTTTGTATTAGACAACGCTTATACAGATTGGACCTCCACGTAATTTCGAGTATATATGGGAGGACAAAACTAGGTTATTATCCATCCTTAGGTAACCGATTTGGCCGTCTTGTACACTGTGATACACCAAACACAGCATTTGGGGAGATTTCCTGCCCATACTTCTTGGTTTGTCGGGAGGTATTCTCTAGTTTGCAGTTGCTTGGTAAACCTTTTGCGTAGTTTACCCCTTTTTGTTTTTTTTTTTGGTAATAAAATTAATCAGCTCAACCTGGGTTTGGACAATATCAAGCTTACCAAGGACCTGGTCAACAAGGCTTTGCTGGTTATGGACAACCACAAATTCAACCTAATTATCAACAACCACCTTATACCAGATTTGTTCAACAACCACCTTATCAAGGTTACCAGATACAAATGCCCTATGCTGGTATGCAAATACCTATTGCTCAAGCAATACCATCATATCCTGGGTATGCTCAACCTAACTTGAATCGACAATTGTCATTTGTAGCAACTCTTGAATTACCATATTTAAACTGACTCACTAATGATCCAATTTTATATGCACCTTGGTGGTTGGTGATTCCACCTAAGTTACCTTCTGACATTTTGAAATTCAATGGAAATCCTGGAGAAGACCCATCAAATCATATCATGACTTTTCATTTGTGGTGTTCATCAAAATCCTTAAATGATGATTCAGTTAGACTCTGTCTTTTCCAAAGAACGCTTACTGGTCCGGCTGTGTAGTGGTACATTAAGTTACCACGAGCTTCTTTCGACAACTTTACGACTTTAGCCACCACATTTTTGACCCACTTCCAGTTACCTATCAGATACAAGAATGGAACAGAACTCCTAACCAACTTTAAACAAACTACTGCTACTCATATTATACCATATTCATGAGTGGCAACGTCATCGTTGAATGGTTAAGACTTATGTTCCTAATCAGCTTTTGGCTGAGTGGTTTATAAAATCCCTACTTCCATCAATCACCAAGGATGTGGCGAAAGGTGGAGTTGTCACAGAAGATCAAGTAATTGCTCGTGCCCAATATTTGGATTTGATTTATACACAATCCAGCATGCTCTATGACAAGATTCTGAATGCACCCCGACTAGCTTTCATTGTTCCTCCTCCTCCACAATCGAGTAAGGACTCTCATGCCGGTGATGGTGTGATTAATTCTTCGAGTACGCAAATGTTAGGTAGACCATCTGGTCAAACACTTGCCATTTCCAATCAAACTTCCAATGCATTAGAAAACACTCTTGCTTCTGAATTCAATGTCGTGTCATATGACAAAGGCAAGAATCAAGAGCAACTAGGAGGCAAGAAGAAACAAAATAATCCCCCTCAAAAGTAATCATTTGATTCCTCTACTTCGGCAAGGAAACCTCGCTATCCATGTCTAATATGTACTGACAAGCATTTTACAAGAGATTTTCCACACCGCTCGGAAGTCTCTAAGCTTTTAAAGACTCCTAACACATCTGTAGTGTTGAATGATCTGTTTCCAAACCCGGAGACACATTTGGTTACGACATACCATGCTTCCACATCCCAAGTACCTATGTTGTCCATTACAAAGCCTCAAAATGAAGTGTTGGTGTCGACACAAAAATAAAGATTATGGAAATCCACCATCATCGTCGAATAATCAAGCCAATGATCAACCTAATCTTTTGACTTCGACTTCATCTAAAAATATTCCACCACCTATTGCACCATAATTGACAATAAAACCATCAAAGGGAGTTGTGCATAAATCAACATTTAACCCTAAAGCTCGAGCAGCTCAGAACTATAACATAGTAGAAGACCTTTCTCAATCACCTTCTACTATGTCGACACTCGAGGTGTTACAAAACTGTCCCTCCCAGAAGCAGGCTTTTCTGTCAGCAATTAGTGGAATAGACCCTATGGATTCCAATCTTGTGGTTATTAACCATGCATGATATACACCACAGTTACCAGCACAATTAGCTTTCCTAATTCAAGTATCAATAAAAATGTTCACCAAATTATTATTGATGAGGGGGCATCTACTTGCATTATGTCAATGAGCTGCTAAAAAACACTTGGTTCATCGTCGTTGTCACGATCACCAACACCGTTAAAAGCTTTCGACGGACGAACATATACGCCTAGTGGGATTTTGATCCGTTAATGAAAAAGGTATTATATAATATGTGTGAAGTTTCTTATGTTACTTAATGCAATGGATCGAAAATATTGCAAATAACATAAACACATAAACAAATTGAAAAATACATTCAAACATATCAACACAGCCAAATTTAAAAAAGGAATTCACCAGATTTCCTAGCTATGTCTCCTGGTCCTTTCACTTCCAGTGTTGACCTCTTTATTATTTCTTCAAATTCTTGTTACATGTATGAGCTCAAAAACAGAGTCTCAAATACGAAAATGGAACTCACCACTGTGTTCAGCTCAAGTTTTCAAGTCAAAACAAGTATAAACTCGACTATATTTGGTCACTATGACCTCCAGACCCCCTGGAATGGTCCAAAACCACATTCGTTATCTTTTTTGGTGTTATGGTATTAATATACCATGTATAGTTCCAAATTGTGTGAACGTAGAACAATACGATAACATTAAAAACAAAGGATAAACCAAAGTAACGTCAGGCATGGGGTTGACCCCGACCGTCCGGCCTTTTCCCAGCGTAGATCCTGATACCAAACGATCCAACGGTTATCACGTTCCCCACCCAATCCCACGGCTTGGCTAATCTCCACCATCGATTCATCCTGCTCAATCCTACGATTGTCGCACAATATCGCGTTCCCACTATCCCAATGGTTAAGACTCTGAAATCATGCGAGAAAAGTTATTTTGGTGTGCTACGTGTCGACCACTGAGTGGAATCGCATGAATTTTCAAAAAACCACTTCCCACCTTTAGGGTGCGTGAGAAACCATTTACCACTTTCCTGCCGAAACTCAAAGAAGTTTAACTTCTTTTGAATAACCATATTGTGTCTGTTTTCAAGGTTAACCTGCTTGTATGTCTTGACACGATATGCGTCGATCTCCTCTGATCAAGCGATCTCTGCTCTCATTCATTGATCGGACAGATCCAATCACATGTTGTATGAACCAATCACAAATTTCCATGTCACCTTCTGCGTTGACATCATCCAGAACCTGTGACTCATTCTTGGGTTTCCACGTGTCTTATTGATGTAGGCATTGACCGTTGACCTAAATCTTTGATCGGCTTCTAATTTCTTCATCCGGACTTAGATTTACATGATGTTTGCACCATTGGATTCGTATTAACGAGCACTTCAACGTGAACTCACTTTCACCTATATTTGAAGACTTTTATCTAGAGGCAAAACTAAATCCATTTTGGATCACTCCTCCCCACTAGAAACTTTCGGTCCACCAAAAGTTGGTTTTAGCCGTCGAGTAAGTGAGGATAAAGTTCCCTCACTTTTCCAATCTCTATCCATCATGCTTTACTTGGATTTTTACCTTTGAGTCCAACTCGAAGATACTCAACATTTCCTCGTCATGAAGTCCTTATCCTCCTGTCAAGAACGGTGTCCTCCTATAGCTCATTGAGATACTCAAGTAAAATATCTTCAATGGAAGGTAGCTTACCTTGCTCTTCAGGATCTTCAATCAATGAAGGTTCATACAATCGCAAGTTTTCAACATTTGCGACAGAATAGATTTGCATATAAGCTGGTAGATCTAGGTGGAAATCATTTTCACCAATTTTGTCAAGTATTTTGAAAGGACCATATCTAATTGGTTTCAACTTTTTACCTCCCCCTTGAGTCTTTCTTTGCTGATATACAACCAGACTTGATCACCAACTTGAAAAGTATGCTCAACTGGATGCTTGTCATGTTGCGCCTTATACCTTGATTGGCTTCTTTCCAGTTGTTCATGTACTACCTCGTGAATTTCCTAGATTTGTTCAATGAACTTGGTTGCTTTTTCCACATCACTGTATCCATCAACTGCTATGTCTTTACCAAAGACAAAATCCAAGGGAGACTTTGGTATAGAACCAAAACAAGTCTCAAAAGGATATATCTGAGTAGAAGAATGTTTTGCATGATTGTAAGCATGCTGCACATAACACAAATGCTCATCCCAAAGCTTGGGATGCTTGCTGCGATATCCTCGAAGCAATTGTATCACTGTCTTGTTGACCACTTCTGTCTGACCATATGTTTGTGGATGAAATGTCGTGCTCTTATTTAACTTTGTGTCCATTAACTCCCATAAACTTGACCAAAATTTCCCAACAAATCGAGAATCTCGATCAGATACAATAGAAGTGGGTAACCCAAAATGAACCCATGCATTTTGAAAGAAAGACTTTGCAGTTTGTTCATCTGTGACCTGTTTATTACATGGTGTCAAAATACACATCTTACAGAACCTATCCACAACTACATACAAATAATTATGACCATTTCTATACTTTGGCAATCCCCCAAAAAAATCCATGGAAACACTTTCCCAAGGACGAGAAGGAATTGGAAGTGGAGTATGTTAGCGCTTGAAATTTCACCTCAGGCTGAGAAAGGTAAACTCCAAGGCAACATCAAACCACTTAGCCTCGTAGCTAGCCCTACGGGGCAGGAGAGGGCTCTCTCCGGTCTATCTCGATATGGATCTTCAACGGGCAAGATAACCAATGAGGAAACACTGATTTTAGGCTAGTAAACCGATAAAAGGTTTGATTTGGGATTTTTAGGGTTTTGGTGGAAAGTTGGGGAAAGGCAATTTTTGGTGCAGGGATTGGACACAGTTTTTGCAGGGGGTTCTTTGGGGAAAGGTAGGAGACAGTATTGATGCCTTTGATAGAGGTGGATGGATGAGAATGACCGGTGAGGAGTTAAGGAGAGCAAGCAATAACCTTGAATTCCCCTTAAACAGTTGAAAACATTGATATTAAGCAAACTTAAAAGCAGAGCATGACAGTCATGAATTCTACTTTAACACTTCATTTGCCTAATTTGCAGAAGGAAAAGTAAGGAAATGATTCACATAACACACTTACAAGTACAAAGAGAAACACCCATCAATACATGTGACCACAAGAATCCCAAAAAGGACTGCAAAACCCTGGTCTTCCTTTGTCAAAAATTGCAGAGATACAATGAGTAATACAATAGAGCTTATCCCTCAAGAGTCCAACCTCTCCAACCTCTGAAAATTACTAAGAAAATACATAATATAGGCAAGCTAACACCTTTCCTTGCCTCTAGGGGTCGAGCTCATCCTTCTAGGAGCTGTTTCAACCAATTCTAAACTAAGCACTAAAATCTAGGCAATCAAAACAACTTGCCTCTATAAGCTAGGAAACCAATTCATTCATTAAATTTTTGCCTATCTTATGAATGAATCTTCTAGAAGAGATAAATAAGTGTCAAAATATCATAAAATTACATCATTTACAACAAGGAGGATGAAAATCAACTCCAAAAAGTCAAATCCAGTCAAAACTGCATTTTGTTGAGCTGTAGGTTGAATTCTTGTGCAAACTGCCTGATGGGTCGCGCGCAATTCCTGAATGGGTCGCGCACCTTTGGAGGAACTTTTGAGGCACTTCCAAGTGTCCAAATGAGGAAAAAGTGGGATTTTTGGAATGTTCTGGATGTCTACTTTCCAACCCAAGTGGAATTTCTGAATTTGGTCGTCATTTGTTCCTCCAAAATGGCAATCTCCCAAGACTGCTTCCTGTGTGTCAAAAATGTGGCAGAAAGTCATTTTTTGCTTGTTTTTTGACTTTCTGGAGGCCCAAAACTTGGTGAAATTTCTTGGTAATGGCTGAGCAAGTGTAACTTTCCATGAAAAATCCAGAAATGCTGAGTTTTCCCAAAATGGAGGTGCCAAACGAAAGGGTCGCGCACGGCGCGCGACACATTGGGGAAGAAAACCTGTGTATGGCACAAAAAATTCACAATTGACAAAATTTTCTCCAAATTTCTTGAAATTTGGGCTGGGAGTCCCCAATAAAGTACCATGCTCAGTCAAAGAGGCTTTGGCCAAAATTTGGAGTGGATCGGGCCTTTTCCGTCGTTTTAGTGCTTTGGCCAGCCTCCTTGGATCTGGCGATTGAAATTTTGACATTTCTCTAAAACCATGACACCTGTGAAAAAATTGAAGGAGGTTTTTCTTATTTGGCATGTTATGGACAAAAACCTCTCTCAGTTTTCCAAAATTCATCTTTTATTGCTCTGGAACATCATTTGAGTGCGACTTGTCCCGATGTGTGAAACAAGGAATTTTGTCGAAATGGAGCGAAATGAAGGGGATAGGGGGCTTCTAAATTCTTGGGGAAATTTTTGGGAGTGGGGAGGGATGTTAGGAAGTAGGGGAAAGTGGAATCTCAGAGATTGAGCGAGGGGAAGGGGTCCAAAAGGGAAAAACACATGCCAAACCTAGAAAATTGCCAGGTTGTAGCTAGAAACTAGGGTTTGTGCAAAAATGAGGAATTTGGGGGATCTCAATGATGGGAAGCATTTGATAAGGTAATTTAAGGATAGGGGAAGGTGTATGAACATCTGGATACAAGTTTTGCCAATGATTTTACCATTCAAGAGAAATTAGCTTTCAAAACCCTAGGAGAGGGAAATGACCTTGCCTAGGTGCAACTGAAGCATGAACAAGGTGTAAAATGACTTATTAGACACTGACATGATAATGACAACCCTATGAATGATGATAAACTCAGCTGAACGGTGACATGGACTGACATTTTGACAACTTTAGAAGGAGTTAAAACAAACCCTAGACCTAATGCCTAGTGACCAAATTTTGCTTGAAAACTATTTGAAATGACAAAATTTGACCTTGACACTCTGAGACCACTTTGTAAGAGCATATTTGATCACTGGAGGAAGGCTGGAAAGACTGACACTAACATTGGCTCCAATGGGGATGGTAGCTCCTTGGAGGTGCCAAGAACCTCAGACCTCTGGGAGAGCAGACCAGCGCCTTATCCATTGCGCAATGGAGTCAAAAACTCAAACTAAAATGCATGACTGAAAACTGATGACTTGACAACACAAATTGACTCTCACTCAACTAAAAACTGACTCAATACTTAAACACAACCGACAAACTGGAAATGATGCTCAAAGTGGAGCTTATTCATCAAAACCTACTCTAACACTTTCATTCATCACCGGATCAAGTGAAATGAAACAACCAGTGCAACCAAATAAGTATTCCATCTGCTGGTTGAATTCTCCACAAGTTCTCGCTTATGAACAACAAGAGAGAACTACTGAAAGGAAACTCCCATGATAACTTAGAAACAGATCCGTTGAATGATATGGATGCTCTATCCGCCTCCAAAAACACTGCATAAGGATGTTGAAGTTCATGCACACTGGACTTGAGCTCATCCAATGGATTTCTCTTCTCCTCATACCATGAATGCAAACTTTGATCTAAGCCTTCTGACGAGACCTCTGCTGAAAATGACAAAGAAACTGGCTGCCAGATCAAGTTCATGTCAGCACATGTTTCAAGCTCACATGTAGACAATGGAGAAAAACTTTGACTGCAAACCTCATCCAAAACATCAGCTATTGGATCATGAAAAACTTGAAAAGACTGTTGCAATCCCATTTCTATTGGTTCCATTGTGATTACATGATTGCCTACATGCTGCTCATTCTTCACTGAAGATGGACTATGCAAATTTCCCTTCAAATACTGAAATGATTCAAAACAGAATGGTAGGGAACCTTCTTGTATCATTTGATCAAATATGTCAGCTTCCATGCCTTCATCTGAAACTTGACAACCAATGGCATTTGGGGGCTGCAAATCTGAATATGAGAAGTCTGGAACAAGGTTTTTATTACCTTCAAGATGGTCTAGATCAAGACTTGTTGACAGCTGATTTCTAAGTTCATGGAAGTTGTCTCTAATGAACTGACATGAATCAAAACAAAAAGATAAAGATCCTTCACTTACTTCAAACTTTGCTGCACTTTCCTCATCACTGTCATAGCTGATATGTGATGGCTGAACATTGTTTTCAAACTGTTGAAAATGAACTTCCTCCTCCCACAAACTAGCTGTTGATTTGTCTGCAAGATTAGCTTCTGTTTGGAGAGCATAATCATCGTCATACTGATCAAAATGAGGCAAATAATCACTATAAAACACATCATCAATCATGAAGGTCATATCAACAGTGCTTTCTTCGCCAAGGTGATCTACAAAACAATCATTATCAGATCTATGACAACTAGGATAAGAAACAAAATGTTTTGGATCAGCAACTTGTTCTTCTTCAATTAGTGAGCCTTGAATATCATAATCATTCCTTGTGTTGATCTTGTCCATCATCTTTTCCACTGCACTTAACAAAATGTCAAGCTTTACCTCTAGAGATGTCGATTTTTCCGGATCTATGTTTTTCATCTCTTCTTCTTTCAACCTTGCCCTTCGGATCAACAAGTGAGCCTCTACATTTACTGCATTGTTCTGCATCTCGTGAAGTGTTTCAATATTCCTTTCTCTCAGCTAAAACTCCATCTCCGGATCAGAGGCACCCGGATAGTGCAAGAGAGCAGATCTAGGAGGAGGCCTTATATCAACTAGCATTGAATAATAAACTTGATTAAATCTGGCCGAAAATTGTTGTACTGTCTCCCCTGGCAATCTTTTCAGCTGGTTATACTCTTCTACAATCAAGAAAAGGTTCTGCCCGATCATCCACCTATCGAGAAAAACTTTGACGAACTGCTGGAAATCTGAGATGCTCGCATTAGGTAGGGTTTTGAACCATAGGCTTGCAAAGAAAGAGCAAAAAGCCTAATACTAACATCTTCTTCATCAACTTCAAAAAGATCTAGAAAAGATTCAAAATTCTGCACATGTTGCTCAGCGTTGACATTCTTACATTCACCATCAAACCTCGGCAAGTATAGATCATAGTTTTTGGGGAAAGCATGAAGAACAGAAGGTAAAACAAGAGGTTTATACCGATCTGGAATTTTACAAGGTGTAGGGGTATGTACAGCAGGTATAGAATCAGTCTTGGTCTCTTGAGGCTCATCAATTTGAAGATGGTCATCATAAGATTCGGAAAAAGGATTTTGATCAAGCTCAAAGGCATGCAAATCTTTGGTTTTCACACTTTTCAAAGGGAAAGAATCAACTGCAGGCCTGGGATCTTTTCTCAAGCATACTATACTTTGCAAAGCCTTCGTGACATTCTTGGGAAAAGAGAAGAAATAATTTATGACAAAGAACAAAATGTCTTGGATGAAATTCCAACTTGAATACATGATCTGTCCATGTTGTCCTTTCATGGTTTTGCTGGTCGGGATCATCCTCCAGTGGAGTCTTTGGATCTGATCTCGAAAATGATTTAGAGTCGCCAAGTGAATGATTTCAGCCTTTCAAGTGTCTGATCGTTGTCCACTATCAAAAATCAGATCTGAACTTGATACATGTACTGGGGTGAAATGCAAATGAAGTGTTGTATTCACAAGCTCATGGAGATTGACTGAAGCAGTGTTTATATACTTTCGCTAATGCAAAGCAAAAGCGTTTCGAAGGCTACCTGGCATAACTTCAGGCTCCGTCTAAGACTTGTGAGACAAACACATCAACCCACAAACAATTTGTTCTTCCCCAGTATGGTCGCCAATATGTTAGCGCTTGAAATTTCACCTCAGGCTGAGAAAGGTAAACTCCAAGGCAACATCAAACCACTTAGCCTCGTAGCTAGCCCTACGGGGCAGGAGAGGGCTCTCTCCGGTCTATCTCGATAGGGATCTTCAACGGGCGAGATAACCAATGAGGAAACACTGATTTTAGGCTAGTAAACCGATAAAAGGTTTGATTTGGGATTTTTAGGGTTTTGGTGGAAAGTTGGGGAAAGGCAATTTTGGGTGCGGGGATTGGACACAGTTTTTGCAGGGGGTTCTTTGGGGCAAGGTAGGAGACAGTATTGATGCCTTTGATAGAGGTGGATGGATGAGAATGATCGGTGAGGAGTTAAGGAGAGCAAGCAATAACCTTGAATTCCCCTTAAACAGTTGAAAACATTGATATTAAGCAAACTTAAAAGCAGAGCATGACAGTCATGAATTCTACTTTAACACTTCATTTGCCTAATTTGCAGAAGGAAAAGTAAGGAAATGATTCACATAACACACTTACAAGTACAAATAGAAACACACCATCAATACATGTGACCACAAGAATCCCAAAAAGGACTGCAAAACCCTGGTCTTCCTTTGCCAAAAATTGCAGAGATACAATGAGTAATACAATAGAGCTTATCCCTCAAGAGTCCAACCTCTCCAACCTCTGAAAATGACTAAGAAAATACATAATATAGGCAAGCTAACACCTTTCCTTGCCTATAGGGGTCGAGCTCATCCTTCTAGGAGCTGTTTCAACCAATTCTAAACTAAGCACTAAAATCTAGGCAATCAAAACAACTTGCCTCTATAAGTTAGGAAACCAATTCATTCATTAAATTTTTGCCTATCTTATGAATGAATCTTCTAGAAGAGATAAATAAGTGTCAAAATATCATAAAATTACATCATTTACAACAAGGAGGATGAAAATCAACTCCAAAAAGTCAAATCCAGTCAAAACTGCGTTTTGTTGAGCTGTAGGTTGAATTCCTGTGCAAACTGCCTGATGGGTCGCGCACAATTCCTGAATGGGTCGTGCGCCTTTGGAGGCACTTTTGAGGCACTTCTAGGTGTCCAAATGAGGCAAAAGTGGGCTTGTTGGAAAGGTATGGATGTCTACTTTCCAACCCAAGTGGAATTTCTGAATTTGGTGGTCATTTGCCCCTCCAAAATAGCAATCTCCCAAGACTGCTTCCTATGTGTCAAAAATGTGGCAGAAAGTCATTTTTTGCTTTTTTTTTGACTTTCTGGAGGCCCAAAACTTGGTGAAATTTTTTGGTAATGGCTGAGCAAGTGTAAATTTCCATCAAAAATCTAGAAATGCTGAGTTTTCCTAAAATGGAGTTGCCAAACGAAAGGGTCGCGCACGGCGCGCGACCCATTGGGGAAGAAAACCTGTGTATGGCACAAAAAATTCACAATTGACAAAATTTTCTCCAAATTTCTTGAAATTTGGGCTGGGAGTCCCCAATAAAGTACCATGCTCAGTCAAAGAGGCTTTGGCCAAAATTTGGAGTGGATCGGGCCTTTTCCGTCATTTTAGTGCCTTGGCCAGCCTCCTTGGATCCGGCGATTGCAATTTTGACATTTCTCTAAAACCATGACACCTGTGAAAAAAGTGAAGGAGGTTTTTCTTCTTTGGCATGTTATGGAAAAAAACCTCTCTCAGTTTTCCAAAATTCATCTTTTATTGCTCTGTAACATCATTTGAGTGCGACTTGTCCCGATGTGTGAAACAAGGAATTTTGTCGAAATGGAGCGAAATGAAGGGGATAGGGGGCTTCTAAATTCTTGGGGAAATTTTTTGGAGTGGGGAGGGATGTTAGGAAGTAGGGGAAAGTGGAATCGTAGATATTGAGCGAGGGGAAGGGGTCCAAAAGGGCAAAACACAAGCCAAACCTAGAAAATTGCCAGGTTATAGCTAGAAACTAGGGTTTGTGCAAAAATGAGGAATTTGGGGGATCTCAGTGATGGGAAGCATTTGATAAGGTACTTTAAGGATAGGGGAAGGTGTATGAACATCTGGATACAAGTTTTGCCAATGATTTGACCATTCAAGAGAAATTAGCTTTCAAAACCCTAGGAGAGGGAAATGACCTTGCCTAGGTGCAACTGAAGCATGAACAAGGTGTAAAATGACTTATTAGACACTGACATGATAATGAAAACCCTATGAATGATGATAAAATAAGCTGAATGGTGACATGGACCGACATTTTGACAACTTTAGAAGGAGTTAAAACAAACCCTAGACCTAATTCCTAATGACCAAATTTTGCTTGAAAACTCTTTGAAATGACAAAATTTGACCTTGACACTCTGAGACCACTTTGTAAGAGCATATTTGATCACTGGAGGAAGGCTGGAAAGACTGACACTAACAGAGTATACAAACCTAATTTTCTATTACTTTGCTTGCTTGTAGCACACATAATACATCCTTTAATATATCTAGAAATTGTCTCATTCATTCATGGCCAATAGTAGAATATTTGTAATTGTGCAACTGTTTTACTTACACCAAAATGACCTAATATGAGAGAAGTATGTGCTTCTCGAATTATATTAACTCTTTTATTTTGTGGAATGCATAAATTTCCCAAATTTTATAAGAGTTTGTCCTTTATGAAATAATCCAATTCTTCTACCTGTTTGCCATGACTTAAAGTTGCATATACATCCTTAAAATATGTGTCTTGAGCATATTGTTCAATGTAACTTTCATGAATTACCAAATTATGCTTAAGTATTGTGGATGAATTTATAATTGGTCTTGATAACATGACTGCAACCTTATTATGTATGCCCTTCTTATATCTGATAACGAGATGAAATTGTTATAGAAAACCCATCCACCTGTAATGTCTTGATTGTTGCAAATTAGTTTGTGAGTATAAGTATTGTAGTGGTTGATGATCTATTTGTATGATTGTTTCTTTACCCATTATATAATGTTTCAAATTTTTAACACTCTGAACTAATGCATACAATTCTTTATCATATGTAGGATAGTTAACTACTACTGATGTGAATGTCACATAATGAAAGCATATAGGCTTCATGTGCCGCATCAACACTGCCCCCATGGCATATTCACTTGCATCTGTCTCGATCTCAAATGGATGCTAAAGATCTGGAAGTGCTAGTACTGGCATTGTACTTATCCTTTCTTTCAATGTGTCAAAGGTTTTTTGTTGTTTGCCTCCCCATTGAAACACCTGTTTCACACTTTTCAAAGCATGTAAAGGAGCTACAATCAAAAAAAAGTTAGGAATAAAATTTCTCCAATATTGCGCTGCCCCTAAGAAACTTCTTACTTTTGTAGCAGTATTGGGCTTATGCCAATTTACAATGACTTCGACCTTAGAGGGATATGTCTTCAATTCACCACCCCCTACAATATAACCCAAATAATTCAAACGTGTTCTGCCACATTCACATTTTGACAGTTTTACATAGAGATTTTCTCTTTTGAAAACATCAAAAATCTACTTTACATGCTTTACATGTTCATCCCATGTTCTACTAAAAACAAGAATATCATCTAAATAGACTATTACAAAATCATCAATGAATGGTCTAAATACATCATTCATGACTCGCATGAATGTAGTTGGAGCATTAGTTAAGCCAAAACGCATAACTATCCATTCATAGGGTCCTTGCTTTGTTTTGAAAGCAGATTTCCATACATCCTGTTCTGCAACTTTGATCTGATGGTAGCCGCTTCGCAAGTCCAATTTAGAGAAGTAAACTACATATTTTAACTTATCTAACAAATCATCAATACAAGGAAGAGGATATCGATTCTTTATTGTGATTTTATTTAATGCTCTAAAATCAATGCACATTCTCCACGAACCGTCTTTCTTTCACACTAACACAATAGGTGATCCACACAGTGATGTGCTTGGTCGAATAAACCCTTGATCGAGCAACTCATGTACTTGCTTCTTTATCTTTGCATTCTCTAGAGCTAATAACCTATACATTCCAATGTTAGGTAGTGGAGCATCTTGCGGCAAGTAAATCCCATGTTCTATCTCTCGCTTGGGTGGAATCCCTTTAGGCTCTTGAAACATAATATCATAATCGGAAACAACTTTAACTAGATCTGCTTTTTTTTAGGATTACAGCCTTGGAATGCATCGGATCTATCAATATCCTTTGCTTTTACAATCATAAGTAAAATTTTCTTACTTGAATTTACAATTCTTTTCATATATCCTGAATTTATGAGAGAGAAATTATCTTTGAGTTTATGAGCCCTTACAATATATTCAGTTCCATCCTTAGTGAGTTGATACTTATTTTCAGTTCAATAGAAGAGCATTTCTATCATACAAGTATGGACTTCATAATACAATTCCCATATGTCCAATGGGACGATGTCTAACTCAACCTCATTTACAAACTTTGACCTAATAGCAAAACAAAGTTTACATTGTTTCATAACTTGTATCTTTGGTTTATCACACACCCAACCAAATGGATATGGATTTTTATGATGTTTTGTTTCCAAACCCAACTTCTTTACAATCTCTTCAGAAATCAAATTAACTTGTAACCCACTATAAAATAAAGTATCAATTTTAGTATGCTTGGAAATGACTCTAATATGAAATAGCTCATTTCTTTTCCTCACATCATTATCTTTATCAACAGAATGCGAAGAAGTATTTGTAGATTCTTTAGAATCTTTACCTTTTATACCTGTAGTTGTAATCGTTGTCTCATCACTTGAATCTGATCCCAAGTCCTTTTGAATAACAATAGCATTCTTTCGCTCTTTACTCCCAAACTTCTTAGGCTTCAATTCTAGATGAAAAGACTAGTAGTGTGCCTCATCGTGTCCTTCCTTCTTACAATGAGTGCATGAAGGTTTATCCTTCTTCATGGTGTTTGTTTTCCTCTCCTTCCATTTAGTTTCTTCTTGCCTTTATTCTTGCTTTCAATAGGTTTGGATGATTTCGCAACATCTTCGATTACATTTTTACCTCTAGCTTCTTGATGAGTTGCTTGAACTGATACATCATCTAAGCTAGTTGGATTAAACATAAGTATGGTATGCCTCAAATAACTATGAAGACCAGCTATGTATTTCAACAATGTCTCTGGTGAGTCCAATGATATGCCTAATGTTAAAGCTCTCTTACGAAAATCCTGAGTATAACTCTGAACACTTTGACCTTTTAATTGACGTAGTGCTTGCCAACTCATTATTCCTTGTTGCATATAATCCAAAGGATAAAATTTATTTTTAATGGCAGAAACAAATTCATTCCAAGTTGAAATGATTTTACCATGTTTTTGGAGATCTGCTTGTGTCTTACCTTCCCACCATACAAGTGAGGTTCCTCCAAGTCGAAGACTAGCAAGATGGATCTTCTTCTTTTCTGGATCAACTTTTTGCACCCTAAAATATACATCAATTTGTCTTATCCAATTATCAAGCTTTTCAGCATTAATTTCTCCGTCATAAATTGGAAAATCAAATTTTACATATAATTTGATCAAGGAGGATATCTTCTTTTTCTTTTTAGAAGAACTAGTCTTATGAGAAGAAGATAATGATCATGACAATGATGGTGATGATGGAGGAGATGGTGGAGGAAGAATTCCTCCTTTTCCTTTATCTTCTTTATCTAGAGGAACAAAAATAAAAGGTTCCTCTTCTCCTTTTTCTGGTTTAGGTGATGAAGTTCCTTCACCTTTACCCTTTTTAAACTCATTATACATCTCTTCCACCATTGCACGTATCGTCATGAAACTATCCAAGAATTGGGATTCTGACCCAAGTGGAGTTTCATCTGCCATCCTTCTTTGTGAAAAGACCCTTCCAATCTCTGGATTCGCCTCAACAAGTTCACCTTCACCTCATCCGAGCCTCAACCTAGTAAGCATTCAAATCTCCACACAAACTTGTCAACCTTAAAAACCTTGAGCTCTGATACCACTTGATCCGTTAATGAAAAAGGTATTATAGACTATGTGTGAAGTTGCCTATGTTACTTAGTGCAATGGATCGAAAAGATTGAAAATAACATAAACACATAAACAACTTGAAAAACACATTCAAACATATCAACACAGCCAAATTTAATAAAGGAGTTCACCAGAATTCCTGGCTACATCTCCTGGTCCTTTCGCTTCCAGTGTTGACCTCTTTATTATGTCTTCAAATTATTGTTACAGGTATGAGCTCAAAAATAAAGTCTCAAATACGAAAATGGAACTAACCATTGTGTTCAGCTCGAGTTTTCAAGTCAAAAAGAGTATAAACTCGATTCTATTTGGTCACTATGACCTCCAGACCCCCTGGAATGGTCCAAAACCACATTAGTCATATTTTTTGGTGATATGGTATTAATATACCATGTATAGTTACAAACTGTGGTGAACGTGGAATAATATGATAACATTAAAATCAAAGGATAAACCAAAGGACTAGCGGGCATGGGGTTGACCCCGACTGTCCGGCCTTTTCCCGTCATAGATCCCGATACCAAATGATCCAACGGTTATCGCGTTCCCCATGCAATCCCACGGCTTAGCTGATCTCCACCGTTGATTCATCCTGCTCAATCCTACAGTTGTCGCGCAATATCGCGCTCCCACTAGCCCGACGGTTAAGACTTCGAAAGCACGCGAGAAAAGTTTTTTTGGTGTGGTACGTGTCGACCACTGAGTGAAATCGCGTGAATTTTCGAAAAACCGCTTCCCACCTTTAGGGCGTGCGGGAAATTGTTTAACACTTTCTTTCCAGAACTCAAAGAAGTTTAACTTCTTTTGAATAACGATATCGCATTTGTTTTCAAGGTTAAACTGCTTGTATGTCTTGACATGATATGTGTCGATCTCCTCTGATTGGGTGATCTCTGCTATCTTTCATTGATCGGATCGATCCAATTGCATGTTGTATGAACCAATCACAAATCTCCACGTCACCTTCTATGCTGACATCATCCAGAACCTGTGACTCATTCCTAGGTTTCCATGTTTCCTATTGACATAGGCATTGACCGTTGACCTAAATCTTTGATTGGCTTCTAATTTCTTCATCCGGACTCGGATTTACACACTGTTTGCACTGTTGGATTTGTATTAACGAGCACTTCAACGTGAGCCCACTTTCACCTAGATTTGAAGACTTTGATTTGGAGGCAAAACTGAATCCATTTTGGATCAGATTTTCAGTAACCTACAAATTGAGCTAAGGGGCAAAACAGTTACTATTGAAGTTGAGGTAGTTGACGGACCCCTAGACTACAACATTTTATTGGGAAGGCCATGGGTATATGTTATGGCTGCTCTGGTTTCCACGTACTTTCATATGATTGCATTACCTCATAAAGGTGGAATCACAGTTTTCAATCAGCTTGCCTTCTTTGCATCTAGTTCTCAAGTTATTGGTTCCTTTGGTACACGGAGCCCCGCTATCACTTCAAAATATTGGTGTAGGTCTCTTTAAAGATCCTTCCCTAATGGGTACTTTTACACTACAGTCACTATCTGATTTGGAAAAAGAGGCAAGAGTAGAGACTTACAACGTGATTTCCTCCACCTTATCTGATTTAAGGAGAATTACCAACAATTCTAAAGTTGATAGTAATATTGAAGTTATGCCCTAAGCCCCATTGAGCTTGCATAGCAGTCAATTTTTTTGGCTTGGGTACAAAACCCAAATCCACTTTCACCAATTGTATGGGTAAAGTGTTCGTTAGAATATGGTACTTCTTTAGATCCTTTTTCATGTATATTTTCTACGGATGAAGGAATCTTCCAATCAATGATGATAAGAGAAGAACAATGGGAAGATTATCATCATTGTTCCCATCTTCTAGATGACATTGAAGATTATCCAAATGAACTTAACCAGCTTTCAGTTGTTGATTTCCTTTCGAATTATACTTTCATAGATATAGTAGATTCCAAGCAAAACTTATCAAATATTGAAGAAACGCTTTCTATTAATATTTCGACCAAACCTAATGTTGTAGAAAACATTCATGTCAGCAAATCTTGTTCTCCATCAGAACTTGATAATTACCATGCTCTCTTTCATGAATTTCAAGATATATTTGCATGGCCATACGAGGAGATGCCAAGCATAGACTCTAGTATTGTTGAACATGAAATCAAAATGTATCCTGATGTCAAACTAGTATGATAGTGGCTTCGACCTATTCATCAAAAGAAATATGTTGCCATTAAAGTAGAAGTTGAAAATATTTTGCATGCTAGTTTCATTTACCCTGTACCTCTTACTGATTGGGTTTTCAACATTGTTCCTGTCATGAAAAATAAACGGAAAATTTGAGTGTGCGTCGATTATAGGGATGTAAATCAGGCCTGTCCAAAATACAATTATCCTACTCCTTTCATCGACCAAATAATTGATGAATGTGCAGGATGAGAAATTTTCTCATTTATGGATGCTTTTTCTGGTTACAATCAAATCAATATCCGCCCAAAAGACCAATCTAAAATAGCTTTTATTGTCCATGGGGCACATTTGCTTATAGGAAACTCCCTTTCGGTTTGAAAAATGCAAGGGCCACATTCCAGAGGGCAATGAACTATGCCTTCCATGACATCAAGCACATTGTTCAACCTTACCTTGATGATTTACCTGCTCATTCACGAAAGTGGACTGATCACCCACAACATTTGAGAGCAATATTTTTACGGTGTCGACACTACAAGATACGACTCAATCCACACAAATGTGTGTTTTTTGTTGGTTTTGGTTGATTTCTTGGATTCTTATTGTCTAAAGACATAATTTAACTCAATCCACTAAAGGTTCAGGCAATTCTTGATTTGCCTCCACCTTCAAATCTTTTACAGTTACAGAGACTCCAAGGGAAGCCTAACTTTCTGAGGAGGTTCATTCCCAATTACACTAAAATGGCTAAAGGTTTTACATATCTTTTGAAAAATGGGATACCCTTCCATTGGGATCAAGTTGTGCAAGCTTCCTTTGATGCTCTTAAAGATACCTTGAATAGAGCGTCATTAATTTATTCTCTGAATTATCAAAACGACTATTACCTGTATCTCGCCATTGTAGATACAATCGTTAGCATGGTTTTAATCCAAGAAGAAGATGGGATTGAACATATGATATATTATTTGAGCCTCAATATCAATGATATAGAAAGCAAGTATTCTTATGTCGAAAAGTTAGCTTTTGCAGTTGTGCAAGCTATTTAGAGATTTCGCCACTACATCCTACTCCGGAAGACCATTGTCATTTCAGATTGCAACCCTATGACATATATTTTGTCACATCAATTGCTGGAAGGGAAATACTCAAAATGGATAATAATTTTACAGGAATTTGATCTAGATTTCATCAAGTCCAAATCAAATAAATCTCTCGTTTTTCGTCGAGCTACTTTGTGACCTTCCCTTGACTTCCATTTATTCAACATCTAAACCATCTATTTTGGATGAGTCTTTGTTCCTGATATCGTTGTCTGACTCGTGGTATGGAGATATATTGATTTATCTCCAGACCCAAACTTTCTGGCCTGATACCTCTTACTTGCAACAGTGACGTATCCGATACCAAGCCAAATATTATCTGATCATTGGCAACACTCTTTACCATCGTCGTATCGATACAATTTTATGGAAGTACCTCACACATGGGGAAGCTGAGAAAGCATTGAATGATTTCCATTCAGGTGCTTATGGTGGACACTTATCTGGTTATGCTACCGCGCAAATAATTCTTCATTCTGGTTACTTCTGGCCTAGAATATTCAAATATTGCATAATTGTATAAGCTGACATGCATGTCAGATCTATGATTGTAAAGTTATATTACCACCTGCACCATTGCATCCAATCGTTGTTGTTGGACCATTCGCCAAATGGGGCATTGACTTCATGACATGTAACCCCACCTCAATTGGGGGGCATGGGTATATTATAGTCATCATTGACTATTTTACCAAATGGGCCGATGCGATGCCAACATTAAACAACGGTGTACCACAAGCCATAGTTACAAAACATGGGTCTCATTTTCGCAATCACATGATGGCTGAGTTGACTGCTAAGTTAGGACTGTCACATGATAGTTCTACCCTTTATTACCCACAAGCAAATGGAAAAGTTGAGTCCATCAACAAAGTCCTTAAACGAAACTAGCATTTAATCATGTACTATACCTTGAGAAATACAACTGGATTCACACCCTTTCAGTTGATGTACAGTTTGGAAGTAATCTTACCAATACAATGTGAAATTTCATCTCTCAAACTCCCAATTAACCTGTTACCCAACACTTCTAAAGAATAAGTGTGTTTCTTGGAACTTATCCATCTAGATGAAACTCATCATGATGTCGCATTGGCTAACAAAGCAGATAAGAAATGAACCAAGGCACAATATGATAGAAATGTCAAGCCTCGTATCTTCTCATAAGGAGACCTGGTCTTGCTTTACAATCAAGAAGGTGATAAACTTGGAGCAAGGAAATTTGAACCAATGTGGATGGGTCCTTATATTGTCAAGCATGTTTTAGCAAAAGGTTCCTATGAATTAGTAGACTATGATGGGATTCCATTGTCGCAGCCCAAAAATAGGTTATACCTCAAACATTACTATGCTTAATTGAGTGTAGTAAAACTCATTGTATATATGCTTTCATTGCATGTGTGTGTCAGTGTGTGCCTTTTAGAGTTTTTTATCTGGTTAGTAATTCGCTTCGCAGTTGTTGCAGATATCGGAATCTTCAGAACCATTTGTTAGTTACTCCGATGGAGCTAGTCATAGTATGCAGGACCTATCTTCTGCAGCATGGGCTATTTTCACTCCAAGTGGCGAGTTAGTGAGTTTTCAAGGGATTTGTATCGATCGTTCAACAAACAATATTGTTGAGTATAGCACGTTGATCGAACTTCTCTTTGATGCCATTTCACTTGGCATTCATTGAATCATCGTTAGGCTGGATTCACAACTCGTCATACTACAACTTACAAGTGTGTATAATGTTCGAAACCCAACAATTCTTCGTATGTTCCTTAGAGTTTGTATTTTGGAAAGGCATTTTGAATACCTTAAATATCAACATATTTCCATAAACGTTAACACATTAATTGATTCTCTAGCGAATTATGTGTTAAATAGACATTCGCGACACATATAAAAGTACCATTTTCAATTCACATCATTAGTTCAATAGGATTTCACATAACCATAGAAAACTCTGAAAGTAAAATAGATAAATGTTTTGAAAGTTTTTACAAAATTTTTGTCCAAGACAAGTTTGGTCATCTGACCCAAAAACTCAAAATGGATGCAAAATATCCTAAGTAGACCTAGTGATGCTCATGATAATAGGTCACAGACTGTGCTATCATGCACAAAAGCCTCATCCAACGGCCAGGAACACCAATAGTGTGGCGTTGCAACCTCATAGGTAACTCCTCGATCCGAACATCTGGAATACCAAGGGTTAATCCCTCTATGTGATCCTACAACTCTGCCAAGGTCTCGACCAAATCCATGTCCTAAAAAACTGCTCTCCCAATATTTATCCACGCTAGCCCACCTGCACCCTGTTGGTGTCCCACAGGTTGAACAATACCCACATCTTCATACATGAGAATGATTTTAGTTTAGTCTTGGAAATATTAAAAAACAAAAAAGCATGTAGAAACTTGAAAATTCAAAAATACTTTGATCAAACAATTTACCTATAGCACCCCATTGTGCTCCAACTAGTAGAATCAAGTTTGTATCTCCACAAAAATCCATCCCTGAGTATGGGTTCTCCTCGATGGCAATGTGTTCTTGATCAAGCCAACTGAATAATGCAGTGGAAAAAATGATTGTTTACTGACTCACATGTCGAGCCATCAGTTCAATCCACCTCTGCATACATGGATCTCTAAGACCAGCTACACCTAGTGATATATGTTGTGGTTGCATCAATGGGATTCTCTCTAAGGTAAAAGCAATTAAGATCAAACCGTAGCAAAAATTCTTCATCTTACCACTTTTTACCTTAGTTAGTTTTTCTTTCAGTGAAGAAAGCACGGCCTCACACCAATTGAATACTTTTGGCTTTAGACACTCAAGTGCATACTACATATATGATATATTCGCCAGATGAAGTGTCACACTACCAGCCAACTTTGCGATTGTGAAGAGGATCGTTCTCAAAGGAAAATCATCTACATCTCTAATTTTTATTTTCCCATCCTTGCTAGGTTGTGTACCTAGCCGACAAAACTGTCGAATGTAATCCCTCACTGATTCACCTCCATGGGTAAATCCAGAAAGTGAGATGGGGGCACCTCACCTTGACAATCCGGTAAGAGAAAGTAAATATCATCAATGGTAATAGGGACCATTTTTTTCCTTATGTGAAAAAATTGATCTGTTGAATCCCATGCATGAACAAGGAACTGCAATAGTTCTATTTGTTGCCTCATTCCAGACAACCTGAAGTATTTGAGTAACCCACAGTTTTTTAGGGCCTTGACTGTACCCATATTTTTTATGGAAACCATGTCTTTTTCTTCATGCTCTCTTTCTTGCCATGTAATTGACATCCTGATCTGATGAAAGCCTGAAATCCAATCATAAGCTTAGTTAGGATCCTTTCCATGCAAAAAACAGGACAAATTTTGGAGCAAACAACGAAATCTAGTTTGGGAAACTCGCCCAGCGTAGCCCAGCATAGAGATAGTGTGATGAAGAGCATGCAACCTTCTATCAGGGTGCTCTTTAGTGTAGTTTTCAATGTGAAAGCCTGCGTTGATCCCAGGGAAAAAAAATCAAACCCTAGAGGCCCCAAAAAACCCTAAAACTTGCATGAAACAGTAAAAGAATGACTTGAAAAGAAAGAGGAGGGTTAGATCTCCTACCTGGTTTGGACAGCACGAAAAATGGTCCACATAATCTCTCGTAATCACCTGATGAAGTTCGAGGTAAAAAACTATCCTAGAGCACAAAATTGAATGGTAAGTATCAAATGGTAAAACTTTCATGGTAAAAACTTGTTTTATGTTTATGTCATGTTCATTAAGCAAGTAAACATTAGTATTTGCCTATTTTTACCTATGAAATAGGAATTTTTAATCCATTTGGTGGTGTTTTGAGCAGGTTTTGCAGCTGACTTATAGAATTTGACGTGCTCGATTGTAAATTGTACCTTTGACCACAGAGCATACTTTTATCTCTTTTTCGAGCTCTGTTAAAAAATGAAAAGGAACCCCCTTGGAGTCCTCTTTAATCTCTTTTCAGACTCTCTAAACATGAAAAGATTGTCGAGCGCTTGTCCTTTTCAACTCGTTAACAGATTGGAAGCGACATCTACTCAGTATAAGTTTAACCCTTTTCAGGCTGAGATGGATTAACTATGAAAAAAGAATACGCTGACCGAACATGGTCAATAGGTTCTCTCTCATATTGTTTTATGCTTTTTTGGGCTTCAGAGACAAATCTACGAAAAAGAACTTGTGGATTTTTCTTTTTCTCCCTTTTCAAACTCTCTAAACATTAAAGGATCGATTTATATTTGTCGTTAAACTTGTTAAAAAATCAAATAGTGACAAACTTGTCCATCTAGACAAGACAAAATTTCACCTTCACTAGACTCATTAAAACATCACATAGCAATGGATTCACCCAAAGGGTGGAATTATACAACAAGCATATGATGTCCTCCTCAATCTTGATAAAAAATAAAGAGGTATTTGTTAGCAATGACTCAGGAAAATGGGAAAAAGGGGAAAACCACTTTATGGTAGCAAGTCGCTCTTGAAAATGACACTTTCACTTCATCACTGTGACTATTTAGGTTAGGTTATCATCTTGATGGTTATCATACTATTGGTCTAGCATACCATCCATCACTTTGTTTTGGGTCAATGCTACAAATTCATTTCAGTGTCGCCAACATGTTCAAGAGAAGTCATCCAGTTTAAATTCATTCTTTTTAATAGCATAAACCTTCATTTTCATGATCGCCATTCCTGAACCTTGTGTCGTCAGTCAAATTCCGTCTCCAAAAACATTACACTCATTTTGTGTCGTTGATGTGGGACACATCAAGGCCCTCATGCGACGAGTCGCTTCTTGTCGACATGAGCACAGTATCCAAGAAGTTGACTTAGAAACACCCTTCTAGTACCTTGAGGCTTGCATAGATCAATGGCAGGTTTCTCGCTTCCGGAGATAGGTTGACATCAATGGCCTTCGACTGAAAGACTTTGTATGGTGTTCAACATAAATCATCCATTCACACCATGCAGAATGTACTGCAGTACCTTAAGGATCATTATCATTATCAGTGATTTCTCTCACATATGTTAACAGCTTACATCTTTGACTAGTAAGGAAACAATGTCTTTCCATGTTCGACTTTAGATCACATATTCACATGGTTAGACTTGTACTTGAGCGAACGATTGAACGAGATAGAATACCCCGGATCTAGTTTCATCCATCTGGGCTACGATTTCAGGAGTACTAAATCATATGTACAATGGCTTTACATTGATGGTCATTCTGATCATGGGTCTATATCTATAGACGATTGTCTATGTACATGTAATGAAAGTTTATGTGTTGAGAATGGGTATGCCTTCCCTCAACAATTCATGAAGAAATTAAAAAATCATGATATACGTATTGTAATTGATACAGGTCACCTTCCACTTTGAAACCTCCTCATCACATCATAAAGCATTTCATTCGACAATAACATTTTTCGACTTCATGCTTTAGCGGGCAGCTGTTATAGATCCATTTGGGCACATCACTCCCATCATCCATATCAATGTTTTAGGGCTCATCAAACCCTAATTTCAGTTGCTACATGTCCTAAACAAGTCACCCTTTTGAACGCCTCCTTTCTAGATAGTTTCATGACTTGAAGACATCCTAAAATGACCTCTAAAGGGACCAGCACAGGTAGGCCCATGTAAGGGTGCACTGCAAAGAAATTGAGTCCATGCCAGGGTGCTCTGTAGAGCACATAGGCCCTCCTTCACCTGTGATGGGAGAGATTGAGAGAAATTCACATAGGGTTTGGGGAATATGCTTATCTCATGGATTCATTTAGAAGTTTCCCTCACTTATCAACTCCTGTGAGCTCGAAAATGGATGAGGAATGCGTTAAGATGCATCCTATCCTCTCATTCCTTCTGTTAGTGTCAGTCTTTCTAGCCTTCCTCCAGTGATCAAATGTGCTCTTACAAAGTGATTTTGAAGTGTCAAGGTCAAATTTTGTCATTTCAAAGAGTTTTCAAGCAAAATTTGGTCACTAGGCATTAGGTCTAGGGTTTGCTTTAACTCCTTCTAAAGTCGTCGAAATGTCGGTCCATGTCACTATTCAGCTGAGTGTATCATCATTCATAGGGTTTTAATCATCATATTAGGTTCCATTGGGTCATGTTACACCTTGTTCATGCTTCAGTTGTGCCTAGGTAAGGTCATTTCCCTCTCCTAGGGTTTTGAAGGCAATTTCTCTTGGACGGTCAAATCATCGACAAAACTTGTTTCCAGATGTTCATACACCTTCCCCTATCCTTCATGTACCTTATCAAATGCTTCCCATCCCTTAGATCCGCCAAATTCCTCATTTTTGCACAAACCCTAGTTTTTAGCTACAACTTGGCAATTTTCTAGGTTGGGCCTGTGTTTCGCCCTTTTGGACCCCTTCCCCTCACTCAATCTCTGAAATTCCACTTTCCCCTACTTCCCAACATCTCTCCCTACTCCCAAAAATTTCTTCAATAATTTAGAAGCCCCCTATCCCCTTCATTTCGCTTCATTTCGACAAAGTTCCTTGTTTCACACATCGGGACAAGTTTCACTCAAATGATGTTTCAGAGCAATCAAAGATGAATTTTGGGAAACTGAGAGAGGTTTTTGTCCAAAACATGCCAAGGAAGAAAAAACTCCTTCACTTTTTGCACAGGTTTCATTTTTTGAGAGAAATGTCAAAAATACCGTTGCCTCAGGAGAATCAAAGGCACCTCTGAAGTGACCTTGGGAAAATCAAGTTTTCTCCTAGCCTGGTTGGTAAAATGACTTGCTTGATGGGTAAAATGATAACTAGACACAAATATATTTCCAATCAGATATCATGAGCTCAATTTTGGGTTGAGGAAGGCATTCAAAAGTTGACTGTAACTACACTCTTCCTTGAGGCAGCCTTATTTGGCACATATTGACCAGTTTTGGGAGATTTGATTTTTGACAGGTCAAATCAACTCCAAATTGACAACTTCCAGTTGGGTTGGAAATTAGACTCAAAGAGGTTTCCAACGAGCTATCATGCGCCCAATTCCGACACCGGGAAGGCCTCCAAACGCCTCCTGCAAAACGTGACCCGTTGAGCCTGGTGCGCGACCCGTTGGGAGGGGCGCGACCCATTGGGAGTGGTGCGCGACCCATTGAGCTGTCTCCCTGCAAATCAATTTTAAACTTGCTCAATCACCCTCCAAATCATCAAATCGCTTGAAGTAGGATCTCCCAACTTGGAAATGGTTGCTAGTCATGTTTATAAGACATCATGAATTTGTTTTGAGGATCGAATTGTGCATGAAAAGACTTATATGGCTGCAATATTCATGTGAAAACTGTGCTAGGGTTTATGGTGTTTCAAGCTGTTTTTCCTTTGGTTTGTTTCCCTCCCTTCCCTCTTGTTCACATTCATATGTACATCTCATTTTCCCCCATGTCATTTTGTAAATGAAGTGAAAATCTTTCCCCATCCCTAATCACTAAAAATAAACAAAATCCTACCCCTCTCCCAAAGAATCAAAAACAAAAATTCAAAACCCTAATTCCCTTCTACCATATGCATGTGCAAAATAACAAAAAATGTTGGTAGATATGTCAGCATATTTTTGTGCATGGTTTCCCTTTTTGTTTTTCTTTTCCCTATTAAACATGTATACATATATTCCCATGTTCACTTTTATGCATGTTTTTCCCATATGCAATAATCTTTGTAAATGATTTCCCTATTACAAATATGTCTTCCAAAATGCATAATGATTTGCAAACTTTCCATTGAAATTCCTTGTTATTTTTATATATTCCCATTCCTGGTTAAAAAGTTCCCTCCCCTAACATTCCCTTCATGTTCCCTTGTACCCTTGAAACAGCAAAGAAATCAGCATTTAAAGGTAGAAACAACAATACATTTTGTCCACTCAGCTCTTTAAAACAATGTCAGAAACCGAAACATATGAGCAGAGTGATGACCAAGCATCAGTTTCCAAGATTGAGGTACAGAGGAGGCTACATAAGGGTGGAAAAGGTGGCCATCACAGCAGTATAGGAGGCTTTACCATTATGGTTTGATTCAGCTCATAGTCTCACATCAGTTGGCTCAGCAGGGCATCTCATGGGAGGAGTTCATCTCCCGTGAGTTTTTCACAGTGCCACCTCAGCCACACCATGAGGTCATTCATGAGGAGGGAGGACCATCTCAGCAGCCTGATGCTCCCGTCACTCGACATGTTAGTTCCTCATCTCAGCTCACTTATTAGAGAGGCCAGAGGGCCTTATTTGCAGCAACTAGGCGAGTATTATCTCCACAGCAGGTGGAAGGGGTCTTGCCTTCATCTTCAGCTCAGCGAGTGTTATCTCCACATCAGGTGGAAGGGGCCTCGCTTTCTTCACCAGCACAGGTACCAGGGAGGGGCAAGGAGTCCATGATTCATGAGGATCCGGTGATTGATCTCAAGGCCAATTCTCCTAGCCAAGAGGCGAAGGAGATCATTCAGCATCTTAGAGCTGAAAATGATGTTTTACAGAGGAGACTTGAGGGTGCCCAATGGACCATCACCTACCTAGAGCAGCGGAACACACAGCTAGAGGAGGAGAAGGCACTTGATGAGCTATGGAGGATTCGTACTGACCGAGTCTTGAACCGTAGGAGGCCCGGTGATCCATTGCCTACTGACCGAGAGTCATTGCTCATTCAGGAGAATGCCCACTTGGAGAGGTTGTTGGCTAAGGCCAACCAAGAGAAAAATCTGCTGAGAAACATGAAGAATCACTATTGGGCAAGGATGCATGTCTGCAAGGCTAAAATGAAAGTTTTTCAAAGGAGGTTGTCCGAGGCTCCTAGGCGGAGGAAGAAGACCAATCCACTCCGTATCTTGGCTGAGGCATCCCTCAAAGATCATGGCACTCACTAGCATCAGCTACAGCACAAATCCCAAAAAAATTTGAGAATTTTTGGTAATTTTGGTATTTTTGGGAAATTTACAGGTTTTGGCTTCTCAACGGGTCTCACCCCCGGTGAGACCCTTTGTCATCGTAGCTCCTTTTTGCAAAAACTCAACATTTCTAGATTTTTCATGCAAATTTACATATACCTATGGATGGACTTGAGTTTTTATGGAGTTTTGGGCCTCCAGAAGGTCAAAATACAGGCAAAATTTGACTTTCTGCCCCTTTTTTGAGTTGCAGAAGCAGTCTTGGGAGAATTGACTTTTGACTAGGCAAATGACCTCCAAATCCAAAAATTCCAGTTGGGTTAGAAAGTAGACTCAGAGACCTTTCCAACGAGCTATCCTGTACCTAATTATGACACCAGGAAGGCCTCCAAAGTGCACAACCCGTTGAGGAAATGTGCGCGACCCGTTGAGGAAACTTTGCCAGATTTGACCAGTTCAGCCCAGAAATTGCAGATTTCACCCTTTTCGACTTTCTGAGGTTAATGATGATATTCATGGATGTAATTGTGACACTTTTTGGATACTTTCACTCTTGTTTAACACTTCTAGAAGATTTTTTCATGTAAAGGGTAAAAATTGAATGTATGAACTGGTTTCCAAGTTTATAGAGGCAAGTTGTTTTGACTGCCTATTTTGTAGTGCTTAGTTTAGAAGTGGTTCAAACAGCTCCTAGAAGGATGAGCTCGACCCCTAGAGGCAAGGGAAGAGGTTGGCTTGCCTATATTATGTATTTTCTTAGTCATTTTCAAGGGTTGGATGGTTGGACTCTTGAGGGAGGACCTATCATTGTATATTTCACTTGTATCTCTGCAATTTTTGGCTAAGGAAGACCAGGGTTTTGCAGTCATATTTGGGATTCTTGTGGACTCAGGTGTTGATGGTGTGTTTCTTCATGTTATTTTAAGCTTTGTTATGTGATTCATTTCCTTTCTATACTGTTGCATATTAAACAAATGAAGTGTTAAAGTAAGAATTCATGTTTGCCATGCTCTGCTTTCAAATTTGTTTAATTTCTATGTTTTCTGTTGTCTAAAGAGAATTCAAATCCATTGTTTGCTCTCTTTAGCCTTCTTTTCTTTCTTCCTAATCATCCACTTCAGCTAAAGACATCAATACAGGCTCCTACCTCGCCCCAAAGACTCCCCTGCAGAAACTGTGTCCAATCCCCGCACCCTAAATTGCAGCTCCTCAATTTGCCACCAAAAACCCAAAAAACCCAAAATCAACCTTTTTAATCAGTTTACTAGCCTAATATCAGTGTTACCTTGTTGGTCATCTCATCCCATTGAAGACCTGTCGAGATTGACCGGAGAGAGCCTTCTCCTGCCCCATAGGGCTAGCTACGAGGCTGAATGGTTTGATGTAGCCTTGAGGTTTACCTTTCTCAGCCTGAGGTGAAATTTCAAGCGCTAACATACTGGCGACCATACTGGGGAGAACAATTGATCGTTTGTTCATTGTCGTGTTGTCTCATAAGTCTTAGACGGAGCCTGAAGTTATGCTAGGTAGCCTTCGAAAACGCTCTTGTTTTACATCAGCGTTAGTAGATAAACGCTGCTTCAGTCAATCTCCGTGAGCTTGTGATTATAGCACTTCATTTGTATTTTACCCCAGTACATGTATCAAGTTCAGATCTGATTGTTGATGGTGGACAATGATCAGACACTTGAAAGGCTGAAATCATTCACTTGGCGACTCTAAATTAGTTTTGACATCAGATCCAAAGACTCCACTGGAGGATGATCCCGACCAGCAGAAACATGAAAGGAGAATATGGCAAAATCAGGTATTCAAGTTGGAATTTCATCCAAGACATTTTGTTCTTTGTCATAAATTATTTCTTCTCTTTTCCCACGAATGTCAAGAAGGCTTTGCAAAGTATATTGTATTTGAGAAGAGATCCCAGGCCTGCAGTTGATTCTTTCCCTTTGAAGATTGTGAATACCAATGATTTGCATGCCTTTGAGCTTGATCAAGATCCTTTTTCCGAATTTTCTGATGATCATATTCAAATTGATGAATCTCAAAAGACCAAGTCTGATTCTATACCTGCTGTACATACCCCTATACCTTGTAAAATTCTAGATCAGTATAAACCTCTTGTTTTACCTTCTGTTCTTCATGCTTTCCCCAAAAACTATGATCTATACTTGCCGATGTTTGATGGTGAATGTAAGAATGTCAACGCTGAGCAACATGTCCAGAATTTTGAGAATTTTCTAGATCTTTTTGAAGTTGATGAAGAAGATGTTAGTATAAGGCTTTTTTCTCTTTCTTTGCAAGCCAAAGTGAAGAGTTGGTTCAAAGCCCTGCCTGATGCGAGCATCTCAGATTTCCAGCAGTTCGTCAAAGTTTTTCTCGATAGGTGGATGATCGGGCAGAACCTTTTCTTGATTGTAGAAGAATATAACCAGCTGAAAAGATTGCCAGGGGAGACAGTACAACAATTTTCAGCCAGATTTAACCAAGTTTATTATTCAATGCCATTTGATATAAGGCCTACTCCTAGATCTGCTCTTTTGCACTATCCGGGTGCCTTTGATCCGGAGATGGAGTTTCAGCTGAGAGAAAGGGATATTGCAACACTTCACGAGATGCAAAATAGTGCAGTAAATGTAGAGGCTCATCTGCTGATCCGAAGGGCAAGGATGAAGGAAGAAGAGATGAAAAACATAGATCTGGCCGAATCAACATCTCTAGAGGTAAAGCTTGACATTTTGGTAAGTGCAGTGAAAAAGATGATGGACAAGATCAACTCAAGGAATGATTATGATGTTCATGGCGCGCTGATTGAAGAAGAACAAGTTGCTGATCCAAAACATTTTGTTTCTTACCCTAGTTGTCGTAGTGATTGTTTTATAGATCATTGTGAAGAAGAGAGAGTTGTTGATATGATGTGTATGTTTGATGATGATTTGCCTCATTTTGATCAGTATGATGATGATTATGTTCTCCAAACAAACGCTAATCTTGCAGACGAACCAGCAGCTAGTTTGTGGGAGGAAAAAATTCATTTTCAGCAGCTCAAATATAATGATCACCCATCACATATCAGCTATGACAGTGACGAGGAAAGTGCAGCAAATTTTGAAGTAAGTGAAGGATCTTTACTTTTTTGTTTTGATTCATGTCAGTTCATTAAAGACAACTTCCATGAAATTAGAAATCAGCTGTCAACAAGTCTTGATCTAGACCATCTTGGAGGCAATAAAAACCTTGTTCCAGACTTCTCATATTTAGATTTGCAGCCCCCAAATGCCATTGGTTTTCAAGTTGCAGATGAAAGCATGGAAGCTGACATATTTGATCAAATGATACAAGAAGGTGACTCCGTACCATTCTGTTTTGAATCATTTCAGTTTTTGAAGGGTAGAGTGCATAGTAAATCTTCAAATGAACAGCCTATAACAAATCAGCAATCTCTCAGTGTTAATGTTGAGGATGAGGCAGATGACAACTTTCTTGAGCAGCCTGTAGCATCAAATTTGCAGCCACCAAATGAAATTGAAGGGCAGATTATAGATGAAGGTGTGGCAGCCGAAATACCTGATTTGATGATGCAGGAAGATTCTATACCCTTTTGTTTCGAAGCATTTCAGTTTATAAGGCAGAATTCTCGTAAAATCTCTCAAGAACAAGATGAGCAGCATGTAAGCAATCATGTAATCACAATGGAACCAATAGAAATGGGATTGCAACAGTCTTTTCAAGTTTTTCATGATCCAATAGCTGATGTTTTGGATGAGGTGTGCAGTCAAAATCTTTCTCCGTTGACTATATGTGAGCTTGAAACATGTGCTGATATGAATTTGATCCGGCAGTCAGTTTCTTTGTCATTTTCAGTAGAGGTCTCGTCACAAGGTTCAGATCAAAGTTTGAATTCATGGTATGAGGAAATGAGAAGTAGTCCATTGGATGAGCTAAGTTCCAGTGTGCTTGAATTTCAAGATCCTTATGCAGTGTTTTTGGAGGTGGATAGAGAATTCATATCTTTCAACGGATCTGTTTCTAAGTTGTCATGGGAGTTGCCTTTCAGTAGTTCTCTTTTGTTGTTCATAAGTGAGCACTTGTGGAGAATTCAACCAGCAGACGTGATACTTACTTGGTTGCATTGGTTGTTTCATTTCACTTGATCAGGTGATGAATGAAACTGTTAGAGTAGGTTGTGATGAATAAGCTCCACTTTGAGCATCATTTTCAGTTGGTCGATTGTGTTTAAGTATTGAGTCAGTTTTTAGTTGAGTCATGAGTCCTTTGTTAGTCCATTTTCAGTCTTGTTGTTAAGTTAGTTTGAGTCGGTTTTCAATCATGCATTTCAGCTTGAGTTTTTGACTCCATTGCCCAATAATTGTAAGGCATTGGTCTGCTCTCCCAGAGGTCTAAGGTTCTTGGTACCTCCAAGGAGCTACCATCCCCATTGGAGCCAATGTTAGTGTCAGTCTTTCCAGCCTTCCTCCAGTGATCAAATGTGCTCTTACAAAGTGATTTTGAAGTGTCAAGGTCAAATTTTGTCATTTCAAAGAGTTTTCAAGCAAAATTTGGTCACTAGGCATTAGGTCTAGGGTTTGCTTTAACTCCTTCTAAAGTCGTCGAAATGTCAGTCCATGTCACTATTCAGCTGAGTGTATCATCATTCATAGGGTTGTCATCATCATATTAGGTTCCATTGGGTCATGTTACACCTTGTTCATGCTTCAGTTGTGCCTAGGTAAGGTCATTTCCCTCTCCTAGGGTTTTGAAGGCAATTTCTCTTGGACGGTCAAATCATCGACAAAACTTGTTTCCAGATGTTCATACACCTTCCCCTATCCTTCATGTACCTTATCAAATGCTTCCCATCCCTTAGATCCTCCAAATTCCTCATTTTTGCACAAACCCTAGTTTCTAGCTACAACCTGGCAAGTTTCTAGGTTGGGTCTGTGTTTTGCCCTTTTGGACCCCTTCTCCTCACTCAATCTCTGAGATTCCACTTTCCCCTACTTCCCAACATCTCTCCCTACTCCCAAAAATTTCTTCAAGAATTTAGAAGCCCCCTATCCCCTTCATTTCGCTTCATTTCGACAAAGTTCCTTGTTTCACACATCGGGACAAGTTTCACTCAAATGATGTTTCAGAGCAATCAAAGATGAATTTTGGGAAACTGAGAGAGGTTTTTGTCCAAAACATGCCAAGGAAGACAAACCTCTTTCACGTTTTTCACAGGTGTCATTGTTTGAGATAAATGTTAAAAATACCGTTGCCTCAGGAGAATCAAAGGCACCTCTGAAGTGACCTTGGGAAAATCACGTTTACTCCTAGCCTGTTTGGTCAAATGACTTTCTTGATGGGTAAAATGATAACTAGACACAAATATCTTTCCAATGAGCTATCATGAGCTCAATTTGGGGTTGAGGAAGGCATCCAAAAGTTGACTGTAACTGCACTCTTCCTTGAGGCAGCCTTATTTGGCACATTTTGACCAGTCCTGGGAGATTTGATTTTTGATAGGTCAAATCAACTCCAAATTGAAAACTTCTAGTTGGGTTGGAAAGTAGACTCAAAGACCTTTCCAACGAGCTATCATGCGCCCAATTCCAACACCGTAAAGGCCTCCAAACTCCTCCTGCAAAACGCGACCCGTTGAGCCTGGTGCGCGACCCGTCAGGAGGCTGCCTGCAGTGTATTTTTTCAACGTGCGCGACCCGTTGGGAGGGGCGCGACCCGTTGGGAGTGGTGCGCGACCCGTTGAGCTGTCTCCCTACAAATCAATTTTAAACTTGCTCAATCACCCTCCAAATCATCAAATCGCTTGAAGTAGGGTCTCCCAACTTGGAAATGGTTGCTGGTCATGTTTATAAGGCATCATGAATTTGTTTTGAAGATCAAATTGTGCATGAAAAGACTTATATGGCTGCAATATTCATGTGCAAACTGTGCTAGGGTTTATGGTGTTTCAAGTTGTTTTTCCTTTGGTTTGTTTCCCTCCCTTCCCTCTTGTTCACATTCATATGTACATCTCATTTTCCCCCATGTCATTTTGTAAATGAAGTGAAAATCTTTCCCCACCCTAATCACTAAAAATAAACAAAATCCTACCCCTCTCCCAAAGAATCAAAAACAAAAATTCAAAACCCTAATTCCCTTCTACCATATGCATTTGCAAAATAACAAAAAATGTTGGTAGATATGTCAGCATATTTTTGTGCATGGTTTCCCTTTTTGTTTTTCTTTTCCCTATTAAACATGTATACATATATTCCCATGTTCACTTTTATGCATGTTTTTCCCATATGCAATAATCTTTGTAAATGATTTCCCTATTACAAATATGTCTTCCAAAATGCATAATGATTTGCAAACTTTCCCTTGAAATTCCCTGTTATTTTTATATATTCCCATTCCTGGTTAAAAAGTTCCCTCCCCTAACATTCCCTTCATGTTCCCTTGTCCCCTTGAAACAGCAAAGAAATCAGCATTTAAAGGCAGAAACAACAGTACATTTTGTCCACTCAGCTCTTTAAAACAATGTCAGAAACCGAAACATATGAGCAGAGTGATGACCAAGCATCAGTTTCCGAGATTGAGGTACAGAGGAGGCTACATAAGGGTGGCAAAGGTGGCCATCACAGCAGTATAGGAGCCTTTACCATTATGGTTTGATTCAGCTCATAGTCTCACATCAGTTGACTCAGCAGGGCATCTCATGGGAGGAGTTCATCTCCCGTGAGTTTTTCACAGTGCCACCTCAGCCACACCATGAGGTCATTCATGAGGAGGGAGGACCATCTCAGCAGCCTGATGCTCCTGTCACTCGACATGTTAGTTCCTCATCTCAGCTCACTTATCAGAGAGGCCAGAGGGCCTTATTTGCAGCAACTAGGCGAGTATTATCTCCACAGCAGGTGGAAGGGGTCTCGCCTTCATCTTCAGCTCAGCAAGTGTTATCTCCACATTAGGTGGAAGGGGCCTCGCTTTCTTCACCAGCACAGGTACCAGGGAGGGGCAAGGAGCCCATGATTCATGAGGATCCGGTGATTGATCTCAAGGCCAGTTCTCCTAGCCAAGAGGCGAAGGAGATCATTCAGCATCTTAGAGCTGAAAATGATGTTTTACAGAGGAGACTTGAGGGTGCCCAATGGACCATCACCTACCTGGAGCAGCGGAACACACAGCTAGAGGAGGAGAAGGCACTTGATGAGCTATGGACGATTCGTAGCGACCGAGTCTTGAACCATAGGAGGCCCGGTGATCCATTGCCTGCTGACCGAGAGTCATTGCTCATTTAGGAGAATGCCCACTTGGAGAGGTTGTTAGCTAAGGCCAACCAAGAGAAAAAGCTGCTGAGAAACATGAAGAATCACTATTGGGCAAGGATGCATGTCTGCAAGGCTAAAATGAAAGTTTTTCAAAGGAGGTTGTCCGAAGCTCTTAGGCGGAGGAAGAAGACCAATCCACTCTGTATCTTAGCTGAGGCATCCCTCAAAGATCATGGCACTCACTAGCATCATCTACAGCACAAATCCCAAAAAAATTTGAGAATTTTGGGTATTTTTGGTATTTTTGGGAAATTTACAGGTTTTGGCTTCTCAACGGGTCTCACCCCCGGTGAGACCCTTTGTCATCGTAGCTCCGTTTTGAAAAAACTCAACATTTCTAGATTTTTCATGAAAAGTTACAAATGCCTATGGATGGACTTGAGTTTTTATGGAGTTTTGGGCCTCCAAAAGGTCAAAATACAGGCAAAATTTGACTTTCTGCCCCTTTTTTGAGTTGCAGAAGCAGTCTTGGGAGAATTGACTTTTGACTAGGTAAATGACCTTCAAATCCAAAAATTCTAGTTGAGTTAGAAAGTAGACTCTGATACCTTTCCAACGAGCTATCCTGCACCTAATTCTGACACCGGGAAGGCCTCCAAACAGAGCTCCAAAGTGCGCGACCCGTTGAGGAAACTTTGTCAGATTTGACCAGTTCAGCCCAAAAATTGCAGATTTCACCCTTTTCGACTTTCTGAGGTTAATGATGATATTCATGGATGTAATTGTGATACTTTTTGGATACTTTCACTCTTTTTTAACACTTCTAGAAGATTTTTTCATGTAAAGGGTAAAAATTGAATATATGAACTGGTTTCCAAGTTTATAGAGGCAAGTTGTTTTGACTGCCTATTTTGTATTGCTTAGTTTAGAAGTGGTTCAAACAGCTCCTAGAAGGATGAGCTCGACCCCTAGAGGCAAGGGAAGAGGTTGGCTTGCCTATATTATGTATTTTCTTAGTCATTTTCAAGGGTTGGATGGTTGGACTCTTGAGGGAGGACCTATCATTGTATATTTCACTTGTATCTCTGCAATTTTTGGCTAAGGAAGACCAGGGTTTTGCAATCATCTTTGGGATTCTTGTGGACTCAGGTGTTGATGGTGTGTTTCTTCATGTTATTGTAAGCTTTGTTATGTGATTCATTTCCTTTCTATACTGCTGCATATTAAACAAATGAAGTGTTAAAGTAAGAATTCATGCTTGCCATGCTCTGCTTTCAAATTTGTTTAATTTCTATGTTTTCTGCTGTCTAAAGAGAATTCAAATCCATTGTTTGCTCTCTTTAGCCTTCTTTTCTTTCTTCCTAATCATCCACTTCAGCTAAAGACATCAATACAGGCTCCTACCTCGCCCCAAAGACCCCCCTGCAGAAACTGTGTCCAATCCCCGCACCCTAAATTGCAGCTCCTCAATTTGCCACCAAAAACCCAAAAAACCCCAAATCAACCTTTTTAATCCATTTACTAGCCTAATATTAGTGTTACCTTGTTGGGCATCTCATCCCATTGAAGATCTGTCGAGATTGACCGGAGAGAGCCTTCTCCTGCCCCGTAGGGCTAGCTACGAGGCTGAATGGTTTGATGTAGCCTTGAGGTTTACCTTTCTCAGCCTGAGGTGAAATTTCAAGCGCTAACACCTTCCTCCATGGAACTAATTCTAAGTATGGAAGGCCATTCAATACCCCCATTTATGACATAACCTCCTTCATCTTCCTATAAATTGAACACTCATCTAAGTGATTAAGGGGTTGGACTATGTTGAATTATAAGGAGATAATGTTGCTATGAGAATTGACTTTGAGACAAGTATTGTTATGCTACAAGTTTTTCATGCTTTTGATGTGATGTGGATGGGATCCAAGCTGGAGGAGTGACTTCGAATCAGACTTGATGGTTGTAATTCCTTCTTCTATTCAATAAAGTAATTGAACCTTTTTCCCATATTCTTATCTTGTTATATGATGCTTAGATGTGTGAATGTATATGAATCCATTTACTTGTATTCAATAGATATTTTTCTTCGAACGGTTCTTTGTCTTTTGTTGATGTTTACAGGTACTTCTCAAGCATGTTAAGTATGGGAAGGAGCGATAGTATCGATACAAAGGAGACAAGAGGAAAGGGAAACTACAATTAGGTCTTCTCGTCTTCTTTTTCTTATCTATTGCTTATAGGAAAAGGCTAAAGTGCTTTAAACTGTTGTTCTAGATATGGCTACTTAACTAGGAAATTAGTATTTATCCATAGATACCAAATTCTCCAAAACATATATATATATATGAGTTAATTATAAGAGTCAACACTTCCCAAAAACAAGGATGCTCTTGTTTTTAGTTACAATATTTTAATTCTATTTAATATTTAGTATTGTTCAACCAAACGTATATCTCTATTTATTTCATGTAAAGGATTTACTCCATTAGTTCAAACTCATCACCTGTGCTTTTATGAGTGACAATTTTTATTAGATAATTTAAAAAGTTTTCTATTTATATTTTTCTTAATATATATTACATATCATTGGTTCCATGTTTCATATACTTCATGTGACTCTAATTAATTCACATTTGTAACTATAGTTATGGAAGATTAATTAGTATGTAATCTCGACTCTATTGTTTCTCTCTTTTTTTTTAGTATTTTTCGTGCTATTGTACATATCTATACCTATATAATACTAATGATTTTTATATGTACAACTGTACAATTACATGCTTATAAATGTAAATAAATTTATATACTTAACTTACTAGAGCTTATGAAATGACTATTTCTCTTTGTGACTGCAATATACTCATAAATCCTGACATATTCTCTCCTTTATATTTACAAAAACTTACAACAAATTTTCGGTATGTTGATTTGTCTAGAATTCATATCTATTGACTACTTGATTTAGACTGGCTATTGTTAGACTACCTGTAACATATACCAAGAGTGCCAAAAGTTGTATCCTAACTATCAAATTCAAAGACCAATTCTTATAAAGTATAAAATATTTTTTTGTTCAAATGAAAAGTTTTTTCTTATAAATAATCGTAGTAAAAAAAAATAACACAGAGACACTTATTTCTTATTAGTTTCTTCACTCTAACTGGAATGAATTAGTAAATAAGCAATGAACGAAATAACAATTTTTTCATTATAATACTAAAAAGAAAGATACTAGAGTTAGAAACACCAAATTGATCAATTTTTTTTGGAAAATTAAGATTCAAGTATTTGGATCCTCCCAAACGTAACACAACAAATTGCTTGTCCCCCCAATCAACTAGGCCTACAATTTTTCTTCTATTCACTTCTTGCTTCTGTTCGGTCTCTCCAATTCTGTTCTCAGAATAATTGAGACAAAATAAAGAGAATTCATAGATAATATCCATCTACCACTCTTTTGGTGGTTAACAACTGCCTCCACCTCACCAACAGGTGGCAGGTAGTCATATGCTCATTAATGAGCTCTTGTTTCCAATATCATAATTTCTGAATTAAATATAATCACCTAGATTAGATGCATAAGACTTGCTAATGGATAATGATAATAACTTCTCATAATTAAATTGAAACATTTTTCCTCTTTCAACCATTTGTACTTGCTCATTAATTTCCTAACTTTTCCTTTATTTACAAAATAAAACATAATTATAGCTCTTAGAAATAGTTATCATTAGCAATGAATTAGTGATAATTAAAATTTTCATATGTTTTCCATGTAGCATACTTAACCAAATAAAAGAAGAGATAAACTTATGAACAATTATTTACAAACACATCATTAAGATAAGGGATACCACATCCTCCCCCACTTATATTTGACACTGCCTTGGTGTCAGATTCGTGTTCTTTCCTGGAAACATATTCCACTTTTCTAAAAAAAAGTGAAGGATATGCTTCTTAAAAGCATCCTCCAACTCCCAAGTTTCTTCTTCAAGAGTGAAATGTTTCCATTGAACCCTTAGTTGCGTTACATCTCTATTTTAAAGCGTCATAACCCTCCAGTCTAGAATATGCATTGGTTCTGCTAGGAATTCTCCTTTTGGTTCCACCTGTACAACATGTCATTCGATTACATGAGAGGGTCATGTACATATTTTTACAATAATGAAAGATGAAATACATTATGAATTTTAATTTTCACTGGTAGGGCTAGCTGATAAGCAAGTACAGGTCCAACTTTGGCTAACACTTTAAAGAGTCCACAGTATCTACGAGATAATTTAGCAGACATTCCAAGTCTAAATGTACTCTTCTTAGGCTTCACCTATAAATACACATGATCTCCCACATTAAATTCCTTTTGAGTTCTTTTTAGGTCTACATAACATTTCTAATGATCTTAGGTTGTTTTCAAATTCTATTTAACCTACTTGACTGTCTCTTCCATTTCCTTTACCATGTCTAGTCCTAATATCAATTGTCTTCAAGATGATCCAAACTTAGGTTTAATTTGTATATTCTTCCATACATCACTTTAAAAGGGATCATTTTTAAAGAGGTTTGATATCCATTGTTATAGGAAAAATTTGCTAAGTGTAGATAATCCTCCCATTTAGTTTGTTTGTATTTTACATACATCCTTAGCATATCCTCCAATATATGATTGGTCCTCTCTATTTGACCATTATTTTGAGGATGATAGGATGTACTAAAGTTTAAATTTGTTCCCATATTTTCAAATAACCCCTTCCAAAATTTGGAGGTGAACTTTGCATCCCTATCTAAAATCACAACTTTAGGTATCCCATGAAGCCTAAAGATTTCTCTCATGAATATTTACGCAATATTTATGTCCTTAAAAGTGCATTTTACTAGAAAGAAGTGTTCTTATTTACTCATCTTTTCAACCACAACCATAATAGAATCATGTTGTTTCTTTTTTTTGGTAATCCGGTGATGAAATCCATTGAAATGGTATCCCATTTATACTCTTGAATGGGTAATGGTTGCAACAAACCTACAGGATGTTGATGAGATTCCTCTATTTGTTGGAACTAAACACAATTATCTACGTATATATTTTCCTCATTTTTCATTTTGGCCAATAAAGATCCCTTCTTAATACAGTGATCAACTTTTTATTAGCAGAGTGACCAACTATTGGTATTTTGTGCAACCCATCTAAGTCAAAAAAATTCATATTTACATCATTAGATATATAAATTATGCCTTTAAACAACAACAAATATTGGTTTTTAACTGAAAATTAATCTTTCTCCTCATCTTGTTTATCAATTTTATGTATTTTTTCTTTGATTTTCAGATACTCGGAATCAAAATTTGTAATTGTTTTGATTAAATTTCCTACTAGATTTGTTGACCAACTGATTGTTGATGTAGCACAAATCTGATTAAGTTTTCTACTTAAGGAATCAACTATTTTGTTTTACTTTCCTTTGATATGTGTAATCTCAAAATCATATTCACTAATAAATACTAACCATCTTGCTTGTCTAGAATTTAAATTAGGCTAATCAAATAAGTACTTAAGACTAACATTATCTATTCTTAGCTGAAATTTCCTCCCTATTAAGTCATGTCTCCACATTTTGAATGCATGGATAATGGATTCCAGCTCTAAGTCATGAGTATCATAGTTGTTCTCATGTTATTTCAACTTCCTAGATTCATAGGAAATAACATAACCATCATACATCAAAACTCCCTCTAGACCTTCCTTACTTGCATTTGTACATACCACAAATTCCTTATTGGGATCAACCAATTTTAAAATTGGTCTTGTGGTCAAAAGTTGTTTTAGCTTGTCAAAGCTATATTGAAACTTTTGAGTCCACTCAAATTTGATTCCTCTATTTTGTCGATTAGTGATTGGGTATGCAAGCATAGAGAATCCTTCTATAAATCTCTAATAATAGCCCATGATGCCCGGAAAAGATCTAAATTCTTCCACATTCTTGGGTGTTGGCCACACCATTATTTCTTTTATCTTCTCAAGATCAACAACAATTCCTTCTTATGATATTACATGTCCTAGATAATGATTTTTTTTTTTTATAGAATGAACACTTGCTGACTTTAGTATACATATCATTGACTCTTAGAGTTTGAAGTACCATTTGTAGATGTTGGTCATGTTATTCTTTGATCTTCGAGTATACCAAAATATCGTCTATAAACAAAATTACAAATTAATCTAGAAATGGTCTTAGTACACTATTCATGAGACACATGAATGTAGTAGGTGCATTAGTCAACCCAAATGGAAGTACTATAAATTCATAACATCCATAGTGTGTGAGGAATGTTGTCTTGTGTATGTCCTCATCTTTAATCCTAATTTGATGATATCCTGCTCTTAGATCAATTTTAGATAAAATAGAAGCTCCTCTAACTTGATCAAATAAGCCATCTATTCTTGTGAAGGGATATTTATTCTTGATGATCACCTTATTTAGTTGTTTATATTAAATTTATGCATAGACTTAAGGTACCATCTTTATTTTTTACAAACAATATTGGTGCTCCCCAAGGAGATACAATTTTCCTTATATAATTTTTATCTAATAGTTCCTATAATTGAATTTTCAATTCCATTAGTTTAGGAACACGCATTCTATGTGGGGTCTTGGACACTAAAACAACACTAGGTATAATATCAATGGTGAAATAAAGATCCCTTCTAGGAGGAAGTATTTGTATTTACTCTAGAAAGACATCCTTATATTATTCTAGTACAAGGTATTCTTCTAATGACGATTGTTGTTTATTTTCTGACAAATCTTGTACTTGGACTTTGAACAATTGACACCCTTTTCTAGCATACTTCTTCATTTGGATTGTAGACATTTGTCTAACAAAAATTTTTCTTGGGATGCCTTGAACCATGCAAGCTTCACCTTTATCATCAACACAAGTAAAGGATTTTTCCAAGTAATTTAATATCACTCTACATGTTTCTAACCAATCCATACCTATGAAGATATCATAAGATCCCAAAGGTAAAATATTCAGATGAAGTGTAATTTCCATTCCATTAAGATTTATTGTACATTTTTTTGCTAACTTCACTCACTTTCCTCTTAGTTCCTATGGCTAACTGTACTAACCAAGGTTTCTGTTTTTTTTCCTTTACAATATTACACTTTCCAACTACAACAGTGGAAACATAGCTTAATTTAGATCTTGGATCTATAAGCACCGATACATCTTTATCAAAAATTTTACCTTGAACTTCAACCATGGTTGATTGATGATCTGCCTATCTTCCATCCAATGCGACGCTAATTTGGGTATGTTACAAACAACATTATTTAATGTTTCCTTTTTATTTAATGGATTTTTTGGACAATCTCTCCACACATCATTTTCACCACAACCCCAACATTTAATTGGTGGTCTTACTAATTCATTAAAATAATTCTTTCTTGTACCAGATCCTCCTTTCTATCCAACACTTTTTTGCTAATTGAAATTTATGTTATAGTTTCCTTCTTGCACACTCTTAGAAAAATTAGGCTTTTAAGACCTTTTTCCCTTAAATATATCATATTTCTTTAATACCCATCCTTTGGAACTGTTGACAGTGTTGGATATCACCAACATACAAGGCATCTCCCCGATATGAGGTCCCAATTAGATCTCACACCATTTTTTGTTGGAGTCCCATCTGGAATACAACCGAGATACCATTTACTTAAAGATATGCCTTGGCTTTAGTAATTAGCACAAGAGATAAGTGCACATGTGATTTTGAATGAGAAAGGGAGTGCTCCTTGTGAATGTTTGATTGCAGATGTATCAAGGTTCTTTTGTTGAAGATGGGAAATAAATTGGGCCTCTAAGAGAGAAGTAATAGTACTACCCTAATGGAGACATACACACATGAGAAAGGATCGTCTAATAACAAGTGAAATAGTTCACATAGATGTGGTGATCATTACAAACATTACAACACATTTCCAATAAGTTAAGCACCAAAGTCACCAAAATAGTTCAATTACTTCAATGCATGTGAAAGTGAATATGAATCATAAATATTCAAAGAATAATATTAAAACATCCACAATTCATGTATCAAAATGTTTTGGCCGAAAGGCTTCAAGCATTAAGCAAAATTTCCAATATACATAAGTACAATGAACATCATTAACACCAATAGTGGAGCGCTAGAGCCCCTACTTGCTCCCCAAAAGTACTAACTCTATCTCTCTAATGACTTGTCGAAGAACCAAGGTTAAAAGTCCTTTACATGAGCAATGAGGATCCTTGTATAACTTGAGGCATGACCTTTCTCCTCCTCATGATTCTTGACTTTCCAACTCCTAATGATCTTTGGACTTCTACAACCTTTGGACTTCCAAATGACCTTTGGAATTACATATGACTCTTGGTATTACACATCTTTTAGAATTCCATGGCTATTTTTTCCATACATTGCTAAAATAGCAACAAGAAATGATAAAAATAGAATCCAGAATATTCCAATTAATTTGTCCTTGAATTAAATTGTGAATTAAAATCGAATTTAGTGTTAACAACTACATGGAAATAATTAATTAAGTTATTTTGACTTAATTAGTTGGATAAATTCAAGTTAGAAGTCTTTCTGAAGTCATGCAAGAGTTATCCCTTAAATTAAGGAGATAAGATTGAGTTATATTTGATTTGTAATTAGTTAACTCAGTTTATTGAGTTAAGTCTAGTTAATTAGTTCCAAATTGTTTAAGGAACTAACAGAGAGTTAACAGTCAGTTGATGCATGCATGCACTCAACAAGTGTACTCCAGTTAACTGAATATTCCCTCATCAGAAACTCATGCATGTCTATTCTGAGAAAGACCCAGCTGAGATTAAAGTCAAGGATAGTGTACTATCAGTTGCATGTGTTTTCCTATAAAGAAAACTCATGCATGCAGAAGGATTGATTCCTTGAGGATTTTGCAGTTCTAACAGTGTGTTAGAGCAGTGTTCTACTTGATGAGGTGAGAATCATCCACTAGGAACAGCGCAAGGAAATATGAGCTTGGAGGGCAGAGAGGAAGACTTGTAAGAAACCAGGATTTCATGTGAGCATCTGTGAGGATTGTACTGAGAGTTGGCTAGCTGTTAGAGCTAAGGCTTTGTATAATCTCCATGTATTTTCACCTTGTATGATAATACAGATAGTGGGGTTTTTAGCTGAGGCGTTCCCTAAATTATTTTCATGTGTATTGTACATTGATTATTCTTCTTCTGGTTATATGTGTTCAACTCGATCTTGCTTGATCTTTAAGCTTCAGCAAATTGATAGTAGAAGTAGGTTATAATATTTTTCGTTGATGTATATTGCATTATCAGGTTAACCTACAGTCATATTTTCTACAGTGTGGTCTCAGAGTGGGATTGGTAGAGAATTTGCAGAATTTCTACATGGTATCAGAGGCAAGTTTATCGAAGTTGTGAACAGTATACTAAGAAGATAATTCAATGTTTGAAGTTCGGGGTTGCAGGTGAAAATCGAATTCTTATCATACTTCAAGGTTGGCCAATGGTGTTCTATGGCTTGAGACTCGAGTATGCCTTGGAAGGTAGCTCGAATTACATAGCATGGAAAGATCGCATGGAGGTTGTATTATAAGACAATGTCTTGAAGGATTTCATTGATCAAGAAATCCCAAAGCCAGCTTCAACTAATACACAAGAGTTGGCTGAGTGGAAGAAGTGTGTGGCAAAGGTGAGAGGGATCATCCTTGAGGGAGTTCAAGACCATATTGTCTCGAGTCTCCATGGGAAGGATACTCCATTTTCAATGTGGAAGACATTGAAGGACCTCTACCAGAACATTAGCGACCAGAGGAGATTGGTGCTCAAGGACAAGCTTCGAAGAATCAAGATAGAGAAGGGTGATACTATTTCCACATATCTGAACAGGCCCACCACCTACAAAGATGAGATTAGTAGTGTGGTAATAACTACTGCCGATGATGATATGGTGAGCCTCGCTTTCCTTGGCCTTCCAAAGAATTGGAATAGCTACTAGGACTCTGTGAACGGAAGGGAGAAACTACCAGAATGGGAACAACTGTGGTCAAATCTGATGCAGGAGGAGATTAGGAGGAGCACACGAGATGGTTCTTCATCCAAGGATAATGATGAATAAAGTTTGGCCTTAGCAAGTAAGACAAGGAAAGGGAAGGGGAAGGCTTCTCATTCCAAATCGAATTCTTCTCATGGAGGGAAGAAGGGTGAAAATTCTAAAGTGAGATGCTTTAATTATCACGACATGGGACATTATGCGACTGATTTCCCATCGAAGAAGTCTAAGAAGGGATTCTTGGAAGGATTAGAAGGTGAGGATTTAGCCTCTCAGTTCAAAATGAACTTTACCCTCATCACATGTGTGGTGTCATTTATGATGGGTTGTGTTTTGTATCTTGATAGTGGAGCCTCATTCCACATGACCGATGATAAAAGTTTATTCAGTGCCTTGGAGGAGAAAGACCTTATGATGCACATAGAAATGGGTGACGACGGAAGGTATAATGTTTCAAGAGTGGGCACTGTTGCTTTTCAGAGGGAGCATGGAGCTCCTTTCACCTTGATAGATGTGATGTGTGTGGTTGGACTGAAGAAGAACTTAGTATCGGTCGCGGTATTGGAAGACCGTGGCTATGATGTGTTTTTTAGTAAGGGAAAGGTTTTCCTTAGAAGCGTCACCACGAGACAGGTGAAACAAATCGGTTCAAAAGTTAAGAAAGTGTATGCTCTTGAGGTTCAAGATGCATGCAAAGCCTTGAGGAGCAAGGAAAATGATAGAGACTTGGTGGTTGAGAGGGAGAGTAAATTACCTCTCAACATGCAGCCCCAGAAGAAGTCTTAAACAATTGTGGAGGAGCCACAATTGGAGAAGCAGAGAGGAGGCCGAGTGAAGAGATCCACTCATGCAGATACCTCCATTAGGGGGGAATTTCGATCCAAGTGGGCAGAGGGATCACATGCAGCCATACCTCCAGGTGTGAGGTGGGGCGATGTGAAGTGATAGTCCCAAGAAGGCTAAAATTGGGCAGGGTCCATTGAGAGGTTTTATCTCATGGATCGTACCTTGCTACGGGAGCCCAAAGTACATAATAGTAGGAATCAGTGGGACTAATGCAGCTAGAGATCAAAGTGACAAAGGCTAGAGTAGTCATATACTGAAGAGCACAGAGAAGGATTGACAACAGTGCAGAAAGGCAGAGTCAGCAGAAGCGCAAAGTTTTCAGTTGACAGAGGCAATAGCAGTCAGAGACTTTGATGACAGATGCATCATACTGATTCAGGTTGGATGTTTTTTCTTTTTTCTGGAGTTGTTGGAGCAACAACACTAAAGAGAAGTTTTGCATGCATAACATTCCAAAGGTTCACGATCGGGTTCGAGTTGAATTCCTTTCTTGTTGAGAGGGAGTGTTGAAAATAGCAACAAGAAATGATAAAAATAGAATCCAAAATATTCCAATTTAATTTGTCCTTGAATTAAATTGTGAATGAAAATCGAATTTAGTCTTAACAGCTACTTCGAAATAATTAATTAAGTTATTTTGACTTAATTAGTTGGAGGAATTCAAGTTAGAAGTCTTTCTGAAGTCATGCAAGAGTTATCCCTTAAATTAAGGAGATAAGATTGACTTATATTTGAGTTGTAATTAGTTAACTCAGTTTAGTGAGTTAAGTCTAGTTAAATTAGTTCTAAACTGTTTGAGGAACTAATAGAGAGATAACAATCAGTTGATGCATGCACTCAACAAGTGTACTCCAGTTAACTGAAGATTCCCTCATCAGAAACTCATGCATGTCTATTTTGAGAAAGATCTAGTTGAGATTAAAGTCAAGGATGGTGTACTATTAGTTGCATGTGTTTTCATATAAAGAAAACTCATGTATGCAGATAGATTAATTCATTGAGGATTGTGCAGTTCTAACAGTGTGTTAGAGCATTGTTCCACTTGGTGAGGTGAGAATCATCCACTAGGAACAGCGCAAGGAAATAGGAGCTTGGAGGGCAGAGAGGAAGGCTTGTGAGAAGCCAGGATTGCCTGTGAGCATCTGTGATGATTATATTGAGAGCTGGCTAGCTATGAGAGCTAAGGCTTTGTATAATATCTATGCATTTCCACCTTGTATGATAATACATATAGTGGGGTTTTTAGCTGAGGCTTTCCCAAAGTATTTTCATGTGTATTGTGCATTGATTCTTCTTCTTCTGGTTATATGTGTTCAACTTGATCTTGCTCGATCTTTAAGCTTCCGCAAATTGATATTAGAAGTAGGTTATATTATTTTGATTTGATGTATATTGCATTATCAGGTTAATCTACAGTCAGATTTTCTAGTGTGGTCTCAGAGTGAGATTAGTAGAGAATTTGCAGAATTTCTACATACATGACTCTTGGACTTCCACTTATAACAATGTAAACTTTGAAACGAGAATTGTAAACTCAAAATGGGAACTCTAGCCAAAAACACCCCAAAAAAAACATGAAAAATAGTCCAAAAAATGAAGAATATGTATTCTAGAACAATGTTTTAATTTTTTAGGAGATAATTTTCAACATATTTAAAAAATGACCCGGATGCGGGTGTCTTTACTAGCTCTTAACGATGGCATGCGCCATGACACCTGGAGGCAGGATGGAGCGCCGGCGCATGTACAAGGAAGCCTGTACAGCGCTCAGACAGTTAATGTATAGCATTAATGTTCTTGGTCTGCGACAAGGAAGGCGGGACGCGGCATTGAAGCCGAGCATGGCTGCTCAGGCTCTGATGCGAAAGGGGAGGAAAGCCCAAGGCCGTTCCCCCGTGCTGCGATTGCAGGTGACGCTTTATATTATTTGGGAAATGTTAGTTATGTTGCAGACCCATTCCATTGTTGCTTCCAGTGCACGGAGAGAGGGCTCTCTGTCTGCAAATTCTCCAGAGCTTATTGAGTGTTTAGCAGCGTTACAGTTACAAACCATGCCGCGCAGTCGTGGGGTTCCTAGGCGTGGAGGAAGATCTGGTACCCGCGTGGTTCTGGAAGACCTATACCCAATTGAGCCAATTGCTGCAGAGCCACCTTCGTCTCCCAGTTCGGAGCAAGAATGTCTTCTGCCTCAGGGCACCTACCAGACCTTCAGATTCAGATTTCCAAGCCGTCTTGTTAGACCTGAAGTGGTAGTCACTTTCACCGTCTTCATCTCAGAAGAAGAGCCTGGCCAGTCAAATTCTAGTTCCCCTGCTGCTGAAATCGTCCAAGGCAGCGATATCCTCCTGGGTGATATGGAAGGCGTTGTGTATCGAACTCGGCGTCATGCGGTTGCTCCATTTCAACCTGCTCCGGCCCAGCAAGCTTTTCAAGAGGTCCTGATGCCGTTTAACTCCAACGGGGAGATGGCAGTCTTCAGCTCCTGTGCTCCGATACAGGGCAACCCTGGTTACGCCGCCTCTGTGCAAGAAATCCTGCCGCCACCCAATACAAACATGGAGGTGGAGGTCTTCAGTGCACGTGCTCAGCCAGAACAAGGAGAGCCGATTCAGAACGAGGACGAGATGGTGATTTGGCTCGACTCGCCAAGCCCAGACAAAGGAAAGCAGGAGGCTTCGTTCGACCAACCAGTCTAGTCCTCGGGTGCTCTGTTTTGTTTTTTCTTTCTGTCATGGTTATGCAAATTGTGTTGTGTCTTTGGGTCCTTTTTTGTGTCCAACTCAGTCCTAGGGCTCGGTTAGGCCAATGCTGCAAGTCTCAGGATTCAGCAGTTTGTTATTTTTGTTTAATGGTTCATGATGTAAACTGGCACTGTCCTGCCAGTAGATATGAAGTTTTTGTCAGCTTAAGTCCAGACTTTTTGACGTCCAGAAACTATAATGGACTGGGTTTTATGAATCGGTTAAAGCTTCTTCAGCTTGAGGACTGGCTTCGGTCTCCTCGCTGGATGTAAACCTCTGTACATATCTTTTTTCTTTAATATAGCAGTAGTCTTTACATAGAAAAAAAAAACATATTTAAAAAATGACAGTAAAACCATTTTTTTTGTGCAAAATAAATTAAAAAGACACACTAATGTTTTTGGTAGAATAACATTTTCTTTCCCATGTACAATTTCAACATTTTTTAGTAATGGCATTAAAGATAAAATAGTGGGATCTGAAACAAATTAAAATTCCAACGGTTTTCATCCATATCGTTAAACATATGATAACATGACACTAAAGATTACTAAAATTCTAATTGTTTTCAACCATAAAAAAAATAAATAAATAAAAAAATAAAATAATAATAATAATAATAAAATAAAAAATAAATAAAATAAAAAATAAAAAATAAGAAATAAAAATAAAAATAAACTTTCAACCATAGAATTAAAAAACTCTAAGTTTTCAACACATTTAAACCATGGCATTATGAACAAATTACATGACAAAATTAATCAAAAAATTTCCCTCCAAAATTTTTGTTTGAAGTATTTCCCTCCAAAATTATTTTCTACAATTTATTGAAAAATTTCTACTAAAATTTTCTCTTGAAATTAAACTTTTAAACTAAATCTTTTACCTAAATTAATCTTTTACTTAAACTATATAGCATTTATTAGACAATTGATTTTTGCTTTTTTTATTATATCTTTTATCCCACATGTAACATAAATTAGTATATCGTCATAACATGATTTATATATTAATTTTTTATAAAAAAAAAATAATACCACATTCAAGAAGCGATAAAACAATTCCATAATTTTTGCTATATAATAAATTTTGTTATCACTATTCCTCACATCACATCAAGACTTCTCGAGGTTTCGTTAAAAGATTTGGAGCGATTTTGTGGAGCAACTACATTATCATCGACAACACATTCAACAGGAGATTATCACATTTGAAAGGTTAGTTTCCCTTTTAGTGAGTGTAGGTCTTAAACTCCCATATGTTTACTTGTAGTTATGTGTCAGTTGGGTTGTTATATTCACACAAGATACCAGACAAAAAACACATTCCAGTAAAAAGAATAACATTTAATTAACGAAATATAGATTCCTTTCAGAAATTAAAAATTCACATGAGCCAAGCTTACCTGACAGCCCCCAGGCAGGCAAGCGGGAACACTGGTGGGCACGGTGGGCCCGGTCGTGAGCGTGCCTACCTGTGGAACAAGTGGCTTATGCATTTGGGTGGCCACGCTTGGTTGTGCAAGTGCCTGCTCAGGGCAGAGTGGTCCCCTGGCCTACCAAGGGTCGATTCTAGGAATCGACCCTCGAAAGGCTTGGGGGACGATTCCCAGAATTGGCTCACAGTAGGCCAAGGAGTCGATCCTCAAAATCGCCCCCCTGGCCTACTAGGGAGCCGCTTTGATCCGAGCAGGCACACGAAAAATTGGGCAGGCACAGGAACGGACGAGAGTGCCTATGGGCGAGCACGCCTACGATTCCCTCGAAAGGCTTGGGGAACAATTCCTAGAATTGGCTCACAGTAGTCCAAGGAGTCGATCCTCAAAATCGCCCCCCTGGCCTACTAGGGAGCCGCTTTGATCCAAGCGGGCACGCGAAAAATCAGGTAGGCACACAAATGGCCGAGAGTGCCTATGGGCGAGCACGCCTAGTCATGGGCGTGCTCGCCCACAGTACAACAGACATGCAGCACGCCCCCTATGTCGTGGGCAGGCACGCCCACGGCGAGGCATGCCCGCCCATAGGAACACGTAAGCATGTGCCTATGGGCAGGCGCGCTTGGCCGTGCGTGTGCCCGCCCGAGTCAAAGCGTCCCCCTGGCCTGCCAGGGGGTCGATTCTCGAAATCAGCCCTCAACAAGCCACACGACCGATTTTTGGAATCAGCCCCTTCACTTGGAATTGGCCCCCTGGCAAGTTCCCACTTTTCCCCGAGTAGACACACCCACGACCGGGCGCACCCGCCTAAGGCACAGCAACCCCCTTGCAAGTAGGGGGGGCGATTGTGAGAATCAAACCCCTCACTGCTAGGGGGTCGATTCTCATAATCGACCCCTAGCCTATGAAGGGACCGGGGACAAATGTAAAAAATAATATTTTATTTTCTAAGATATGGGTTTTTTTTGTACCCTGTATGAACCTAAAAACCAACTTGTCATGGGCGTCAATGTGCATGTTTCTTTTTTTTTTCATTTTTAAATTTTGTTTTTTTTACTTAAACTATTGGTTTTTTTGTTATTTACTAATATATATATATATATATATATATATATATTGCAGGAAAATGGTGTCAAGGAAGATTTTTGTGAACCTTTTTGGACCAAAGACAGCTAAAGTTGGAGGTGGATCCTAAAAAAATACTATTGAATGAACCCGACCTAAGCTAATAACTACAAATCTAGAAAGTTCTTTTAAGGATAAGAAGTTGGTTTCTTACTGGAAGAAATCACAAGAAGTGAAGTGTATAGAACTTGTATGGTTTGTGAAAGATAAACAAGGCAAACAAGATCGTCATATATATGTTGATAACCCTAACGATGACGGAAGTTATGAGGTGCTAGGAAAAGTACTAGACATGTGTTTGAAATCGGATACTGAAGTTGTTTATGTAATTACAAAACCACCCAAGTCACATGACAAGATTAGATATCAGTTTGCATTGCCAATGTATGACACGACAGATGATTCTACAAATATGTGTAAACAAATCATAAATGTCATTGCACAAGATATCATAAGAATTGTTATTTATATTTAAGTGTTTTGTATTATTGTAACTATATCATTATATCTCTTATAACTTAGTTTTTAACGACATTAGATATTTTGTTTGACATAATTTATTGAAGGTATTTTAATTATGTTAGGAGGAATTTATTTTATAGAGCGAGATATTATGAATGTTGTCATCAGTTTCTACTCAGACTCAGAAGAAGATATGGCAAACAAGAAAAAAAAGTACTTCATGATGCTACAAGACTACAGCCAAGGGATCAACAAAGAATTCCTGTAGTGGATAAATCTATAAAATCTGGACATGTTACTTTTGAATATGAGGAAGTTGAAACTAAAGAATATGTTTAGATTATTGAGGATGAGATTAGAACTGATGTTAGAAAAGAGAAGAGCCATAAAATACCTAAAGAAAAAATGCCCAAGAATGTCTCTGTTCTAGTTGATGATGAGGATGTTACTTATGTACAAGAAAATATGATAACTGAGAGGAAGAAGAAATTAAAATTTGATCATTCTCAAAAAGTCGTGGCCAACAATGAAGATCCTAGTGAAAACTCAAAAGGAAGCAAGGAAATAATTACACCAGGAGCTGATTTCGATCACGACATTATTAAAATAAAACAAAATTCCATCCAACATCACTTGAAAAATACAAACTTAATTGAGGGTGGTCGTACATTTCAACTTAATGTCAGTCAAATCTATAAGCCAAATGAAGGACAATTTAAATATCAATTTAGAAATCCACACCACCTGCATGTTCACAACTTGAAGACATTGATGAGGTACAATCCATATGCTCATGTTGTTGATTATGTTATTCTTGTTGATCCAATTCAAGTTCCCGACAAAGAAGCATTTGATAAGTCAAAATGTTCTGAATACAAATATTATGTACCTTGGGGGAACCATTTCATAGAAGCTCAAAGGAAATTGATGGAGGAATATCCCAATAACCCACGTTTTGAAACAATGAAATGTATCATTTATGTTGGTTTATCAGATATATAAGAAAATTGATTGGCATGGGATCATAATACATATAAGTATAGGATGTCTATTACTTTCATCCAAAGGGTTACATTTATTCATAATGAATTTGAAGAAAAATGTGGTGGGGATAAGACAAAGGTTAGTGTAGCATTTGAGAAGGAATGTTGTATGGAAATAGGTTATCAAATTGAGGAAAAAATCATTTCAAAGGGCGAAAAAGTAAATTCTTATATCTTCAGAGGTATGGATAACATTTTCCACTTGAAATTTAGAACTAGAGAGAAATTGGAATTGATTAATGAGATTTTTAGAATGTGAGAGAACATTTGCATTAAAAACCAGAAAGTCTAAAAGTCTAAACCATTGATATGTAGCAATAGTAAATCAGGTCCCAAAATGAAGCTCCTTCCGAAAGATATGACTATCACGCCTTAGAGATCATTGCAAGGAGTGAAGGATGAAAATATTTTCAAAACAATAGTATCTCGTGTGAATTCGGGGGAATTATCATTGGATGAAATGTGTGAGGAATTTCATAAGTAAGTTTGTTGAATTATTTTTTATTTATTTCTAGATTATATATTTTTTTTAAATATAACATATTGTTGTTGGTAGTATTTTTTATACATATCATTATATTAACTTTTTTTACTTTATCTATTCAATCACAAAGTTTACATGAGAATACAAGAACAAATGGTTAAATTTTTGAATGAAGATAATTGGGATGATGTTGTACGCAACTACCCAGATTCAAGTTCTACATCAACACTAAAAGATTTTTATCTCGCATTTTAAAATGTATGTTTATTTATACAATCTTTTTTATTCATATGTATACTGTTTTTATTTTATAACTTATACATATATTTGTTTATTTCATTAAAGATGAAGAAGGATGCAAATGGAGCACCAGATAGTTTCAAAATCTTTATTGAAAAAATTAAGATGGAAATACTGAGAAAACAACATCTTAGTAATGTTGAACTTTATCCTAGTCTTACTTATTTCATTGGAAATGGGCTTGAGACTATCCAATATCAAAGAATACAAGGTCATTGTGAAGACATTGCTAAAATCATACCTAAAAGAGATTATTCCCTATTTACTGCAGATATTCCTCATGGTTTTGATATCCCAAACATTGATTATGATAGTGACCCTTATACTTATCAAGCTCTTAGTAAAGTGGTTGCAGGATTTGTAGAAGTCACAAAATCACCATTATGGAAATTTGTGACATTTCATTCAAACACAATTTGCAATTTTATTGACAAGCTTCAAGGGAAAAGAAAACTCAAGGATGCAGTTTACATGGTAAGAAGTTGAAATTGTAGGTTTGATTAATGTTAAAAAATAATTTATGTACAAGTTAATTGAACTTTTACTATTTCAGTTACAGGAAAAATTAAAATCTTATTAATTGTGGAGATCAACCAATTATAAGTGATTGTGAGTTCATCCATGTTGAATTTGGACAAAGGATGATAGCTATAAGCTTATGCTTCTTAATCAGGTAGATGGAAAGAGTCATAGCCAAGTACCGATTTATGATGTTGTTGTCAAAAAACTAACATATGAAGATAAATAAGGAAAATGAGAGATAGTTAACATTTATCAAAAACAATATTCATTGATTAACTATCTTATAGACTTATGTTCAAATCAAGGAAAACGGGTTTTGAATTTATTCTCAGGCTCACTTAAGTTTTATTATATAAAATTGAATTTCAATATCTTCTTTCTTAATTTATATGTGATTATACTAATTTACTTCATTATTTATTTTTTGCTTGATAATTAGGTACAACACTAGCATGTTGCCTACAAAAGGGAAGAAATTGCATTGTCATTGAAAAAGACCCAGTACAGTGCAAATTTATTCAGCAAAGTATTAATGCTCTTCAAGTTCTTCTAGATGCATTGCAAGAAGTTGTGTTTAAGAAAGGGGATTTCAATGAATCACGAGGGGTAAAAAAGGAAAAGGAACCTCAACCACCATTAGATGGAATGATTGGAAAGGAATACAACGAGAGATTTGTAGACATCAAAGATCCATCAGAAGAGGAAAATGAGCAAACTGAAGTAGAAAATATTGTGTAAGATGACAATTATGAAACTCTAGAAGATGAAGAGTATGGATTCCGTGATGTTATTGATTAAATTTAAGTTATGCTTGTAAATCAAGCTCATTTTTTGTAACTATTAATTAGTTATACTTGTAATGTTTTGACTTTGACATTTTATGAGAAAAATAAGTATTTAGTTAATGTTGTTATATGTTCAATATTTGTATTATTGGATTTTTGCTTTAATTTTTATGTGAAACATTATTTTTTTGAAAAAAATTGTGATTAGTATTATTATTTGACATGAAATTCATAACAAAAAGTTATTATTTAACCCTTTTTTGTTAAAATTTTCCTATAAAAATTATGATTTTGACATGTCATTTTTAACAAAAAAAAACGTCTCAAAATGTGTAACTTTTTTTATATTTATGTTTAAAATGTGTAATTTTATGTCAATTGTTAAATTTTATTTTTTTGAAAGACAATTATTTGATGTGCATTGAAAAATTAATTAACGAAATATAAATATATAGAAGATCGAAACTTTAAAATATGGACATTTTTTTTAAGTATGCAAAAAAATAAAGATCTCACTACAAAAAAAAAAAAAAAAAAAATATCAAGAAGAGGACTACTTAAAAAATTGTTAAATTCAGAAAATAATTATTCACAATTAACACATTAGAAAATTTAAAGTAAAAAAATAAGTCTTCTAAAAAAAGGGCTTTACATAGCATCAACACTTTTTAAAATCAGCATGAAAATCACTAACATTTTAAAAATAATGTACATAAAAAAAAAATTAAAGTATAAAAAACTATGCTTAAATATGTGTGTGTGTGTGTGAATCAACACTTTTCAAAATCGGTTGATTTTTTGGCTACCTCAAAAAAAAACGATTAATCGTATCAATTCTTGTTTCAAAGTTTACATTGTTTTATTTGTCTTTACAATGATTACATTATTACATCATACTTCCACATCATCATGTGATGAGACATGACAAGTCATTATCCTTGATGATAGGGACTAATAGTGCATGATGACATGGAATTTCCTCAATGGGTGACATGGCTACCACTCGTGTCTTCGTTCTTCATGCAACTTCTGATCGTTGATGTCTTCACCCTCCAAAGGGTCTTTGATCCTAGGGATATTTTAGGGTACTTCAATCATCAAGACTCCAATGTGTTATTTTTTCTTCATGACTTCCTCTAATTTCCTTAATTGCCCGATCTTCTTCATGTGTGATTTTCATGTTGTTCCTAAGATACCTATAGATGCAATCACTTATGACAACCAACCATCAGCCTGAAATATCTTATCCTAACATGCTTCATGAATTTTTTTTGTTCATACCTTAACGGTGTGCTTGGAAAGAGGAAGGAGATATTTTGGGTGCAAGGGTGTACTTCGAAAGGCTGAAGTACTGAGGGGAAGAGGATTAATGGCTTCGAAATGTGCTCATGCACTTAAGAGATACAAACAATTAAGGAAGGGTGCAAGGTGCATGTTTTAAGGACGAAGGAGAAAGATTCGAGATTCCAAAGTTCACTATGTGCCCAAGGGAGGCAAGGATGGTGCATGGCGCAGAGTTAAAGGCTAAAAGGAAAGGCTTCAGGGCTTCGGGGTGCGCTCATGTGCTCAAGAAGGAAAAGGAGGGTGCATGGTGCATTTTCAAAGGACAAAGGGTGAAGATTTAGGGCTTTAGAGTGCACTCATGCGCTCAAAGGCCGAGGAGGGCACATGGAAGATTGTTTGAGGTTGAACGGTTGAGCTTCGGGTCTTTAGTGTGTGCTCATGCACTCAAGGAGGGCACACTTCTTCAAGTCAAATGAGTGCACTCAAAGGAAGGTTGCTTTCTCAAAGGATGCAGTTCAGAAAAAGGAAGGGGAATGATACCTTAGGAGTGTGCTATGAACTCTTGGAAGGTGCATGGCGAATGTTGATTTTTCAAAGGGATACATTGTTATTTTCTTTGATAATTACATTTCTTCATTAATACATTTTGTTCACCCCATAGAATCATAACATTATTCAGATTTACTTCATTATTCATCAGCATATGCAACTATGTAGAAAGAACAATAACATCATCATCAATGCAGCGGAACATAAAGGAAGTCGGAGACCAGGGAAAAACCCACTGTGGGGAAAACCATTTCAAATCTTATTCTAATATATTTTCATCAAATTATTCAACAAAAGAGAGTACATTGATCCATATATTCACAACAACTAGAATATCCATGAAATGCATCTAAACATCAAAACTCTGATTCAGATAGTTGTAATGTATTGTCACTGCATGTAGCCTACTGCCGAACACTTATGTCACTAAGCAAAATATTTGATATACTAAAATCTCATCTTGGAGTCTCGGTCGCAGGGAGGAGGAGTTGTGTGAGAGACTATGATATACAGGGTCACTCTCTGTGAACTACAAAATAGTGACTATGGTAGTTTGGTCACTCCCATACCATTCTGTGCGAGCGACCAAGGACCAAAATGACCCAAACTCCCAGTTTCTCTCATGAAGACTTTGTGCTAGTGACCAAGGACCCAAATTCGCTCTTGATAACACTGTGTGCAAGTGTATAGAGACCCAAATGCTCATTTCTATGCTAGCCACTTTGAATCAGAAAACCATATTTCAGTGTGAGCTTCATCTTGAAGTTTCGGACCCTTGAGCAAGCATTGTTCGTCAAACCTGTGCAAGCCAAGACAAAATATAAGAGGAGAAGAGAGTTTGATGTATGTCCAAATGAGCTTGAGGTATCTTCTATATATAGGATTCCATGAGGGTCCACTTGACCTTTCCATTGGTACATGTGCATAGGGCCAACCTAATCTAGAATATATGTATGAATAAAATAATTCAAACTCAACTTCCGCTTGTCCAAATGAGGTGATATTTAGGTCTATTTTGGTCCTCTCATAAAGAGGAATATGATTACATCATCATCTCCATCAAATGAGTAGTCCAAAGTTTAATTTTACCACAATTACATATTTTTGACACTCCCTCTCAAGGAGGGAGAATTCCACTGGCCAATATAGAACCATCGATCAACATGACATACGACCCATCTCAAATATCTCATCATCTCGAATAATCAATGTACATCTCTTTCTTCTTCCTGCTTATCTATCTATTGTTCTTGCTCATATGTTAAATATTCTCGAATCTAGAAGAAGAAGAATTTTCCACCAGAGGGAAGCTTAAGCTCCCACCCTCTATTCATGGAGATACAACCCGAAATCTCAATCATCGGGCTACTACCCAGAATATATGTCAGCAAACTAATACCTAGAATATCAGTTAATGGAATACTTCCCAGAATATTAGTCGATGGGCTATACCCGAAATACAGTTAACGGACTACTACTTAGAATATCTGTTGACGGGCTACTACCTGGAAACACCATCAAGCTACTACCCAAAAATATGTCATCAGGATTCTACCTAGAAAAGTCATCAAGGTACTACCTATAAATATGTCATTAGGCTACTACCTGGAAATTTCAATGGGCTACTACCCGAAATATGTCATCAGGCTACTACCTGGGAATGTCATCGGGCTACTACCTAGAAATGTCATTGGGCTACAACCCAGAAATATGTCATCAGGCTACTACTTGGAAATGTCATCAGGCTACTACCCAAAAATATTTCATCAGGATACTACCTAGAAATGTCATCGGGCTACTACCCGGAATAATGTCGGGCTACTAGGAAATATCGGTGGGGAGTCATATCTATGACCTGCATCATCATTGGAGAGCATATCATCAGGGAGCACATCTCAACCTGGAACCACATCAGGGAGATTCTACTCAACCTGAAATATCATGGGGGAGCTACTACTATGACCCCATATCGAGCAATAGGTGATATAGGGGAGCTACTACTCAACCCATCCTATTTCCTACTGATCTTCCCATCAATGACCCTGAATAGTCAAATGGTAGAACACCTGCATCATAATCCTATTTTGGGAAGGAAACACGACTTACCAAAGGTAAGGATATTATGTCCCCAAGCCTCCTCAACCGTTGGTCGGACAGAGAGGGATAATCCCAACAAGCCCAACTTGTGGGTATGATGCCAACTAGGGTATACTCTGCAAAGACCAAGATACAGTGAGCTACTAATCCAACCCTATGGGTAACATATAGGGGTGATACCCTATTTTCTAGAGTTACCTCAACCCCAGGAGCCCTCTATCTCAACTCCTCACCTTGGGAGCTCAAATAGGGGGTAAGAGTATGGCTCAGTGTCCTTGGTCAATGCTACTCTCATCAAAATCATATCATCGCACTTGTATCAAGTAATCATCATCTATTAGTAGAATATGTCACCTGTTTATACAAGACATCAAATCAAGTATCATGTTAGAGCGTAAATAACCAGATATATCACAAAAGGATAGCATAATCATCCTCCCTCTCAAGGAGGTTCCAACCACAAGCCTAAGCTTGTCTCACATAGCTACACTATCTCAATATATGAGAGTATCGTAGTCCCAGTGATATATATATGGGATTCTCTTCCAATTGGATCGCACTCTTTATTAATGCAATGTATCCATGTCCTATTCAGATCATGCTCATACAACTCTCTAAGGAGGTCCTTCAACCTCCTCATAGCTAATCATGCTAGAAAAATCATACCCAACCTCGGTTGTGTCACGGACCTCTCATCATGTCATATCTCATACTAAGGTAGCACTCATATGTGCTCATCAATAATCAACATCAACATCTCCATATAGTCATATATCATAAGAATATCTCAGACCAAGAATAGATCATATCATGCAAACATCTCGAAGGATTCTTAGCGGAAATGTGTATGAATTGGCTTAATCATGAACTTATTTAGGTTCTATGCACATCATATAGATGGATGTTCAAAACAAAACATCAATGCTTCAATCAACTGTCAAATGCCATGTCAAGTTTAACAACATCTTGAACTTTGAGTCGAAGTGTTCAAGGATTTGCATTTCCAATTTTCAATGCTTCTTCAATAGTTTCACAATATAGATTATCTTTTCCCAACTTCAAAAATCTATTCATCATGCCATGATACATTACTATGAGCTTCAGAATCCATCTCCCTCTTACTTATATCATTAGAGGATCTTTACCTGACAATAGCAGATCGTCAGTATATAAAAATAAAAATCAAAATCAAAGTCATACCTTGGAACACTTCTGAGGTAAAGACTTGAATCAACACATCATCTGGCTTCGTCAGATAATTTTCAATGCAGACATACCTGAAATGGGGGAGCTTGCTTCATGTAATGCTCACTGCAACCATAACACTTTACCATACCATCAGTCTTTCATAAATCCTTATTGTGCATAAAATCATCTCATCAAATTTTAGAAACCATATCAATACTAATATCAAAAGTCATCAATATCTTAGTGTCAATTCTTTGAACCAGATGATAGGTAGGGCTTTCATCAAGTCATGAAATCATCTATTACCATGCCAACAAGTTGTCATCAACCATGCAATATCAATCAAGTCATTCTCATAATATAAGTCATAGGTAGTCACTATGCTCATATATCATTGTCATCGAGGAAAATCAGCAGTCATCAAGTCAAAACATTAGACGTCATGTCAATATCCAAATTTTCTATCAAAGTAAGATCTATAGTCCAAGACATATCTCAATCATTGAGTCAGAGATCTAGGTCATCATAAAACATCATACAGCTCATATATATCAATCAACCAAATCATTACAAACTCTTGTAGCACAAACTTCAAATGTAATGACATATATATATGTCTGTCATGGTCACCTGCAAACATTCAAACTTCCCTGCTTTCAAATCTTTCAGATGTCTACTACTTATCTGTGGAACTAACATCCTCTAGGTGAACATCTTCATTCAGAATTCAAACAGCTTCAGAAATATTCAGATGATGGTTAACTATAGTCAAACCTCTGGTCACTCTCATCAAGTTAGCATGGGTGCATATTTAGCTGCTTGGACGCTACCTAGGCCTTAGCATGCATGCGTCCAAGGACGAGTATTCCCAATTCTATGCATGTGTCTAGAGAAGAAACCCTAATTTCTGTATAGGCTTCAGATCTAAGATCTTGCTACAGATCAATAATGTCAGATGCACATAAATCATATTCCAACAATACAAAATGCAAATAGTAATAAGAGTAAGAATCTTGAGAAGAGATTCTCCCTCTAACTGGGAATCTACTTCATTCGACTTCTTTCATGTCATCAACATGTCTTTACTAGATTCACGCAACATCAGATCTGTTAAATCATAAAATAAAGCATATACCCACCATGGTCATAACATGCTCATGTCAACTAATGCATCATGACATCACTCTTTCATCAAAGGTTAGATTCACATGATAGAGACAATGGACAAGTGTGACAACATACTTCAAATATCATGAACACAATATCAAGTCAATCCATCAAGTTAGGGCAATCAGTGTTACGATATTCCATAATTACTTTCAAAGACATGACCACGATTAATAAGAGATCTAGAGTATCAATCTCATAGTTATATTCATCAAGGTTACCATATGACCAAGTCAGGTCATTCAATTAAACTTTACCAAATCAACAAGAGTGTCAACATACTTTCATCATATTTGTCATAGGCATTATCAGTATCAAGGAGGTAGCCTTTTATAAGAGATCCATCCTATATTATGCATGTCAATTGTCAAGAGTATCATTTACTAGATTCAAGGTACTAGCCTTCTTCACAGAACCAGAATCTCCAAAAACAACATATGTTAGCCAAAAAAACAAGGCATGTCACTATATCCAAGATTAGTAATAAGTAGCCTCATAGAATCAAGAATATCAACATGATCAAAATATTCAATACTAGGTGCACCATTTCATCATAGGAAACATAAATCCAAATCTCTTTCATATGAAAGCATGAGCCATTTGCGAAGGAGACATTATCAACATACCATGAGGCTTACCTAGTCATCCATAGCATTGAAACAATATACCTTTCATACCTTGTAGTGTTCAAATACATGTTCACCTTCCCATAGGCATCTTGTAGTGTTTGTCACCTTTTCATCAAGTGCCTCTTTACCTCTTTCCAGATCTAGCTTTTATTTTTCTGCATATCAAATGATCTTTAAGAGGGATCCACTTATCATATCTCATAAAGGAGGTTAGATACATACATATACTCAAATATACATGCAGGAAGTATAAGCAATGATCAAAAAAATAATCATAATAATCGTATCCATAAGTCTAAACAAGAGTAAATACACAAAGAAACATCATAAGTCAAGGAGTATGTATCTTCAATAAGAGGTTATTCTCTCCCTCTTGAACTATCCTTCAATATTCATAACTATCCATAGTCCACATAAGCTATTACCTTCAATCAACTTTATCAACAACCGGCCATCTATGGATTCATCAAATATGTCCCAAGTGCTTGAGCATCTTCATATAAACCATGCTAGAGTTTCATTCGTCAAATCTCAAGTCTTTTCCATAGACTAGGATTTCTCTAAAACCCTAACCATCAAATCCTTATGGACTAACTACCTAGGGTTTCCTTCATGCCCTAGGATTATTTTAGGTCTCCACCATCCTCTTCTTTCTTCCGTCAAAAGTGTCTCCATGGGAGTGATCCCCATGGCTTTTCTTCAACCCAACTCTGATACCATGTTAATTTTTCATAGGGCTACATTGTTCTTTTCTTTGATAATTGCATTTCTTCATTAAACGCATTAAGTTCACCCCATAGCATCATAACATTATTCTGATTTAATTCATTATTCATCAGCATATGCAACTATGTAGAAAGAACAATAACATCATCATCAATGCAGTTGAACATGAAGGAACAATAGAAGAAAAGCATGCACACATAGAGACACCAAGATTGGTCGGAGACCAAGGCAAAACCCTTTCAAATATTCTTCTAATAGATTGTCATCAAAAGGTTCAGCAAGAGAGAGTAGAATGATCCATATCTTCACAAAAACTAGAATATCCATGAAATGCATCTAGACATCAAAACTCTAATTCAGATAATTGTAATGTATTATCATTGTCTATAGCTTGAGGTCGAACACTTCTGTCACTGAGTGAAATCTTTGAAATACTGAAATCTCATCTTGGAGTCCCGGTCGTAGGGATGAGGAGTTGTGAAATCAACCATGATATACAGGGTCACTCTTTGTGAACTGCATGGTAGCGGCTATGGGAGCTCGGTCACTCCAATACCATTTTGTGTGAGTGACCAGGGACCAAACTGACCTAGACTCCAAATCGCTCTCATGAAGACTTTGTGCTAGTGACCAAGGACACAAAGTTTCTCTCATGACCACTGTGTGTCAGCATCCAGAGACCTAAATGCTCAGTTCTGGGCCAGCCACTTTGAATCAGAAAACCATATTTCAATGTGAGCTTCACAGTGAAGTTTCAGACCCTTGAGCGAGCTTCCTCTGACAGACCTGTGCATGCCAAGACAAAATATAAGAGGAGAAGAGTGCTTTGTGTCCAAATGAGATTGAGGCCTCTTCTATATATAGGATTCCATGAGGGTCCATTTGACCTGTCCATTGGTACATCTACATAGGGCTGACCTAATCCAGAATATATGTATGAATAAAATAATTCATAACTCAACTTCCACTTGTCCAAATGAGGTGATCTTTAGGTCGATTTTGGTCCTCTTTGAAAGAGGAATCTGATGACATAATCATATCCATCAAATGAGTAGTCCAAACTGTAATTTGACTACAATTTCATATATTTAGCAGTTTCAAACAATGAGGGATTATCGATCAAGGCTTAAGAGTGTGCACATGCGCTTCTTTCCTCAAAGGGTTCACTTTGCAACCAAAATTTGTATAAGTATGTAGGATCGAACAAGGAGTGAACACAATGAGTTTATACATAAAATCATGTGTGACACATACCAACTCATCAAGAAAACTTATAAAAGCTTGAACAATGATAAATAGACATCAAAGCACCTTTTAACATACATTCCCCAAGTACAACATGCAAAGTATGTGTGATTGTGACCAAAACGTGTCATTTTATAAAAAAAGGTGTTTTGACCATGATATGTGCTAAGGATGTTCCAATCAATGCGATGACACATAAGGATGACCAAGAACACTTGAAACACATAGAATGACTTGAAATGACACTTGACAACCAAAGAAACACTAGGTATGACGATGAAGTAGGCTTCAAAATTTGAATGTAGTGAAATTTTTGGAGGGTGTTGTAGAAACGACAACACTTGGAGACACACTTGGTGAGCTTGAGCTTCTCTATTTAGGAATAAATTTTCAGTTAAATCATCAGCCCTTCAGGAGGCATTGAGTCACCAGTCAGTTTATCTTGAATTCCCCTTTTCGACCTAGTTCTATACATAGTAGCTCACTCTCTTTGACCTAGTCATATCAGGAGAAAAAGTGTTTATCTTATGCCAGTAGACCTAGACAGTGCCCCAACAAAGTCGTTTGCTTCACCTCCCTATGTAGGAATCATTTATCCTCTTTCACCCTTTATCTATTGATTTAATAGGATTGTGCATCAAAACTTATTATTTTCAATGGGCGAAAGAGGGATCCCAAATTATTGAGAGTAAAAGAGGTTTCCCCTTCAAAGAAGTATTTTATAACCTATGATATAGGTTTTCTTGCTTTAAATTTTCCCCTTATCCCTTTTCTACTATACTGGACAAGCTTTAACACACAAGAAGATTTATACCAAGTTGAGTAGTCTAGATACTAGCATAGGTGCGGATCTAATAGTTCCCTCAATTTTTTCCCTTTGGATGTATTGTATTTTCCATATAGACATATATCAACCTATGGAATTTTCTTAAACAAAGAAGGAGAACAAACAGATAGCCAACCATTGTGGTTGTCACATTCTCTCTTTCATTCCACCACAAATTCCTTTTGGGCCATGCATTTTTCACACAAGGTCTTATTTTTGTACAATGACCAAGACACAAATCATGACAAGAAAAGACTAATAAAACACACACATATGACTCTCACTAACAAAAAGAGAAAGAAAAAAGACAAATTGTATAGGAAGCTCAGCTTGTAGGTGCTATTGATAATAATGTTTCAAATCTCAACCATTTACGGGAAGGGAGTCAATCCTCCCATCTAAATATTTTAGCTTAAAGGTATTATGAACAAGATTTTATTCAATGGTGAAAGGGCCAATCCATAGAGGTTGTAACTTCGTGTGTTTTCCTTTCCCTTCATGGGACTTATCCCAATTCAATACTAGGTCACCCACATCAAAACTCTTAGCCCCTGCAAATTTCTTGTCTAACCATAGCTTAACATAGTTTTGGTGATTGGAAAATCTCTCTTTGGATTTCAGACTTTCTTCCTTGAGTCTAAATAAAGTAGGTGTCCCATTCTAAACCAGAAGGTAAGGTCTACCTTGGGACTCTTGGGAGAGTTTCAAGGCTGGGAGATACAAGTTCGAGGGAAAGATAACTTCTTTACCATAAAATAGAAAGTACAGTGAGATCTTAAGGGAAGGCTTATGAGTCACACGGCTAACCCATAATGAACTTGTCAAAGTGTTGTGTCAATTCCATTGCTCAGAGAAGATGGTTTTCTTGATTATGTTGACGAGATTTATACTTGTCAATTCAACCAAACCATTTCCCTATGGGTAATAATTAGATTCATTCTTTAATACAATCCCATTTTCTAATCTGAATTCATAAAGTTTCAATAATGAAAACTAAGTCGCATTATCAAAGGCAAGTGATATTGGAATGCCAAACCTAGTTATAATATTCTATCTCAAGAAATGGATGACTTCCTAGTTGGTTACTTGTCTTAAGGGAACTGCTTCTGACCACCAAGTAAAATAATTTTTCTCAAGTCCTTTCCAACAGTTTTCTCAAGTCCTTTTATATAAGGGGCTCAATGTTGAATGAACTTTCCTTAGTTTTTGTTGGAAAGGTTTTACCCCTTCTTTTATGGGAATAACATGTTGAATAAAACAAGTATCATATGTCTTTAAGTTGTTGTATGTCCATGCAAACAAATCATAGTATATATTGAATAAGTGAATGAATTCTCATCATTATTGTGGAGAACAACATGTGTCGAGGTTTACATACTTTGGATCCTCTTGAGTTCCTAGATTGACTTGTTCAGACGATAACTTGGAGCTCTGAGTCTTGGTATTGGTTGGTCCTATGAATCGATTTTGCAGGTCATATAGATTTTCCAAAGACACCACACCTTTAGGCATAGTAATTACTTTCATCGCTTTATATGTCTCTTGCATAACCTTGTCGTGATCATCCTCTTTTATGGTAGCATCTTTGCACACATTTGCATTAGACATGAATTGCAGTATCTATTGGTTGTCATTACAAATGTAAAAATTAGTGAAATTATTAGGAATAGAGGGTTTATATATAATCTTAATAGAAAAACCATTTCTTAATGGTGACATCCTAGTGGCTACATTTGCTAATGCATCTATTGAAACATTTCTAAGCCTAGGAACAGAAATGATATTAAAAGCTTTAAAATAATTAAGTAGACACCATACTTCTTGTTGGTAGTTTTTAAGATTTGGTGAAACACAGTGGATAATATCTCATACATGATGAGTAACCACCTTTGATTCACCAATTACCTTGAGAGACTCTAACTTTAGATTGATGGCTTTCATTAGTCCAAGTATGAGTGCTTCATATTTGGCAGTATTATTTTTACACTCAAACTCTAAACGACATGAATGGATATACTTCTTATTACATGGGTCTATAAGTACACAAACATATCTAGAGTCATCCTGCGTCTTTAAACCATCAACGTATAAAATTCAAATATTGTTAGCTACTAGATTGATTCTTCTACTATTATTACTATTAATATGTACATCTATATTACAAGATTCATTTGCACCAACTGGAGAACAAGGAAAGAGCTCCAACTATTTATTTGGTGGGACGGGTGATGGTTGTTCTTGATAACACCCTTGATCGATTTCTAAGAAACAATTTCCAAATATTAAATTAGTAAGGAAAATAGGCTCATTGTGGCCCTCAAGTGGTGTCACAATGTATTTTACGTATGATCAATTTTCCACTCGAATATGGTTATTCCTTCCCTTATATGGAAGCCATAAATGTTACCAATCTATAGTAAAATAGCCTTGTAATTTACTAGACCAGTCTCTACTTAGGAGTATGTTGTAGGCTTCAGGGATGTCCACAATTACAATATTTATATATTGATGAACTCAGTGATCATATGATAGTCTAATAAGAACAATCATGAGTTCACCAATAGCTTGGACAAGAGATCTGTCTAGTTGAATGATTTGTGCATCATTTTTTTCCCATTTAGCATTTATTTTCTTAGCAATAGACAATGGAATTACATTCACAGATGCATCAGAATTGACTAAACAATTATGGACATTGTAATTAAAAATTTAAATAGTTAAAAAAATGGAGGGCGCAAAGTGTTAACATCTAATGTTACATCATTAACCACATATTCAAGTGAACTAGAAGACTTACCAAACACCTCTTGAGAGGTAGAAGATCTGTCACCTGACGAAGGTTTTGAAAACACTTGGACAAGTATTTCAGACTAGTCTGCTATCTTTGTGAGCTCATAGATGGAAATATTGGCTTGAGCTCTCTTCAAATATTCAACTATGTTATAATCGATTATTTCACCTTTAGCAAGCAGTGTTGAAATGTATGGAGGAGTATATTTGTTTGACACTTCCAAATTGATGGACAAAATTTTGTTGTTGGAGGAACTGTTCTTAGAAGCAGTTGCATTTATAGACTTACTTTGTGCATTCTGAGCAGGATTAATTAGTGGTGAGATTCTTCTTAACAATTTTTCTTTCAATTTCTTCCTTGTCACCTCCTGTTCATAAATAAGCTCTTGGCTCCTCAAGTTATATCAGCCATTTTTTTCTAAGGAGGGGCTTCAATTTGTGGTAGTGCTTTAGCACTTTTCTTGTCAGTATTAAGAATCCAATCAAAATCATTCACTACATTTCCAATACACGTACCTTCTTCATCCACTGCAAGTTTTTATGTTTCTTTTATCTATTCCTATGGTTCATCTGCTAGAAATGAATCAACAATGTGTTCAGTTAGAGCATTCATGTTATGGTTCCATTGTGGGCATGTCTTCTCTTAATGATATTCCTAATGAAAATAGAAATAGTTATCCATACCCATACTTTCAATATTCAACAAAACATTCAAACTCTGGGCAGACTTGGCAGGCTTAGTGTTGTTGTTGTTGTTATTCCTTTGGAATGGGACATACTTGGGAGGCTTTCTACCAGTGGAAGTCTTGCTTGACCTTCTCTTTAATTCTGAAATCTCATTGTTAAGTGTCTTCATTATCATGGTCAAGTTTTCAATATCTAACTAATCCTTTTCTTTAGCCTTACTTGAAGAAGGTTGACACTTCCCGCTAGTTTCCTTGAGTCTTTAGATTCATTATCATCAGTAACCCCAATAGTGCACAATTCTTTCTCCATGATGATTTCTTCTACAAAGTTTAGTTTCAATGTTTCCTTTGCATCTCATTTGATGAAAGAGTAAATGTTGGTGGGCAAGGAAGTTATATAATAGTCAATAGTGACTAGATCGTGTGGTTGCCTTCTCAAGGGAAACTTGTTCAATATGCGATTGAACTTTTGATTGACTTCCTTTACTTTCTCCTCTCCCCCCATCTTATTATTTCTGAGTTATATCAATAACATGGCCAGAGTCATGTCATCAATGAATTTCTCCAAAAGTAATTGTTTAATTTCCCTCCAACTATGGACTGAATTAGCAGGAAGACTATGGTGCCATGTTGTTGCTCTACCTTCTAATGTAAAAGCGAAAATCCTATAGGAAACATCATCATACCGTGCCTCTAACATCTGAAAATGCATGTAAAAATCGCCAATGTGATCTTCTACCTATGTCTTCTTATCTGAATCAAAATTTGATAACAACGTTTCCGGATGTTTGGGCATTTTATGAAGGTTATCTGGAAGAGAAAGAGGCCCTTGATCCATCCAATCCAGGTCTTGGTTGGCCATGTCTTTGTCTTTGGTTTCCTCCTCTTTTTAGAATCTAAGGAGCATTCTCCTTCACTGTATAAACCATCATTGAACTCAAAAGCAGCTCCTAGTTGTTCTTTGTCAGAAATAACAATGTCTTCCTTGTAACCTTCATTAATGGGTGGAAGTGGCTCTTGTTGAATTGTATCTTCAGAGGATTCTACTAACTCTTCAAGAATGGAGAAAAAAAAATCTTCCATTGATGCAACGAGTACATCGGTGCGATTTGTTTCTTTCTTTTTAGGATGATGGAGGCGATTATGAGCGACATGGAGTAAACCAATATCTTTTGCAAACTGACGAGTTATAGGTCAAAGTGCTCGAACTTATTCATAACTGACCTCATATTCCAACTTTGAAATAGATTTAGAATACCTTCCTACTTTAGGAATAGGAGTTGGAATAATGCTAAGAATATTACTACCCTATCCAAAAGAAGAATGATTAGGATGTGTAGCGTTATCAGCCATAAAAAATTGGATGCCCTCTTTCTAGCATCAAAATGTTGACAGTGCTAGATACCACCAACATACAGTCAATCTCCCCAATATGAGGTCCCAATCAAACCTCACACTATTTGGTGTAGGATTCCCATACAGAATATTTCCCGGTGTACGATGAGCATTTTCGAGACAAGCTTGGACTTGTGGATAACTCGTATATTGAGAGGGAGTGGGGTTGGACACCTAATTCTCCTTGTGTCATGTACTTTGACCAGGACTAATAGTCATAATTCAAGTACATGAACACGGATAAGGAGAATGGTGGATTGGATCAGCATTATTGATAGACATTCTTGAGTCATGAGAATTTTTTAGACAAGCTTGGACTTGTTGATAACTCCTCCTAGATTTAGAGGAAGTGACGTTGGACACCTAATTCTCCTTATGTCATTTATTATGACCAGTACTAACAGCCATAAGTCAAGCACATGAACACGGATAAGGAGAATGGTCGATTGAATAAGCATCATGGAAAAACATTCTTGAGTCATGTATTGTGGCCAATTAGGATTAACACCCTAAGTCAAGTACATGGACTCTGTTAAAGAATGGTCAGGTGGACTGACATTTCCTTTAGAAAGTAGGAAATTGTCCTAAGGATGACATACTCTAGTGAACCTAGGTGGAGTATGTGCCACAGAGAGGCAATGTGGTGTCATATTGAATGCCTCCCATCCAAACCATTTCCCGGTGGGTAATAATTAGATTCATTCTTTAATACAATCCCATTTTCTAATGTGAATTCATAAAGTTTCAATAACAAAAACTAAGTTGCATTATCAAAGACAAGTGATGTTGGAATGCCAAACCTAGTTATAATATTATATCTCAAGAAATGGATGACTTCCTGGTTGGTTACTTGTCTCAAGGGAACTGCTTCTGACCACCGAGTAAAATAATTTTTCATTGTTAAAATTTATTTGTGTTGCTTTGACAAGAATGGAAAGATTTCTTCGATAATGTCTAGGACCCGTTGTTGGAATCATTCCTCAACTGTTATTGGTGGTAGTGCGGCGATTGACCTCTAATCTCAACAGGTACATCCCTAACAAGATGGGAACTTGTGAACATAAGCATGATCACATTTGAATAGAGTGGGCCAATAATAACCAGCCCTCATTACTTTGTGCATAGTTGTGTCACCCGCATGGTGACCACATTCCAGTCCATCGTGTAAGTCTCTAAGTACCTTCTCTATGTCTTGTGGCTCAAGGCATCTTAGTAGGGCACCGTTGTGCTTTCTAAAAAACACTCCATGAACAAACTAGTAAGATGGAGCTTTTAATCAAATTTCCCTCTTTTGTTTATTCAATAAATGCAAGGGAAATGTGTCATGCTCTAGAAATTACCGTATATATGAATACCATGGTGATGTAGACATGGAATGAGGAACATGTTCAACATTGTACATTTCTATTTCCTGCTCCCAACCTTAAATATCTTGCTCGGGATCATTTCTTGCTTCGGCTGCTAGCTAACAAAGGCCATGACCCTTAATGGTATGAACTAGTTTAAAATCTATATCATATTCTTGTAAACAAGTCATCCAATTTACCCTCTTCTCACCTAGCTCCTACTGCACAAAGAGTGTTCTTATTGTTGTATGAGGTACAAATATGATCATGTGAGCTTTTAAAAGAGAGGGCTTGAAGTATTTGACTGCCTTATACACAAATACACTTGTTTGTCGATGGCCAGATAGTTTAGCTTTCAACCCTGTAAGCTAACACTCATGAAAGAAATAGGTCATTAATTTCCTTCTGTGTCTTTTTTATTCAATACGACTGCAATAGATGAATCGAAAGCAAAGGTATAAAGAAGGAAATATTTTCCATAATCAGGACTAAATAGTGTAGGTGCATCAATGATATCATATTCAATTTGAGCAAAATAATCCTCTTCCCACTTGTCCCATTTGTAAGTCGCATCTTTCTTAATAATCTCCTGTAAAGGCTAAACTATCTGAGAATAATCAAAGATGAATTTTCCCAGGAAAGTAATATTTCCTAAGAAAGACTGCATATCCTTCTTATTTACCGGGAATGGGATTTGTGTAATGGATTTGACCCTCTCGGGATCAAATTTAATTCCAATATTCACAATGGTGTGCCCTAATAGAGTCCCTTCTAACACACCAAAGATGCTCGTCTTAGGATTGATGGAAACCCCATATTTATGACATCACTCAAATATTTGTTTCAAATGGCATACATGATCTAGTATTCTTTTGGAAAACTTAGTTTCATCCTCCAAATAAACAACTACACTCTGATTGATAAGGCCACGAAAAGCGATGTCCATCGCTCTTTGAAATGTAGCACCAACATTGATAAGTCCAAATGACATTCTTTTAAAAGTGAATGTTCCCTATTTGGTCCTGAAGGTGGTTTTCAAACGATCTAGTTTCACCACTAGAACTTGATTGTAACTAGAGAAACCATCTAGCAGTGAAAACATCTTAGACCCAGATACTGTTTGGAGGATATGTCCCATGGATGACAATGGACAATTGTCTTTATCATATGCCCAATTGAGATTGCAGAAATCTACACATAACCTTATCTCATCGAAATTTTTTCAAACTGGGACAAAATTTGAAACCCACGTGGGAATGTCTGACTTTAAAAATGATTTGAGCATCCAGCAGCTTTCTCAATTCCTTTTATATGAAGGGCTCAAAGTTGGATTAACTTTCCTTAGTTTCTACTGGAAAGGTTTTACCCCTTCTTTTATGGGAATAACATGTTGAATAATACAAGTATCATATGTATTTAAATTGTTGTATGTTCATGCAAACAAATCATGGTATTTCTTGAATAAGTGAATGAATTCTCATCATTCTTGTGGAGAACAACATGTACCAAGGTTTACACACTTTGGATCTTCTTGAGTTCCTAGATTGTCTTGTTCATATGATAACTTGGAGCTCTGAGTCTTAGTATTGGTTGGTCCTCTAAACCAGTTTTGCAGGTCACATAGATTTTCCAAGGACACCACACCTTTAGGCATAGTGTTTCTTTTCATCGCATTAGATGTCTCTTGCATAACCTTGTCGTGATCATCCTCTTCTATGGTAGCATCTTTGCACACATTTTCATTAGCCATGAATTGCAGTATCTGTTGGTCCTCTACAAACGCGAAAATTAGGGAAATTGTTAAGAATAGAGGGATAATATATAATCTTAATAGAAAAACCATTTCTTAATAGTGACATCCTAGTGGCTGCATTTGCTAATGCATCTATTGCAACATTTCTAAGCCTAGGAACAGAAATGATATTAAAATCTTTAAAATAATTAATTAAACACCATACCTCCTGTTGGTAGTTTTTAAGATTTGGTGAAACACATTGGATAGTATCTCATACATGATGAGTAACCACCTTTGAGTCACCAATTACTTTGAGAGACTCTAACTTTAGATTGATGGCTTTCATTAGTCCAAGTATGAGTGCTTCATATTTGGCAATATTATTTGTACACTCGAGCTCTAAACGACACAACCATATCTGGAGCCATCCTACATCTTTAAACCATCAACGTATAAAATCCAAATATTGTTAGCTACTTGACTAATTCTTATACTACTATTACTATTAATATGTACATCTCTATTACAAGATTGATTTTCACCAACTGGAGAACAAGGAAGGAGCTCCAACTATTTATCTGGTGGGATGGGTGATGGTTGTTCTTGATAACACTCGTGATCGATTTCTAAGAAACAATTTCCAAATATTAAATCAGTAAGGAAAATAGGCTCATTGTGGCCCTCAAGTGGTGTCAAAATGTATTTCATGTATGATTAACTTTCCACTCGAATCTGGTTATTCCTTCCCTTATATGGAAGCCATAAATGTTACCAATCTGTAGTAAAATAACCTTGTAATTCATTGGACTAGTCTCTACTTAGGAGTATGTTGTAGGCTTTAGGGATCTCCACAATTACAATATTTATACATTGATGAACCCAGTGATCATATGATACTCTAATAAGAACAATCCTGAGTTCACCAATAGCTTGGGCAAGAGATCTGTCCAGTTGAAAGATTTGTGCATCATTTTTTTCTCATTTAGAATTTATTTTCTTAGCAATAGACAATGGAATTACATTCACGGATGCATCAGAATGGACTAAACAATTATGGACATTGTAATTAAAAATTTAAATAGTTTAAAAAAAAAAAAAAAAAAAAAATTAATAATAAAAAATAAATAAAATAAAATAAAAAAATTGAGGGTGCGGAGTGTTAACATCTAATGTTACATCATTAACCACATATTCAATTGAACCAGAAGACTTACCGAACACCTCTTGAGAGGTAGAAGATTTTTCACCTCGTGAAGGTTTTGAAAACACTTGGACAAGTAGTTCATGCTAGTCTGTTATCTTCGTGAGCTCATAGATGGAAACATTGGCTTGAGCTCTCTACAAATATTCAACTATGTTATAATCGATTGTTTCACCTTTAGCAGAGAGTGTTGAGATGTATGGAGTAGATTTGTTTGACACTTCCAGATTGATGGACAGAATTTTCTTGTTGGAGGAACTGTTCTTAGAAGCAGTTGCATTTATAGACTTACTTTGTGCATTTTGAGTAGTGTTAATTAGTGGTGAGATCCTTCTTAACAATTTTTCTTTCAATTTCTGCCTTGTCACCTCTTGTTCATAAATAAGCTCTTGGATCCTCAAGCTATATCAATGATTTTTTTCTGAGGAGGGGCTTCATTTTGTGGTGGTGCTTTAGCACTTTTCGTGTCAATATTAAGAATCCAATTAAAATCATTCACTACATTTCCAATACACGTACCTTCTTCAGCCATTACAAGTTTTTATGTTTCTTTCATCTATTCATATGGCTCACCTGCTAGTAAGGACTCCATAATGTGTGCGGCTAAAGCATTCATGTTATGGTTCCATTGTGGGCATGTCTTCTCTGAATGATATTCCTAATGGAAAGAGAAATAGTTATCCATACCCATACTTTGAATATTCAACACAACATTCAAACTCTGGGCAGACTTGGGAGGCTTAGTGTTGTTGTTGTTGTTATTCCTTTGGAATGGGAAATACTTGGGAGGCTTTCTACTGGTGGAAGTCTTGCTTGACCGTCTCTTTAATTCAGAAATCTCATTGTTAAGTGTCTTCATTGTCTTGGTCAAGCTTTCAATATCTAACTAATCCTTTTCTTTAGCCTTACTTGAAGAAGGTTGACACTTCCCGCCAGTTTCCTTGAGTCTTTAGATTCATTATCATCAGTAACCCCAATAGTGCACAATTCTTTCTCCACGATTATTTCTTCTACAAAGTTTAGTTCCAATGTTTCCTTTGCATCTCATTTGATGAAAGAGGAAATGTTGGTGGGCAAGGCAGTTATATAATAATCAATAGTAACTAGATCGTGTGGTTGCATTCTCAGGGAAAACTTGTTCAATATGCAATTGAACTTTTGATTGAATTCCTTTACTTTCTCCTCTTCTCCCGTCTTATTATTTCCGAGCTACATCAATAACACGGTGGGAGTCATGTCATCAACAAATTTCTCCAAAAATAATTGTTTAATTTCCCTCCAACTATGGACTAAAATGACAGCGAAACTATGTTACCATGTCGTTGCTCTACCTTCTAAATTAAAAGGGAAAATCTTACAGGAAACATCATCATACCATGCCTCTAACATCTGAAAATGCATGTAAAAATCGCCGATGTGATCTTCTACCTTTGTCTTCTTATCTGGATCAAAATTTGATAACAACTTTTCTGGATGTTTGGGCATTTTATGAAGGTTATCTGGAAGAGAAAGAGGCCCTTGAGCCAACCAATCCAGGTCCTGGATGGCCATGTCTGTCTTCAGTTTCCTCCTGTTTTTAGAATCTAAGGAGCCTTCTCCTTCACTATATAAACTGTCATTGAACTCAAAATCAGCTCCCAGTTGTTCATAAATAACAATGTCTTCCTCATAACCTTCGTTAATGGGTGGAAGTGGCTCTTGTTGAACTGTATCTTCAGAGGATTCTACTAACTCTTCAAGAATGGAGAAAACAAATCTTCCACTAATGCAACGAGTACATCATTGTGATTTTTTTCTTTTTTTTTAGGATGATGCAGGATATTATGAGCGACGGGGAGTAAACCAATAGCTTTTGCAAACCGACGAGTTATAGGTCAAAGTGCTCAGACTTGTTCATAACTGACCTCATATTCCAACTCTGAAATAGATTTAGAATACCTTCCTACTTTGGGAATAGGAGTTCGAATAGTGCTCAGAGTATTACTACCTTGTCCAGAAGAAGAATGATTAGGATGTGCAACGTTATCAGCTATAAAAAATTGGATGCCCTCTTTCTAGCATCAGAATGTTGACAGTGCTAGATACCACCAACATACAGGCAATCTCCTCAATATGAGGTCCCAATCAGACCTCACACTGTTTGGTGTAGGATTCCCGTATGGAATATTGGTATTGGTAGATCAAATGACAAAATATGTTCATTTTTTCTCTCATTCTCATCTTTCTAAAGAAAATAGTGGTAGAAGCATTTTTAGAAACAATCCAAAAGCAACAAGTAATATTGAAGATTATTGTAGGTGATAGAGATCCAGTTTTCACTGAAAATTTTTGGATTGTAGTATTTTCTTGTTTGGGTATTCCATTGGCTCACAACTCATCCTACTATCCTCAATTTGATGGAAAACTAAGATTGTGAATAAATATTTAGAAGGATATCTACATTCTTTTGCATTTGCTAAACAAACACAATGGGTCAAATGGTTTCCCTTGGCAGAAAGTGGTACAACAGATCTTTCCATACTTATCAAAAATTTCCCCACTTATGGCATTTTATGGATATCATCCTCTATCCATCACATCACGCTTGAAAGGCACTCTAAAGGTTCAAGTTGTAAAGAACAACATACAACACCAACAAGAGGTTTTCAAATTATCGAAGTACAACTTGGTTATAGCACAAAATAGGATGAAACAACAAATAGATTAGCATTAAAGTGAAAGGGAATTTGAAGTGGGGGATTGGATATTTGTGAGACTACAACTATATAAACAGATGTCCCTCAAACAACAAACAAACAATAACTTAGTATTGAGGTATTATGTCCCCTATAAGGTGTTGCAGAGATTGGAAATATGGCTTGCAAATTTGGAGTTTCCTCCATCTTCATGTGTACAACCAGTCTTCCATGATTGCTTAAAAAAGGTAATGGATAACAAGATCTCGGTCCAAATTATTTACCAAATACTCATGAAGGGAAAACCATGCTAGAACCAAAAACAAACCTAGAAACAAGGATTAAGCATCTTAAAAATCGTGCAATTATTAAGTATCTAATCAAATGGAAAAACCTACCAACAGAAAAATTGACATAGAAATATGAGTTGTTCATGCAGAAACACTAGTATATAATCAAGTGTTGAGGACAACACTTGTTTAAATGGGGGGGAGCATGTTAAGCCTTACGTAAGCCCGATGTTAACCCTAAATCTCCTTAATAATCCCTATATATTGAGTGATTACATTTATATTGTTATGTATGCTAGAACCTTTCATGGTCTCATTTTGTTATAATTATACCCTTTGTCTCCTATACACACTAACTAATCATAGTCTTAGGATCATCAAATATTGTCTTATACATTGTATTCATCGTAAAAGAAGGTTTCCTCAAAGGGAACTGTAATTATTAGTTTCCCATCATTTTTAAGGCGCAAGGTTCATAAATTTTTTTCCAAAGTAAAATGTTGTATCATCTTTTATTTTAAGAGACACAAGGAATGGTGCATTCAACAAGTGCCTTTATCAACATAAAACCATACTAAAAAGGAATTGTCACCAACCCAAAAAAAAAAAAATAAAAAAAAAAACAACAACAACAACAACAGCAAAACTTAACATATTATACGATGTACCTATTTTGATCAAAGGTATTATGCCACAAATGAGAAAGAAGTAGCATCTTAGAGATGCTTTCTAGACATGTTAATAGCAAGAGCTAACGCACTCAAGAGCGTGACACTAGTGGAATTAGTTGTAAATCAGCCCCTGGCGAAGTGAGGAGACTTCATATTTTTTATGTTCAATGATCACCCACAACATTACCTGTAAATACTCTATCCTTTTAGCTACAACAGCAATGACTACAAAGTTTTCTTTGTACACGTGAGGGAGATATTTGAGAGGAAAGGCATGTATTCACATGGAATTTAGCTTAGTAAATTTACAAGGATATTCTTATGCAAAAATGCAATGTCGTTGTTCTTATTTTCCTTTTTTCTTCTTTTCTCCATTTGTTTAATAATATTTATATGGTCACAAAGATTGCACCATGGTCAAGTGCAGTGGAATAACGAATGACTACTAGCCTAAGAAAGTTTTGGCCACTAGCGAAAGGAAGCTTACTATCAATGGGGAAACTGAAATTGGCCATGAGCTAGCATAGTTTGACATTTTCTTCAATGTCATTACCTTGCCACGATCACAGGATGCCATAGGCATTCATAAGAAAATGGATAAGCTCATATCTATCAAAATTTGCAAACTAGTAAACAATAACTATAATGATAAATTACTAAATAGTATGCAATTAAGAAAAGTGTCATATATAGAGTACCTAAGAGACCAACTATCCTAAGCAACCCAACCTTTCATCAATATAGTTAATATGACTTAGAACAAGAATAAAATAGATAAAATTTAGGTTTTTAATTTTTCAAAATTTTAATAAGAGAAGAATGTTTGGTTATTCAGTGTTTCTATCTCACGTTACAACAATGTTATTGAATGCTCATACCATGATGCAATGAAGCTTGAACTTTATAATTGGAATTTTAGAAAGATTGTCTAGACATTTTTAGAACAATGCATGTAAATTAAAATTAAACTGAATGTAATGATTGAACATCAAATATGTCATTGATTAATTAACCAACCCAATGCCAAGGAATTCTAAGCAATGGATAGCCACTAAATGTGTGAGAACATATGGAGATTTTACCCACAAATAAAATGATATTATTAATAATTAACAAATGAACACAAAAGTACATCAATGAGACTAAAATGGAGGCAAGATCTTCTAAGGAGAGCAACTAGTGTGATCAAGTGTGCAGACCTGACAAAATGACAGCATAATTGCTAGACAACCAAAAAAAAATGACTTTGGAGATGAAATTTGCAAATTACATGTATATGGGCATACAGTTGTAAGCCCTGGTTAGGCATGTGTACCCCTACATGTAAAATCTTGGAGTAGACCTAGGTGCTAGGGGAGAAGAGCATATGGATTTTCCTAGTGATGTTTAAAAGGGGGAATGTTAGGGTAAACTTGACTTTGTGAAAGAGTCAAACTTGTTAGATACACAGTATATGGCTTTGCAGGCTTGGGGTATTAGAGCCCATGGATTACATTGCACCTCAGTTGTGCAGAGGGCTCACATGGTGGCTGGACCAAGATGATGGCTGCCTGACTGCTTTTAAATCAGAACATGGTTGTTTTTAAGCCATAAGATAGTAACAGATCTATTGTTGACTGGTTTTCTCCCATTTAAAGTTTTCCAAAATCATGATATGTATATTTTACTGTATTATTACTATGTATACCACTTTATCATCATTTCTTTTGTATTGTTTTTATTACCAACAAAAACTCACGATATTTTACTTTTCATTTTCATTTTTTCCCGAACAGTGAATTATATTATTTAATAAAAAGGGCAGACTTCATTTAACAAGGATGACAGACTTTTTAATAAAAAGGGCAGACTTCATTTAACAAGGATGACAGACTTTTTAAAAATTAAAATAGAAAGAAACCCCAATTTCTTGGTTTCCATTTTCACCTTTTCGGATAAATTATTAAATGTCAATTAGTTCTTTTCTTTTTAATAAAGATGGCAGAACGGCGGTTATTTTTATGAAGAATGTTAAATATTGTCAAGAAAAATTATTAAATGCCAATCAGTTATGTTCTGTTCTGTTCTTTTCTTTTTAATAAAGATGGCGGAATGGCAGTTATTTTGATGAAGAATGTTAAATATTGTCGAGAAGAATTATGAAGAATGTATCTTCCATATTCATCATCTTTTTTTAACCATATTATTCCATCACACATGCATTCCAACCTCCGTAGAAAATAACCTGCATAAAAGATATTTTGAAAACGGAAGCCAAATCTAAATAAACTTGAGGTCAGACTGCACAATTTACATTTAGGATCCGACTTCAAATAACACAAAAGTAAAGATCAGGCTTCGGCAGTAATGACGAGGAGTAGATTAAGCCATTAAATTACCAATAACTGTCTCCGACTTCAAATAACACACAAAAGTAAAGATCAGGCTTCGGCAGTAATGACGACGAGTAGATTAAGCCATTAAATTACAAAAAACTGTCTCCGGATAATAAATATTACTGCTCGATGATGAAAGTATTACAACTTTGAAGAGTTAGGGGCATATTGTTATGGAGGATGATCATATATAAATAATTTATAACTTAACAACAAAAGGGTCTGTATCAGATAATTCCATCAAAGTATATATGCTCAAGTGCATTACCATTTGCACAAATACACTTGATTTCATCTGTACCCAACTCCTGCACCTTCGAGTAAAATTACCAAAAGAATGAAATGCCCCTCAAAATAGCAGTTACCCACTGACTGCATCACCCGCTTCAACATTAAAATTGCTGCATACTCTTTGTGTTGAATATCTCCTGCTCCTTCAGATGCTGCTAAAACATTGCAAGACGGGCTTGTAAGTTAACTAAACCAGCTGCTTTACGTGACAGAACAAAACTTAATTGAGAGACATAACGATCTATGCGGCTCCCAGGTTGATCAATTTCAGTGAGAAGCTTCATTTCCTGAAGAATGAAATAAAAATGTCAACTACAAAGTTAACAAAATGCACACAAAAATTCTGAGATTATTCCTAGTATTCTTGCCAAAACCTTTTTTTTCCAAACAAATTATATACCAGATGAGCGAAGTTTCAAACAACCGAAATAAACAGCATAAATAAACCAAGTAAATACTATTTTCCCCTCTGAAGCATGACAGAGCTTGACAATTAAGCAGAGCTAAATCCATATCAGATTAAAAGGACCGCTGAAATGGGAAACGAACATGGAAAGTTTCATGCTGATGCACCATTCTTAAGAGGTTAACCATGCCAAACAATCATATTGCAAGCAAGCACTGTATGTTCCTTTTGAGGTTATATATAGTTATAATAATAACAAAGCATGCATTTAAATCATATCAAACCATCCACAATTGAATGTCGGTGCTATAATGGGTTCAGTAATCTTGTGGTTGCACGACAAGAGTCAAGGGTGTGAAGAAGTAATTTCAATAGAAAAACACATTCACATACAACTAGCAAGTATTTCCATTTTATAAAACGTAACAGTACAAGAAAGGATTTTCAAATATTCTTTGCATTAACTGAACTCGCAAGCACATATAACAATCACTCAATATGATGTTCATATATTGGATTATGCTGTAAGAAATATTATTGACATTAAGGAAAAGTGAACGAGTACTACTTAACAAAGATACACAATAAAAAAGCAGAAACAGAATAAACAGGAAATAAAAAAGTGAACGAGTGATTTGGCGAAAATATACCACAAAAAGGAAGAAACAAAGATTAAAATTTAAAACAAAAACAAAAAACAAAAAAGGAAAAAATCATCATTTCAACAATTATTTCATAGGATGCCTCTGGTTTGTTCTCAGTTCAAGAGAAATGCAATCAGTAACTTCCATTGCCATCAGTATCCTGATATAGAAACTCACATCGCGTACTATTTCCATCGTATCTTCAATTTCCTTCCTGTGGGCAGTTATTAAAGCCTCCTCTTGCTTCAGAAAATCAAGAAAAACAAATATTAGTCTTAACTTAGCACAATCACCTAGCCGAATAAGAAAATAAAAATGCTTTCAATAATGCATCTCTTTAGGTAGCATCACCCAGAACATATAGCTAATATAGTAATTAGATATGCCATTATAAAACAACAGACCAAACAATACAGTTACTTTAAAGGATACAGATGTGCCATCCATAAATATTCTCTCTCTAAGGAAACATACCTCCAGTATTGCATTTATGCGCCCATCATATACTGTTGACTCAGTTTCTTCCTTGTGTCTCACAGAAGCAGCACTCGAAGCAGATTCATCAATATATTGCTGTTGTCGGCTATAAACAGCACTGGAGACATCAGGTTTGATGTCTTCTTTAGATTGCCAGTACACCTGCTTATCAGGTCTTTGTTCTCTTGTTACCTTCCGGCCAGTTGGAGAAACCATTTGTGCCCAATTTTCGTCATAGACATCATTGGATTTTGCAGTCATCAAGGATAATTTCTGACCACTAACAGAGCTACCACTCTTTTCTCTTGAGTTGGATCTATCTATTTCTACAGAATTTGAGGTCAACCCAGTTTCATTTCTGGTATTAAACGAATAATTTGAAGATACATTAGAAGAACGTCCATCCACGTCTCCATTATGACCATAATACGGTGGGCTTTCCCCTGGTTTTCTAGGAAAATATCCAACTGAAGCCTCGTGATTATAATCAGAAGACTCCCCAGAAGTCACAGGAAGCAAAGGTTGTGAATCCTTGGGGGTAGAAGCTGCACTGCTTACAGTTTGATCCTTTTTACTGTAGCTCTTTGAAAGTCCTTTGACCCTGCAGTTCTCCAGTCACACATCTGACCATTTATCATAGGAAAGAATCATAGAATACTAAAAAATCTAACTGCAAAAATCATGATTGCATCATTTTTTGTGATAGCACAGTATTTTGAATTTTCACCTATCTGCATATCTGAGTGTATTCAGTGTATGTTCAGATGAGCCTGCATTTGGAGAAATACAGGAGATCATAACTGTGTGTGAATCACCAACAAATGAATCACGAAGCACCTCTGTCAATTTACTTCCTCGGAAAGGAATGTGGATATGATCATTGTCAAGAGCCCGAATGCACTCCTTCAAAGCCAACAAGCTCTTATTGATCTCTGCTCCCTCCATCCTGCACAAGCAACACCAAACAATAAGAATTTTCATATTTTCAAGATTAAACAAATTTAGAGAAATATAGCACTAACTGCATGAAAAGGTTTATTTCATTAAAAGATCCTTGCCTTGTTTGTCTGTCATTGTCTGTTGTGTCTGCACCACGTTCACTTCCAGCCAGGTCAATAAAAGAAAGCTTCCCAACTGTTTTTCCCCCTTTCGTCTCATTGCCACTAACGTGTCTCTTAACAACCAGCTGTAATATAGCATGAGATCGTGAAGACTCCTCATTGGCACCTGTTGAACCAGTACTTCGGGATGCATTTCCTTTTTCAATATAATCCCTCACAACCTGAACATCTGAGACTTCAAATTCTTGCAAACCAACAATGCAAACCTGTTGTCGGCCATCCTCCCTCATGCATAATTTCCTTGACAATTTTTTAAAGGAAAAATAAGTCAGACAAAGACAAGTGTAGTCAAATATCATAATGAACGCAAATAATTGACTAGGAATACCAATTTACCAACACAATGAAGCATTTCTAATGAAAATGCGTGAATGTATATTATAAACCTCTATCATGTCATTTATCAATTGGAAAACCATTGATTGAATTACAAGCTTACTGCTCGAGCTATTAGATCGCTAGGGACAACTACTTGCAATATTATTTTTAATAATATTGTTCACAGTGAATGTGACCATGTTTGCTCATGTTCGTGAATCCAATTTGCTCATAGCTCTCCAACAAGTCATACTAGAGAGATTCTGCTCCTGACAATGATAAATATTTCGTTCTATTCAATAACATTTCTGGATTTACAGTATTGTGATGCTGAGTCATCCATTTAGAGAATTCAAGCAGTTGATGAAGTCTTTGCAGATATTCCTTTTCATCACAATAATGGAAAGAGAAGAGCAAGTGAAAGAACATTATTACACTGGTACTTTTCTGCATCAAATCATCGAGCTATTCGAGGCTATATTCTACTTATTTGTGGTTTTATTTTATTGTATCAATGTGAATAAATCCTGCATATTACATTCCTCCCCTTGCAAATATACTATGCTTTCTCTATTATGCATTCCTAAATCCTACATCCTACGACAGTTGGCAACTTGAGAATTCATAAACACGTGTATCAACAACCTTATCATCCACTTATTTGCCTTCCATTAAACCCACACTCACTACAACTTCACATCTTTCAATTTCAACATTGTTATACATGCCACAATTTCAATTTGTTGTGTCTCTACAACCATCATGGGTGCTACTACTACAATATTGCAGAAAACAAACCTCAAAATGACAAGAGAAGCTCACATAATAAGAAACTTTGCAATATCCAATCACATGTATGCTAGAGAGACAGAAAACCACCCAATCACTATAACACAAAGAAAACAACTAACCCTAAAATGAGCTAATATTATTCAAGTCACTAATACAACACTAAGGGATGATTTGAATTAACTCAACAACTAACTTTATTAATATGCCTAAACTCTATAGTCTAGATGGCCGTTATTAACTCAATAGCTCTAACATCCTCCCTTAATGGTCATTCTAAAGACTACACCAAGTTTATCTATGAATTGTACAAATCTATCTAGGCTAAGATATTTGCTAAAGATATTTGTAGTATGATCCAAGTTGGCCAATATTTCACCTCAGCTTCTCCTCTTCTACAACTTGTCAAATAAAATGACAATGTTTGGCCTGTTCATTGAAGATAGGATTCTTTTCCAGCTTGACAACTCCCTAGTTATCACAAAATATTACTGGGGTTCATCCTAATGAACTTGCAAATATACAAGCATTCTTCTAAGCCAAATTGTTTCGCACGCCCCTTTGACTACTGCTTTGTCCTCTACTTTTATAGAGGAAAGTGAAACTACATGTTCTTGTTGATCAAAGAAACTACCCCAATGCCAACACTAAACACAGCCTATGGTAGACTTTTTGTCATCCAAGGATCTTCACCAATCTAAGTCTAGATAACCACACAACTGAGGTTCTATGATTCTCCCATATAAAACACCATAATTCAATGTTCCCTTTTTATACCATATCACCCTCTTCTCTATTATTTAGTGTTTTCTTTTTGGAGCTTGTATAAACCAAGAGATATATCTAATAACATATCACAAGTCAGGTCTATTGGTGGAAAGATATATCAATCTTCACACTAGTTGCCAATATATTGACTCATTGACTATCTTGAAACCAGTCTTGGCTAAAAGCTTTAACTTTTACCCCTTTCACCTGTTGAGAAATCTGGGGCTTCATATAATTTGATTCTTTAACTTGATTACTCTTTTATTTTGGCATTATCTTATTAGATCTTCTTTTTGTTATATTCTTATCATTAAGGCTAATGCCAAAACATGAAGATCACAAACAAAAAGGGAACACAAGATATAGGCACACAGCCAAGGCAAAATCCCTATGTAGGGGAAAACCCAGTCAAGAACTCTTCCTTTAGTAGATTCAAATCACAGTGAGACAACCATGACTCTTGACACCTAAACCAAGAAAACCTTCTATCCATCAAGTCAGCCCAGCACACATATGTTGGTTCATTTCTTCATATGCTAATGACAAGTAGTTCATCTTTGACTTTCTTATACTTAGGTCTTGTAATAGTAGTCATCTTAACCTTGTAGTTATACGAAGGCTCAGTCCTATAATCATATGGAGTCCCAGTCCTCAGTCCTGTACTTCATTCCTACAATGAGTTCCCATACCTGTAGTAAATACTTCGGTCCTGTAAAAAAGTGATACCTCGGTCCTGTACTTTATTCCTACAATGATATCCCATACCTGTAGTAAATACTGCGGTCCTATAATGAAGTGATACCTCAGTGCTGTAGTTATCCAATCCTTTGTTGTCCTATAGATGATAATATATTCTTAAGCCCAAACTTCGCTGTCTGCAATGCTCTTTTCTTCATTGTTCTGTAATCCTCCGAGTTGCTTGACTTGTTCTTCATTTGGTCAAGTTCAATAGGCTATATATAGTTGTTTATGTCTGTAGTTGAGGCCGACATGAATAATTTGAGGAGCCGACTTGCAGAGGATTAATTTTGAGGCCAACTTGCAAGGAGACCAAGGCCAACTTGATGGAGGAGAGGTAGGACTTTAATTTGACACTCAAATATTTTTCTATCATGTTCCCAAGAAGGGTTTCTTACATCAAACTTTGACTTTGACTCAACAAAAAAATCCTAGAAGCCTACAATGGAGGCTTGACCTATGACCATTGACCCAAGCATGAAATCCATGCTTTAATAAGTCAATTTAATAATAATAATAATAATTTCTTTTGACAAATATATGACTCAAGTACAATTATGAAGACTGACACTAGTTACATTCTTCAACACTCCCTCTTAACTAAGGAGGTATTCATAATTACATACATATGAAGGTATATGGAAGATCTCACAATGAAATAAACTATGAAGAGTTCTAAAACACTCAATGTCGCGAACTAGATACCTAACCAGGGTATTCTATCCTGGTGGAACTAAGATGGACTCAAGCTTTCAGCCAGTCTAGGTACCATTAGGCTTACTTGCTAACCATCAAGCCAGGGATCTAGGTGTGTATCCAAGGTTGGAGCTCCATGACCAACGCCACCCTCCCTCTTCGGGATCTAGACATCAACACATAGGTCGGCCAAATGTCCTCCCAAGCATATGTCATTAGATACTTCATCTCTCCCTAAACTAGATATATCCATCCATCCAAGCATGCTTCAAAGTGTTCAAACTTCTTGTGGAGAGATTTACCTATACGAACACAGACCCCAAACAGTAATAAACTTTCAAATATAAGTAAACACAAACCTTAGGGGTCATCAATCATTTTGATGTTGCTTTCATCATCAAGTTATCCATATACATTTTGTCGGAAGCTTTTTTTCTTTTACTTCTTCAACAGCATCAAATACAACCTCAGTACTTTGCAAATCTGTACGTAGTACTTCCATTCAATCTTCGGGTTCCTTCTCTCTTCAAGGTATTTCCTATGCCCTCTTAATTCTCCCTCTCAACTTGGGGAGATAAATAGCTTCCTTCTTTTATAGCATCGGAGAAACTTCATCAGCCTTCCAATGCTTCATTCTTTCTTATGGCATCAAGGTTATCTTGATCATCATCATTCTTAAAGCTTCCTTTATCATGCTCATCTTCAATTACAAACATCTTCAACATCTTGAGGATCATGTATCTGTAAAACCTTAATAGCAAGTATAACAAAGTAAAAATATACGGAAGCATGAAGTTAACTAAATCAGATTACCATAAAATCATATTACTATAATGAAAGCATTCAAACATTCAAAATATAGACACCAAATAGGTTCATAAGAGAGACATCTTTTACATATTGGATTTCAACTTCTTGCTAGGGTTTAGTCACAAACCCTAGACATCATCATCAAGACTTAAAGCAGCTCAATTGAGATATCAATCTCATCATAGTACTTATACATTTAGGGCTTCAATGTTATTTTCAGAGATATACAACAGACTCTAATAGGATTTATTGCAAACTCTAGATTTACCTTAAAAGCTAAACAATCGAAAACAATATCATCATATCCTAGAACATCAATCTCCACTATGGTATTGATTATACGAAAAAATACATACCTAGGGTTTCATTTCTAGGACCTCATTTCAGCTATTACAAGGGTCTTGCTTATAAACCCTAATTCACCAAACCTTAAGAATCTAGGGTTTCGACTACCTTATCAAAGGATCTAGGGTTTTGGTTTATTACTAGAACAATACCAGCAAACCATAAAAGGCTAGATTTTTCCATAACAATACCAAAACCCTAAATATCACAAGAATAGACTTTTCATCATTGGTTCTTTATTAGCAACCCTAATAGGAATAGGGCTTCAATATTATTGTTAATGTATCCTAAGCAAGGATAGAATTTCATTGTGAAAACCCTAGGTCGATTAGGGTTTCATTAACATACCCTTAGGTTATGGTTTTATAATGAACGCTAAAGGTTAGGGTTTCATAAGAATGATAAAAAATATAACGAAGGTAGATTCAATCAAAAGATTAATCACCCTAACAAGAATCTTTATGATTCGAAACCTAGACATGAGAGAGTTAGTAATACCAAGCAAAATTTCAAAATAATTATACTTTTAATAAAGAAAACTTTTTACATACCTTGCTTTTCTCTTTTACAAACCTTGTAGGGTTTCCTTGAAGTCCTCCCTCTGAATTTAGCCATAATTTTATACATGTACTCGAATCATCTATAAACCCTAGAAGTGCAAATTAGGGTTAGTTTTTCATGTGTCACCTAGAATTTTTCAATAACAACTTTCACTATAATGGAAACTATGAATCATAACTTTATTAAACCTTAGGACAATTTATGTTAGATCCTTATTTAAATGAATAAGTCTTACATACCTCATCATTACATGCCTTTGGCTTTGATATTCCATTGGTATTGTTCCCCTTTCTTAGAAAACTGAAGACAAAATGTTAGATAACTAAAACATGAAAAGTAAAATCAATACTTACTTGGGAGATGAGGACCACAAAAATGCTTGATGCTTTTTGTCTTGGCATAGAGATTGCAGAAGGCTCTGCTCTTTAGGTTGTCGTAATTCCTTATCATCTTCTTCAAGGTGAATGTCAACTTTAAGATATTCTTTATTGTTCTAATAATCTCTTTCTTGAATATATATATGTAGCATCTTTGTTAAAGGACCTCAATAAGAGATACTATGTTAGAGATCATCCCCTTATTTTATTGAGACAGGGTCTTATCACTGTTACTTGTAAGAGGCTCCACAGGTCAGATCATTATTTTTGTTGTCTAATACTAGTGGATATTTTCAAACTCATCTTTTATACAACTATAGATATGTACCGAACTACCACTACTTTTGTGGTTGCTATGCCACTGTATAGGCTTGTGAAAGGTCCTTTTACAATAAGACTTATGCTCAAAACAACCTTACAACAAGGCTTATAATGATATCGATCTTGGTCTTGGTCGTTGGTTGACAATGACTTTTTAATATGTTCTGAAATGTAATTCGATCACCCACTCATTATTCTGAAGTTTGCATGGAATTTTTCGGATCCTTTGATGAGGAAAACAGTGCTTGTAAAGTCACCTCAGATCCTCACTCTCCTTGTTAGGATGCTCGGCCTTCCTTGGGCGACTTAATTAACCTTTCAATTAAGTCGCCCAAGGAAGGTCGAGCATCCTAACAAGGAAGGTCGAGCATCCTAACAAGGAGACTTGTATTATTGTTTTTATGCTTTCGCTTTTATTGCCTCGGTTTGCGATCATAGTACAATGTTTAGGGTTTCTTTATAGTGCCCAGAATTTATGATTTACCTTTCGAGGAGCTCAGTCTTAGTTTCAGACTTCTTTTGCCACAACTTGTAGCCCTTGTGATCTCCTTCCTACCCTTATGCAAATGAACCTCGCTTTCATACCATGTTGAGAAATCTAGGGCTTCTTTAACTTGATTACTCTTTTATTTTGACATTATCTTATTAGATCCTTTTTTTTGTTATATTTTTATCATTAAGACTAATGCCAAACCATGAAGATCACAAACAAAAAAGGAACACAATATATAGGCACAAAGCCAGGGCAAAACCCCTAGGTAGGGGAAAACCCAATCAAGAACTCTTCCTTCAATAGATTTAAATCACAATGAGACAACCATGACTCTTGACACCTAGACCAAGAAAACCTTTCGTCCATCAAGTCATCCCAACACACATCTGTTGGTCCATTTCTTCATATGCTAATGACAAGTAGTTCATCTTTGACTTTCTTATACTTTAGTCCTATAATAGTAGTCATCTTAACATTGTAGTTATATGAAGACTCAATCCTATAATCATGTGAAGTCTTGGTCCTCAGTGTTGTACTTCGTTCCTGCAATGATATCCCATACCTGTAGTAAATACTTCGGTCTTGTAATGAAGTGATACCTCAGTCTTGTAGCTATCCAATCCTTTGTTGTCCTATAGATGATTCGAAATATTAATATATTGTTAGCCCAATCTTTGTTGTATGCAATGCTCTTTTCTTCATTGTTATGTAATCCTATGATTTGCTTGACTTGTTCTTCATTTGGCAGAGTTCAATAGGCTATATATAGTTGTTTCTGTCTGTAGTTGAGGCCGCCATGAATAATCTTAGACGACTTGCAAGAAGACCAAGGTTGACTTGATGGAGGGGAGGTAAGACTTTAATTTGACACTCAAATATTCTTCTATCATGTTCCCAAGAAGGGTTTCTTACATCAAACTTTGACATTGACTCAACAAAAAAATCCTAGAAGCCTACAATGAAGGCTTGACCTATGACCAATGATCCAAGCATGAAACCCATGCTTTAATAAGTCAATTTATTAATAATAATAATAATTTATTTTGAAAAATATATGACTCAAATACAATTATGAAGACCGGCACTAGTTACAACTTACATTCTTCAACATCTCCATAGATGTAGATGAGATTTTGCAATCTACCATTGGAAACCTGTCTAACAAACCTTTGGTATATTTTCTTTGTAAAACAAAAATATGATTATCTATTTGCTAAAGTTATACACTCAAACACTAATGTAGGAGGCCTAAATATCTCGTGTCAAACCTAAACGTGACCCATATTTAACCTTTGGAATTGCTCCCACCTCTCTACCTATAGGCTATGATGATGATGATGATGTCAACAACAAATACCACTAGAATTACCACATCACCAAGCATTGATTTAATGTAGAGATTGCCATTAGAAGGGAGTCCCTACTCTCCCAAATATTTGTCAATGTTGATGTACCATGCCTACGGAACCTACGAAACCATGAAGAGATTTCTTCAATCTACATACCAAATGTTCCTTCCCTAGTACCTGAAATCCCTATTGTTGGTACATGTATACCTCTTCCACTAGATCACCATTAAGGAAGGCATTGTTGGAAACCTAATCCTAAGGAATCATGGTAAATTGTATTATTCACTTAAGAAAGAATGTAAAGAGTCTCAAGGGAATATGAAGAGTCATCGGGAGTCCAAGAGACCTCTTGAAAGCTGAATTCAAAGGTCGCAAGATAATGTATTTATATGTATCATATTAATGAGAAATGCCATCTCATGTTTATTTCATTTTTGTGTGCATTCCAACATGCACTTCTTTTTAGTGTAATCAATATTTATGGTCATTCCTAGTATGTAGGAGTTCATTTCACATATATAAAAAGTGCATTAAAGTATATTAGTTAAATAAATAAGCTAATAGAGAAAAATTATATAACATCTTTCCCTCCTCACTTGTATAAATGTGAAAAGAAACACTCTATTTTAATGAATAAACATTTGAAAGTTCTCTCTTCCACCTACATAGTTCTCTCTCTCTTCTCTTCTAGTTTATTTTTCAGTTATGGCATCAAAGTCAAGATTAGAAGAAACCATGTCAGAGAGCCACTGAAGACCTATGAAGAAGTTTGCAAGTGATGATTCAAAAAACTGCAATTTATTTGAATATGGTGATTGAAGTCGTTTTACTTTGGAGGCCATACAATTTTTGAGATCAAAGGTTGTACAACTTTTTTTTTAAATAAAGGCCATATGGACTTGAAGAGTGTTGTCATTTTTAAAAGGAGACATACAATTCTGATAACATTGTATGTATTTCTTACCAGATTGAGTCATCATACATGTTGAACTTTTAACAGCAGATTTGATCTATTTTTTCTCACAATTATTTATACCTAGAAAATCATTTTAACCAAAATTAAAATCTAAATTCTAAAACAGTGAAAATAAACACATTCGTGTTCTCAACTTTTAAACAGTAAATTTGCAGGGAAAAAATAAATAAGAAATCATAACAAGACAATAGAAATTCAACACAATAAATCTCCCTTTATATTAAAATCTGGAAAATTTAGGGCCTAGACCCACAGACAAATTACACAAAATACAACAATATTAGAACCTGCAAATGGCCCTAATATTTTTGGCGCAAGAAAGAATTTGGCCTTTAAAATCTGTTGTTAAAAGATGACATAGTCTTGGCAAATATCGGCTTCCACCTATACTAAATCTGGCCTCCCTGTATGGCTCCTCCAAGTTTCGCCCCCCTTCAAGATTTTCGCCCCACCCCCCTCCTCCCTCCCTCGCAATTCTCTTTCCAAGTTTCTGCTACACACATTTCCTCTTTCCCTTTAGTCACTTGAGCCTCTTGATGTTTTGGGTAGCATCGAGAGTATTCTCACGTGTTGGCCAAGAGGGTTAAATGATGGAGCTTTGCACCCATAGATCCATGGTATTCTGATGACCCATGGTATTGCACCTTTTGGAAAAGTATAAGTACAAGGGTGAGTGATTCATTCTTGTGGTCGGCAAGAGAGCATCATTTAGGGGAGAAGGTCGAGTAGGAATCATACTTGTGGAGGGCCGAAAGGGCTTGTGGTGGTTGGCAAGAGAGCATCTTGTGGAGGAGAAGGTCGAGTAGGCCTCAGACCCTTTGAGGGCAAAGAGGGCCTATGGAAGGTGGTTGGCAAGAGAGCATCTTGTGAAGAAGAGCAGCAAGAGGACCGAGAAGGCCTGTGGTTGGCTGAGAAGAGGGTTGAGAGGATCGAGAGGGCCTGAGCAAGGCTAGGCACATAGATGTCCAGGGACACGAGACATTGAGAGAGAGATTCTCTCAAGTGAGAAAGAAATATGCATGAGTAATATTGCAAGCTTGTTGTGAGTGAAATACTCAATTGTGTTGGGTCTAAGGAAAGAGCACGGAACAGCGAAGGATATCCAAATCATCTAAATCAAGGACGGGTCTAGAGCTTGATCCACTAGATCAAATCCACGATAACTGTTGTATATGTAATTTCCTCGAGGGCTAAGTAGGTTCTGACAAGAATTTAATGAAGAACTATTGATTGGGCAGAATTTGTAGGTAATATTCTATTGTGCATGATCAAATTGCAAGTTTTATAAGTTATGTTGTGCTAAATTTGTTTCTAGTTAGACACATCAGTGTGTTCAATTCATCTAGTGTGTTAATAAGAAGTTGTTACAAGATTTGGTGTGTGTGTGTGCACTGAATCTATTGCCCAAGGTTCTAACCCCTGTCACCCATGAGAAAATCGCTTTCTCAACAATGCAATTGTGTGTCTCAAGAAGTGTTTCGCTCCCACCCAATGATAATGTTTCGTCTCCATCAGAAACTAGCTCAAAATATTTACAACAAATCATATCTTTTGATGGGTGTTCACTAGATAAATCAAAGAATTAATCAATAGCCAATACAATGATGAATTTGTTGGGAAATATAATGTGGCAGCTATTGATTCCAATTTTCCTTAACCTTAATACTTGCTTGTGAACTTTATTATTCTTCTTGTGTTTCTTTATTAGATCTTCTTCATCAAACAAATATCAAGAGAAAAATAATAAAGATAGTGGACACAAAAGTTAGGCTCCAAGCCAGGGCAAAACCCCTCCAAGGAAAAACCCAAAAACTCTTCTCTTCTCATAGACTCTGCTTCAAATGAGACAACAAAGACCCAAATCCTAGACCAACTCCTTCTTCAAGTACCAAGTCAGCCCTAGCTTCTAGATGCAACTTCAATCACAACCTCTCCCCTGTAATTCTGTCTGCAATTTAGGTCTTGTAGCTGCTAAAGAAACCCTAATCCAGCTTCTACAAGAGTCCTTGGGCAAGACAAATCCTCCCATGGTCAACGAGATCAGAGTATTCTCTCTTCTAGCAACTTGATACTGCAACTCACTCTTCTACAATTCGGACCTCTTTTGTAGCTACAGAAACGCTAGAATTTTGCACATGTGAGAGAGATAGAGCCCAAAAACAAGTTTTCTTTGACTTCTTTCGCTATAATACCTTCGCTCCACCTTCCTTGCCTCTTCTAGCTTTAGATCAAACCTTTTCAAGAGAGATCGAACTTGTTGATGAGTGAATTCCAAATGAGGTCGAACTGCTCCTTTATATAGCCTTTCCAAGGGGTCAAATTCCCTCCTTTAGGCCGACTTGTACTTTGGAGGTTTCCAGGACTTTCTAGACTCAAAATAAATTCTTTTACAAGATATATTTTGCCCGAAAGGGTCTTATAAACATGATGTTGACTCTCTTGATTCATGATAATAAATCCTATGACCTAAACAAAACCTAGAAGCATGAAGAACATGCTTTTACCTAGAAGACCATCAATAAAGAGCATGAAACCCATGCTTTAAAATAATAACTTTTTATTTTCTTCTTTTCTTTGTTACATAAGATACATATTGAAATGAGTACAACAATAATTATGAAGACTAAAACTAGTTACATTTCCAACACAACCTCTTAACTAGGGAGGTACTCATAATTGTACAACCAGTACAACATCATGCTCAAACTGAAGAGTTCTCATAAGAAGAGTTGGATTGATAAGCCGATTGAAAACAACAACATTATGACTAGCACTGTCTTTCGAGGCCTAACTAGACAAGATCAACATTATTCAAGAGCATTGCTGGGAGTCTTTACGTGTGATATCGCACTACCTCTACAAAGCATATACCCCATCTAGATGTTCACAAGGAATGTCCTTTTAGCATTATTCTTATATTGGATTTCTATTCCTGAATCTTCAAAGAATATCAATCCTCTTCGACCATTGTTATCTTGGATACCTATTCTATCCTCAAAGAGTGTCAGTGCGTTTCCTTTCTTGGATTTTCCTCAAGGAAACCACAGATGCTTATCCAATCCTTTGCCATTCTCTTTCCATGACCTTCACTTAGACTTATGGTTGTTAGTCCTGGTCCAACATCACTCCCTCTCAAGAGAGGATGTCCCTATTCTCCTTTTGATTAGAGAATAGATCCTTGCTTCTATTTAAGGAGACTCCTTTGTGTTGAAGAATCTAGGACAAGTAGGTGTAGTGTGATTCTTTGTTACTTGATAACAATTTGTGGAGTCTTTTTACTTTTTCATGTTAGCTTAATCTTCTTCTTATTATTATTAATGCATGTGTGTGTACTTCATCAAATTGCTACCAAAAACATAAGAACAAGAACACAAGATGTTGGCTCTCTGCCAAGGCCAAAACCTTTCTTTTCTTGAGAGGAAAAACACTTAAGTAAGTTTCTCTTATTGAAGCTTCTTATTTATCAATGCCAAACCATAGACCCCTAACTAGAATATCCTCCAAGCACAAGTCAAGTCCTTCCTTCTTCCAGCACTTTGTTTTCCCGGCACTTCGACCTCCTTCTTCCGGCACTTCGTCCTCCTTCTTTCGGCACTTCATTCCCCAACACTTCGTCCTCCTACTTCTTTCAACAACTATGATAGACCTTGCTTATGTAAGCTTCTAGATGAGATGTTCCTTCTTTAATTCTTGTTGATGTCCTTTGCTTATGGAGACACCCTTTTCTTGCTTCAATGAAACACTTCTTGAGATATATATGCAAACTGATATGACAGTACAGCAGCCCTAAATTCCGGCACGTGTGATAGGTTAGCTTGTAATTTAGGCTCCTTTTATCTTCGCTTGAGGGAGGGACTCCTTCGCTTGAGTGAGAGGCCTTGTAGGCCTAAGATCTAGCCCAAACAATGAGAGATATGGGATTGATATGCTGCTGCTGATATGACCGCAGAGAGGCCTCCTTTTTCTCGCACGTGTGACTATGTTTGACCTTTAGAACAGCCCCAAAAATTCGGTCTTCTTCCTCCTTTCTTCGCTTATCTTGGAGACCCTTAGACTTACCTTTTTCCTTCACTTTCTTGACTTCTACCTTCGCTGATTTCAGAGCTTGATTGCTTCACGTTGAGAGGGAGTGAACAACCTCTATATATAGAGGATTCTCCCTCCTTTATGCCAACTTGCTATCTTATGTTGAATTGACATATATAGCTCGGATTGTTGCTTTGGAGGTGTCTTTGCTTTGGAGGAGGCTCTTTGATGGTGTCTTCAACATTTTCTTTTGACTATTTGATTCACCTATAGCACTTTAACTTGTGCTAGACCTATTTCAATGAGCAAGAAACCCATTGACATATATTATAAAACTAATATTTCTTTTCTTGAATAAATACAAATATCAAAAGTATATATATGAAGACCGAACCTAATTACATTTCCTTCAACACTTTGCTCCCTCTCAAAACCAAAGGAAATTCCAGACTTCCCTTCTATTTCGGAAATCAACACCAAAAGACTTATAGTTTGTCTTTATAAGAGTATCAACGAATCGTCCTTTATAGCTACATGACTCCCTCTTTTCTTTGCATTGAGCTTCCTTCCTTTCGAGGTATCATGGAGCCATCTTCACTCTTGAATCATGTGGCCGAATTCAAGTCATCTCTCTTGCTCGTCACTTTCATCTTGACATCATGGATGAAGGCATTACATTGAGCCTTTCCAAACTTCAAGTTGATCATAGCTTTTGCATGAAAGTGATCTCCCTTGTTGACCTTCAAGTTATCTTCTCGCACTGCTACCTTTCAATCTCAAGATGAATATATCTTGACTTCATAATTTCCAGGTATCCTATGTTGAGCTTTCCTCAACATTCTTCATGTATTCCTGCAATATCCTTCCAGGTAGCAAAATAATATGTTAACCAGATAACCAACAACAATTAAACTTAGACTTACCTCACCATGATGACTTTCTCATCAAGCATCAACATCCTCATGATCTATCTCCATTGGAATCTTCCTTCATCTGGAGATTATACTGGATGTTAATCATTATTCTACATAATCTAGAGAAAGTCTTAATTCTTTATTTATCCTTGAGTAAGTCAAATTCTTCCCTTTTAAACATCACATAATCATACAAAGCATGTTACAAGATTTTGCACATATGAATCTTATCCAAGAGTTACTTTCAATATGTATTCCTATGCTCGCTCTTCATCATCTAAATATGTATCTCATAGTGAGCCTACAACCTTACCCATCGCATTCCTTCATCCCTTCAAAAGTAATGTTTCCATACTATATGGAATGTGTACTAACCTTGTCATAATTCTTCTTCCAAGAACCCTCCAAAATGATGATTCTTACAGGATCATGATGATCCACCTTAGCAAGATGACTACCTCTAACATAATGTTAAAGAATGCCTGGATGAACAATATGCAAAATAGTTTATCTTAAAGATTAGATGATTTCTACAAAGCAACTTAACCAAGTAGACTCTAAGTATGCTTCTCTCTATGATGCTATTACAAAATCAAGATTCTTCTAAAGTAAACAACAATGCACACTATTCTACAAGAAAGACCAATCTTCATAAGAAACCCGACAGACAAGATGCCTTCTTCAATAGTAAATATCTTTCTATCTTCTTTCTTCGACTTCTTCTCAAGTTCTCCCATTTCCTCAGCCACGTGAGCCTCACTTCTTTCCTTTCTTTTGTTGTTTTGTTGGTTTGGATAGTCCCTATTAAAGTGTCCATACTCATTGCACTTAAAGTATTGAACCTTGGACATATCTTTCTTCTTGGACTTCCCAAACTTTCCCTTCTTCAACTTCTTGACTCTGGCTATAAATGCTTGAGACTGTTCATCTTATCCAATGTCATCCTTTGCCTTGAACCTAGTTTCTTTCAGGATGCAATGAGCCCACAACTCATCAAAAGGAGTTGAGTCTTTCTTAGACTAAATGCTTGTTGCAAACCTGCTCCATTCTTGTGGTAATACATTAAGTACACAGATGGTCATTTTTGAATCAGAAATTGTTTCTCCAAGCCCCTACAAGTGATCTCTTAATTGATAGATTTTCATTAGAAAGGATGCCATGTCCTCATCCTTTGATTTCTTCACTCTATATAGATTATTCCTCAAAGACATCTTTTGTCTTTACTTATCCTTGAGTAATTCAAATTCTTCCCTTTTAAACATCACATAATCATACAAAGCATGTTACAAGATTCTGAACATATGAATCTTATCCATTGGTTACTTTCAATATGTATTCCTATGCCCTTACTCCATCATCTAAATTTGTATCTCATAATGAGCCTGCAACCTGACCCATTGCATTCCTTGATTCCTTCAAAAGTATTGTTTCCATACTATATGGAATGTATACTAACCCTGTCATAATGCTTCTTTCAAGAACCCTCAAAAATGATGGTTCTTACAGGATCATGATGATCCACCTTAGCAAGATGACTGCCTCTAACATAATGTTAAAGAATGCCTGGATGAACAATATGCAAAATGGTCTATCTTAAAGATTAGATGATTTCTACAAAGCAGTGTAACCAAGTAGACTCTAAGTATGTTGCTATCACATTCTTCTCTCTATGATGTTATTACAAAATCAAGATTCTTCTAAAGTAAACAACAATGCACACTATTCTACAAGAAATACCAATCTTCATAAAGAACCTGACAGACAAGATGTCGTCTTCAATAGTAAAGATCATTCACATCTTCTTTCTTTGACTTCTTCTCAAGTTCTCCCATTTCCTCAGCCACGTGAGCCTCGCTTCTTTCCTTTCTTTTGTTGTTTTGTTGGTTTGGACAATCCCTCTTAAAGTTTCCATACTCATTGCACTTAAAGTATTGAACCTTGGACATATCTTTCTTATTGGACTTCACAAACATTCCCTTCTTCAGCTTCTTGACTCTGGCTCTAAAGGCTTGAGACTGTTCATCTGATCCAATGTCATCCTTTGCCTTGATCCTAGTTTCTTCCAGGATGCATTGAGCCCACAACTCATCAAAAGGAGTTGAGTCTTTCTTAGAGTAGATGCTTGTTGCAAAGCTCTTCCATTCTGGTGCAAATGCATTCAATACACAAATGGTCATTTCCGAATCAGAAATTGTTTCTCCAAGCACCTGCAAGTGATCTCTTAATTGAGAGAACTTCATTAGAAAGGATGCCATGTCCTCATCCTTTGATTTCTTCATTCTATATAGCTTATTCCTCAAAGACATCCTTTGTCTTGATGTACATACAGAGTACAAATTCACTAGCTTGTCATACATAGCCTTAGAAGTTCTGAAATTTGCAACAAATGGGAAAAGAGGATCCTTAATGGATTCAACGATGATCCTTTGTGCCCTTACTTCTCCTTTCTTGTACTTTCCTAGTACTTGAATCTTGCCTTTGCTAGGTTTAGTAATTTCACCAGTTACATATTCCATTACTTCATGTTTTGTAAGTGCTAGGTCAATCCTTTTCTTCCATGCTAGGAAATTTGATGAACCAACGAGCTTATTGTTTTCCTTGCAAAAAGAACCCATATGACTAGTTGATTCAAACAGAGTAACAATATGATACTTACTTGATGATCAAGAGTTTTCCCTTTTCTGATGATGTCTCCAACTTATCTTGAGGTTTTCAAGATCTTTAAAGAGACTTCAAAGATGGCTTTCAAAGGTGATGAAATCAAAATCTTTTGATGCTTCCTTCACATAGGTCTACCAATGAGCCTTCAACTAGATCCTTTGCTCAAGAGAAAACAACAACCTTCTTGTAGTCTTCTTCTTCAAGCTTTCTTCTGATGAGACCCTTCTAAATAAATAACCCTTCTTCTAAATAAATAGGTCTTCTTTTTCCCCTTAGAAAACCCTTCTTGTTTCCACAAGATGATCCTTCCAGTTGCCTTCTTGTTCACCAAAGCTTTGATACCATGTTGGAAAATGTAATGTGGTAGTTATTAATTCCAATTTTCCTTAGTCTTAATACTTGCTTGTGAACTTTATTCTTCTTCTTGTGTTTCTTTATTAGATCTTCTTCATCAAACAAATATCAAGGGCAAAATAGTAAAAACAATAGACACAAAAGTTAGATCCAAGCTAGGGCAAAACCCATCCAAGGGGAAAACCCAGAAACTATTCTGTTTTTATAGAATCTGCTTCAAATGAGACAAGAAAGACCCAAACCCTAGACTTCTATAGGGACTTCTATTAAGACTTCTATAAGGACTTCTATTTTGAATGTACAAGATTGTCATTGCTACTTCTCCCCATAAGAATTTTCGTAGGTCTTGATCAAGAAGCATTGTTCGAATGCCTTCTTCAACTGACCTATTCTTCCTTTCGACCACTCCATTTTGTTCAGGATAATAGGGAACAATGAGCTCCCTCTTAATTCCTACATCCTTGCAATATGGAATCAATTCCTTAGAAGTGTATTCCCCACCATTGTCAGACCTTAGAGTTTTTATCTTTCTTTCAGTTTTCCACTTCGGACCTAAACTCCTTGAACTTTCAAATACTTCATCTTTTGTTTTAAGAAGGTACAGCCATGTCTTTCTAGAATGGTCATCAATGAATGTTACATAGTAGAGATGACCTCCAAGTGATTTGACAGACATGGGCTCATACACATCAGAATGAATGAGGTCTAATATCTCTTTACACCTAGTTTCACTATTCGGAAATGGCTTTCTTGTATGTTTTCCCAAAGAGCATCCCTTGCACACACCTTCATGATCTAACTTCATATTGGGGATGCCATGAACCAATTGATTAAGAGTAGGGATGACCTTATAATGTAGATGACCATACCTCCTATGCCATAGCTCAATGGGATTGATTTCCATATGAACCAAAGCTTGAGGAGGTGGTGTAAATACTCTATGAAGGCATCCTTCACGAACTCTAATAACCCTAGCTTTTCCAATGCTAGAGTCTTTCCCCAAACCAATATTTTTCCATCAAAAGCAACTCGATCCCCTTTATCTTCTAAACAAGAAATAGAAAGCAAATTCTTTTTCAAACCAGAAACATATAGTATGTTGTTGAGGTGCAGCTTCGATCCATTTTCTAGCTTCAACGATGTTGATCCCAGGCCTCTAACAGCATAGCTTTTGTTGTCACGTAATTCCACTGCATGAGGAGATGGCTCCTTTGATAGTGTATGAAGTTGTTTACTTTCTCCTGTCATGTGCGTTGATGCTCCACTATCTATGATCCATGCATTGTCATCACTAAGAGAACATCCAAGAACCCTTGACTTTTGACCTTATTAAATAAGTAGTAGATGACCTTCTTGATCCAGCTTCCAGCAGTGTTGATACCCATTCTCATGCAATGTTTATCAAAGAGGAGAATCCATGCCAACAAAGTGAGCTTCAACTTTTCTTGACCTTAGCTTTGATACCATGTTGAGAAATCAATGCAAGTAGATTAGGGTTTGATTCCTCTTACTTGACAACTACTTGTGAGTTATGTTGGCTTCTTTTACTTCTTTATTATCTTATCTTTCATCAAGCAATTACCATATTATGTGTGTATGAATATCACAAAAACACAAGACACAAGATGTAGGCTCTATGCCAGGGAAAACCCAGTCAAAAATTCTCTTCCTTCAATAGTATTCTTTGAGACTCTTCAACCTAGACAAAGACCAAACCTTCCCTCCACACCAAGTCAACCCTTCTAGATCTTCGACCCCTTTGCAGCAGCACTTTCACCCCAACAACTTCGACTATGCAACAACTTACGGCATCATGCAGCAACTGATAGCAACAACAACTGGAAGACTTCGATCTCCCAAACTAGGGCACGAAAGAGAGATAGAGTAGCACCAAAACTTCAATTTCTTACTTCTCCTTAGACTTGACCTAACTCGCACTTCCTTTAGACGTCTTTGACCCACTTTGCACTTTTCCAACTTCACTAGAGATATCAAACTTGCTTGAGATGAGATGCTTCAAATGAATTCGATTTCCTTCGATTTATAGGCTCAAGTGAGGTCGAATTGGTGTCCCTTAGGCCGACTTGATCTCCCTTTAGGTTGACTTGGTGTGGAGGCTACATAAATCATATTTGACTCAATAATAAACCCTTTTACATGATTCAAAAACCCAAGAAGGGTCTCTTTAAATGCACAATGACTGTATTGAATCAATGGGGAATTTGACTAATATAATGATGACCCAAGCATGAAACCCATGCTTTAAGAAGTCATTGGTACAATAATAAAATTTGTTTCTTCATTCTTTTGACAAGTACATTTCATGATGACTCAAATACATTAATGAAGACCGAACCGAGTTACATTTTCCAACACGTACAAATCTGAAATTGTAGGGTCAAGTTCACATGTGCGAAGGAGAGAGAGAGAATTTGTTGACCAACGTTGACTTCTATTTTGTGATGGTTTGACTTGCGTTCACTTGGGGAAGTTTGACTTCCTCTGACTTGGATTTGGATTTGTTTTTTACGGCCGAGTTGACTAGCATTTTGACCAAGATCTTTTATGCACTTTGACCAGTGTTGACTGTAGTTTCTGGGCTAGGGTTTCCGCATGTCAAACTTTGACTTTGACCAAAATTTGTGGGCAAATCTTTGGGATTGTTTTGAAAGAAAGGCCACATTCTTTGACAAGTTGACCGAATTTTTTGGAGCACTTTGATTGTTGACTGTTGATTGATTGGGTTGTGTTCATTGTTGTTGACTTTGACCATAAAATATGATTTGAAATTTGAGCAAATTTGACTTTCTTGCTCATATTTGATTGGATATTGGATGGTTGATTTGGTTGGTCAAGGGTTTGACCTTTGACTCATTGTTGATGTACTTGGACAATGTATCTCTATGTTGGACATTTGATGACAATCTAATTGAGGAAGAATTTGGAAAGGGTTTCCCCCCTTGTTTGGGATTGTTTTGAAAGGAAGGCCACATTCTTTGACAAGTTGACCGAACTTTTTGGAGCACTTTGACTGTTGACTGTTGATGGATTGGGTTGTGTTGACTTTGACCATAAAATAAGATTTGAAATTTGACCAAATTTGACTTTCTTGCTCATATTTGATTAGATATTGGATGGTTGATTTGGTTGGTCAAGAGTTTGACCTTTGTCTCATTGTTGATGTACTTGGACGATGTATCTCTCTGTTGAACATTTGATGACAATCTAATTGAAGAATTTGGAAAGGGTTTTCCCCCTTCTGGGGTTTTTCCCAAGTCTTTGACAAAAAATTTGTGTCTCTATTGTTCTTAGTTGTCTTCTATTGTGCATATGGTTTTATGTTCTATCTACAATTGCTTACTTTCTTTGGGTGATTGAAAATACACTAGATAATTGATTGCTATTCGAAGAAAAATTGTTACAGCATATCACGTTGAAAAATTAACATCTTGACAAAACCAAGCCTTATCAAATAGGCATCCATATGAGCATACTATGCTTTAGGAGTTTCCTTTAAACCATATAGAGTTTTAATCTGTATACAAGAGATTCCTTCCTATGGACCTCAAATCCTAGAGGTTGTTCTATATGTACTTCTTCATCAATTGTGCAATTAAGAAAAGCAATATTCACGTCCATTTGATGTGTATTCCATCCCATAGAAGTTGCAATAGAAATAAGAGTTCTAATTGTTGTGCACTTGTCTGTAGGAGAAAAAGTTTCATCATAATCAATTCTCTCTTGTTGTGAGAATTGTCTAGCCACACATCTTTACTAGTATTTATCAATACTACTATCAACTACATGTTTGATCTTATACACCCATTTGGAAGTCACAATTGATTTTCCTTTTGGTCTAGAACGATTTCCCAAACATCATTCTTCATTATTGATTAATATTCTTCCATCATTGCATTCTTCCACACTCGTTGTTTAGCAGCCTTTTCATCAGTAGAAGGTTTTGATTCAATGAGTTTGGACATATATGTTGCATAACTAGAATACCTTTTTGGTCTTTTACTTTCTCTGAATGTTTCACTTGGAATTGCTTGTCCTTCAACTTCTTGCAATGTTGTTCTAAGCCAAGTGGGTCTCTTTCTAGTTTCTAGAATGATAATAGGATCCACAAGCTTTCTTGATCCTTCAAGTTCTTCATGATGATCCGCTGAAGGTTCTAGAAAATTAATTTGACTTTGGCTAGCTTCATTAAGAAAGACAAGTCCTTCTTCTTCACCAAAGTCGATGGGGATGTCTTTGGACTTTTTATATGCAATGGATTCATCAAATGTGGCATCTATGCTTACTTCAATGTGACGTTGTTCCTTGATGTAGATTTTATATGCTTTAGATGAGTTATTGTAACCAATGAAGATTCCTCTCATACCTGCAGGATCCAAGTTCTTTCTCTTGTCCTTGGGAATGTGAATGTAGACAGGACATCAAAAGATTCTAAGATGATCAACATTAGGTTTCTTTCTAGTAAAGGCTTCTTCCGTAGTAATGTCACCAAGAATTTGGTGGGGACTTCTATTTTGTATGTATATTGCAGTCATGGAGGCTTCTCCCATAGGAATTTGGGAAGACCTTGATCATGTATCATAGATCTTACACACTCTTCAATGGATTGATTCTTTCTTTCTGCTACACTATTCTCTTGGAATTATAGGGAACTATCAGGTCCCTCTTAATCCCAGCTTCTTTAGAAGTTCTTTAGTTGTGTATTCACCTCCATTGTCAGATCTTAAGGTCTTGATCCTCTTTTTTGTCATGTTCTCAACTTTGGCCTTGAATTCCTGGTACTTATCGAACACTTCATCTTTAGACTTTAATAAATAGATCCAAGCCTTTCTAAAATAGTCACCAATAAATGTTACATATAGATGACCAATAAGTGATTTTTCAGACATTGGACCACACACATTAGAATGGATTAGGTCCAAAATTTCTTTAGATCTTGAGTCACTGTTAGGAAATGATTTCACATTTTTTCCAAGGGCACACCCTTTACAAACTCCTTCATGTTCTTCTTTCAGCTTGGGCATACCTGTAACCATTTGACTTAAGGATGGCAATATATTATAATGAAAATGGCCATATCTTTTGTGCCATAATTCACATGAATTGATGTCAATGTGTACTAAATCTTGAGAAGGAGTTAGAAGTATATACAACCTCCCCTCACGAATCCCAATAGTCCTAACACTTTCTATACTAGATCCCTTAGCCCAAACAACCACTTTGCCATCAATAAATGTTATCCTATCTCCTTTATTTTCTAAACATGAAATAGAAAGTAAATTCTTTTTCAAGCCTGGAACATAGAGGATGTTGTTGAGATGAATGTTCCCACCAAATTCCAACTTGATGGAGATAGATCCAATGCCTTTAACTGGATAACTATTTTTATCTCCAAGTTCAACCTTGTGCGAGGAACTTCCTTTTGATAGATTGTTGAGATGTTCACGTTCACCTGTCATATGCCTTGAAGCTCCACTATCAATTACCCATGTGTTGTCATCTTCGATTGAACCTGTAAGAGCAGAGTATTGACCTTCATACTTGACTTCTTTGCATAAAGACAATTTTGGAATAGAGATGATGACATATCCTTTGATGGATTCAAGGAGAATCCTTAGAGTCTTGAGACCTTCTTTTATGTACTTGGCCATAGGAAGAGAGAGAGAATTGCTACAAAGATGTCTTCAATCAAGAGTACCAACAACTTGTGATCTTCAAGCTTCCTTCCTTCACCTTAGCTCTGAAACCATGTTGAGAAACCAAGTGCAATGTAGTCTAGTCACTTAATTTCTCTTCTTGATAATTACTTGTGAATATTAGATGTCTTCTTATTACTTCTTATGTCTTCTTCATCAAGCAATTATACGTTTGTTCAACCTTTCAAGAAAGATAGAGATCACAATGAAACAAGAGACATCAAAAATTAGGCTAGTAGCTAAGACAAAAACCACAAGGGGAAAACCCAATAATCCTTTCCTTATAGAATCAAATCAAAATGAGAGATATCCAAACCATGACCAAGACTAAACTGCTACCAAGATACCAAGTCAAACCCTCCCCTATGTCACCTTCAAAAGTCAAAGTCAATGTTGGTCAAATCTGCTCCAATCTTGTCAAAATTTTAAAAACATGTCATGCAAGAGAGGCTGCAATTCGGCCTACAATCACCTCAGAAAGTCTTTTTTCCACAAAAAATTCATCCAAATGTGTGAGTTGTAATAGAGTCAAAATTTAGTCAACGAGGAATATTTCTTATGTTCCTGACTTCCTTCTCTCTACTGTGACTCGACCTTCTTCCTTCTTCGTTGGGAGTAGAAGATACTATTTTTTGTGATGAATGAATGAGCTCTCCAAGAGGTTGAATTATCTATTATAAATAGTTGTCTAGGAGGGTTGAATAGGTGTCACTTTGGAGGGCTAGGCCGACTTGTCCGAGGGTCGACTTGGTCATCTTGTGTTCTTATGGCTCACTCAAAATAAAAATTAAAAGTTTCTTTCTTTTAAATGTCCAAATGGGACATGAGTCAAATAATTTTTCTTTTGACTCAAAATAAATTTGTTTGGACTATAACATGAAGAACATGCCTAACAAAAATATAATAAATATATAAATGTACATTTTATGGAGATCAAACCTAGTTATTATTTCAACAATAATGTTGCTTTGGTGGGCTTGGGCCCTAACTAAGTTGCCCACCCCATGATGAAAATCACTTGTCAATCACACACAATACCTAGAGTTGCATCTTCACCATTAGGTATGATACTCATTAGTGCATTTAAGTGGACAAAGCTCGTTAATCAAGGGCAAAATGATACTTCATACAAGGCTTCCCTTCCAAATTCCGGGCTTTGCTCAAATAATTTTTCTTTTAACTCGAAATAAATTTCTTTTGACTCTTGCATGAAGAACATGCTTGACAAAAATATAATAAATATACATTTTATGATGACCGAACCTTGTTACAATTTCAACAATAATTCTCCTCTAGTGGACTTGGGCACCAGCGAAGTTGCCTAGCCCATGATGAAATCCACCTGTTAATCACACACAAAATTGAGTGTTGCATCTTCACCATTAGGTACAATAATCATTAGTGCATCTAAGTGGACCAAGCTTGTTAATCAAGGGCAAAATTACACTTCATACAAGACTTCCCTTTCAAATTTGGGGCTTTGATCACGTAATAGTGTTACCTCCCTAGGTAGGGACGACCCTATTAGGTGTTCCCAGACCCTATTAGGTGCTCCCAACCCCTAATGGACAACCCTATTAGGTGTTCCCAACCCCTAGGACTCCTTATATCATACATGGCATGCTCTCATGTCTTGGAGCCCCAAGTAGTAATACACAGAAAAAAATCAAGAAAAGGCGAAAGGAAAGCAAAGATGGGTGGAAAAACAAAGGTCGAGGTAACTCATGTATCCATGAGTGCTCCCTCCTACATCTATACACCTAAATAAGTGGACATCATTACCATCCTTGAACCCATGGAATTTGGCTTTGAGACCCTTGTGCCCCTATCCATCTCATCATTATTCACATGGCCCTATCAATTGAAGAATGTCCCTTGGACTTGTCTTTCCCCTGAAGGGCTAAGAACATCTAATAGGGTCGTTTATTAGTCACTCTTACCTAGGGAGGTAACACTATTAAAAGCTTAAATCCCCAAATTTGTAAGGGAAGCCCATTATGATGTCTCAATGTGCCCTTGATTAACAAGCTTGGTTCACTTAGATGCACTAATGAATTAGTGCACCTGATGGTGAGGAAGCGCATTGGATCTTATATGTGATTTGCGGGTGGTTTCATCATGGGTTGGGAAACTTAAATGGGGCCCAATCTCTCCTGAGGATCATATTGACAACCCTAGGGTATGTGTTTGTTGAGAAATCTAGGGGCAGCTAGATTATGTGATTTCTCTTACTTTGATAACTCCTTGTGATGTATTTTTCTTATCTTGATTAGATTCTTTTTCACCTTAAATATCATTGTGTTCTTTCCATCAAACAGCTACCAAACCATAAAGAATAGTGAGACAAAACAACACAAGATATAGGCAATCAGTCAGGGCCAAAACCTCTCCACTTGAGAGGAAAACCCACAAGAATTCTTATCTTCTTATAGAACCTTCAATTGATGAATTCCAAGACCTATGAATCTTAACCAAGACCTTCCAAGACCAAGTCAAACTTCCTTCTTGATTTTCAAAGCTTTCAGCAACAAATTTCAACCTTCCAACAACTTCGACCCCCAGCAACAATTTCTGCAACTTCGACCTAGTAGATTCACAGCTTCAACCTTTATGTAGCTTCACAACTTCGACCTTGCAGCTTCACAGCTTTGATATGGAAGCAGCTTCACAACTTCGACCTTGCAGTTTCACAGCCTCGACATTGCAGCTTCGACCTAGAAGCAACTTCATAGCTTCAACCTTACAGCTTCACAACTTCGACCTAGAAGCAACTTCACAGATTCGACCTAGAAGCAGCTTCATAGCTTCGACCTTGCAACTTCACAACTTCGACCTAGAAGCAACTTCACAACTTCAACCTTACAACTTCAGAATTTCTATTTAGCAGCTTCAGAGTTTCATCTTGCCCAAAAACTGTAGAAACCCTAACACGAAAGAGAGAGGCCCAAAACTTCGATCTTCTTCTTCTTCTTCTTTTTCGTCCCTTTTCCAGCTTCTATCTTAGGAGATCGAACTTGCTTGAGTGTCTCCAAATGAGACCGAGTTCCTTCTTATTTATAGGCTTTTGAGGGGTACGACTTGCTATATTTACGCCAACTTATCTCTTCATGTAAGTCAACTGGATCTTTGTGCCATGACAAGGTCTTGGAGGGTATTTTGACTTTCTTTTGACTCAAATAAATTTTATTTATAATATGTAACATGGCCAAAAGGGTCCTTCATACATGATGTAACGAACAAGGTTCGTTATAGCAAGTTACATACTCCAAAAGACTTGGAATATAAAGATCTCCATTGAAGATACAAGAATATATATTAAAACTTATGAATAAGAATGATTACAAATGAGGGTGAGGGCTTGCTTATATACCCTAGGCAGGTACCTCTTCACAAAAGGTCATGTCTTTAGAGACATGCCTATTCATTACTAGTTAATCATTATTCATTATTATTATTTTTTATATTATTTGTATATATTTTATTCATAACATTGCCTTCCAAGTTCCTCTTCAAAAAGCTTTGTCCTCAAAGCTTACTGATGAAAGGCTTGATCTCTTTTCCCGTTTCAAATATCTCCTCGTCTCTGAATTTTCATCTTCGTTTATACAAGACGATATGATGCTCTAAGTGATAAACAAAATTGTCGAACTGAAAATGGATCGGACCATCCTAGATTAACCTTCTGTGGAATCTTCCGCTCACTAGAATTATTGTAATGGATTATCATAGGACTAGATTCTGCAAACTTCGTTATCCTTGGAACATAAATCTGTTGTTTTTGTTCTAAATGGTTCATATATGTAGACTGACTTAGTTGTCTGCTCTTGTGAATTGGATGTCGATAAGGAGTTCTTTTGGTTGGACTTTCCCTTATCAAGTGTGTAGCAATCTCCTGATTTACTTCAAGTACTGTTGTTGCTAAGCTGGCTACTAAATCATCAAATGGAATTTCCATTTTTTGAACTACGACATCTGAATAAGTTTTAACTTCTATTGGTTTCTCATCTTCTTGAGTTGTGATATTGACTGGATCAATATTTGTTCCTTTATCCTCAACATGAACTGTTACATCTAACGACTTCAATACTTCTTTCGTGAGAAGTTCTTCTAATTTGTTTTTTAATGATTTCTTATCATCCTTAAATTTCTTAATTTGAGTGAGTAGACTTTGATTATGTTTTTTGGGACGTATGAGTTCTTGATTTTCTGCTTCATCAATCTTTTTTTAAGCTTCTCATATTTTAAATCTTTGATTTGTTTTAATAACCTTTGATTAAGGGTTTTAAGTGCAAATTTTCTTCTTCATCCATTAATAAATTCTTGTTGAATTTCTTCCTAGCATTTTCATTTTCTTGCTTAAATTTTTGCTTCTTAACCTTGGACATCTTGATTTGTTTAAATAATTTCTAATTATGGTCCCTTAGAAGCGAAATTTCCTCTTCCTTTTCTTGACTTACTGTAAAATATGTCCTCAAGATCTTTATATTTCTTTTCCAAAGCATTGTTTTTTTGTTCAAGCTCTGTGAATTCTTCCTCTAATATTTTTATTTATGTCTGTGTATTACCTTGATGCTCTTTGGTACTAAATGATCTTCCACAAGCTAGACAACACAAATTGCTCTTTTTTTAATATATGTATATCCAATTTCATTTAGACAACATGGACATTTAGTCCAAAATAATGATTGTTGTGTGGAACTCATCTTCACTTCTTTCATTCGCTGATTATAATTTGTTCTTTTTTCTACAACAATTGACTCCATATTGCCTTTCTTGCTAGTGATTGCCTTCATTTTGCTTAGTCAAGATGAGCATAGCCTCTCAAAATAATCCCTTTATAAGGCTTCAACTTTATTACTCCTTCAAACCTTGATATAAGAAAAAAAATATACTTTTTTATTTTTTAACTAAATAGTTTTTTTTTAATTAAATAATAATAATATTTTTTTAATTAATAACTAAATTAATTATATAGTGTTGATTTGGGGTAGCATCAGATTTGCTCTAGCCACAAAATTTGATGGAGAGGCTAAGGCACATGGGATCCCCAATACCCAGAAAGGGTTTGGGCAGATTCTAAACAGTTTGGGAGATATTAAAATAATTAATATTTTTAATGCAGTCCCTAACTTTAAACTTAGGGAAATTAAAATACGAATGTGAATTAATATAAAACTGTGTTAGAATGATCCAAAAGTCATGGATCAAACCAGATATAATCTTAGTCGTTGATTAGGGACTTAATCTCAGCCGTTGATTTGTCAACAAGAAAAGTATAAGAGGAGGCTTGAGGGTCACTCGGAGAACGCACCAAGAGATCAAGATTTCGACTTTCTGGGGCTAGGTTTGCTGAGAAAGTTGAGAGAGTGATCTAGAGTTGCATCTGAGGGGCAGTGAATACAGAAGCAGAGAGGCAAAGATAGTGCCAGGAGGATCAGCGCAGCAGCCGAGAAAGATAACGCAAAGGGCAAAAGTCGGAACTGCCGAGAAAGCTGACACAGAGGGCAGAAGCCGGAACTGCCAGGAACTGTTGGGAACTACCGGAACTGGAAGAAGCCGGAACTTCCGAGAACTGTCAGGAACTGTCGGCACTACCGAAACTAGCAGAAGCTAGAACTTCCGAGAACAGCGGGAACTTCAGGAACTACCGGAACTGCCGGGAAAGCTGATGCAGAGGGCAGAAGTCGAAACTGTCGGGAACAGCTAGAACTGTCGGGAAAGCTGACGCAGAGGGCAGAAGTCGGAACTGCCGAGAACTATTGGAACTGCCAGGAAAGCTGACGTAGAGGGCAGAAGTCGAAACTGTCGGGAACAATCGGAATTGCCGAAGTGTCTATCCGGGGTTTCAGCTGGAGAATCTGTCTCCAAAGGAGAGGTACTACTACCGAGATTTTTCTCTATTGGGTGAGTCGGATTTGGCACCCAGATTGTATTCTGAAACTGCTTAATAAATCAAACCCTCATATAGCTGCATCTGTTTTCTCGCATTGGGTTTTTCCAGGGACATTAGTCCAAAAATAACGGTGTCATTTGTGTGTTTGTCTCTCTTTCCTTCAGTTGATGATCTGTAATCTGTTGAGCATGTACTTGTGTTTATTTTCAGTATTTACATGGTAAATAACTTGTTAATTAATCAGAACAAGTAGGAAGGAATAAATCAGAAAGTACATGGAGGGTTTCTAACTATTAGACTTAGAAACTTCAACATGGTATCAGAGCGTGGTTGCAGATCACAGGAGAACTAAGGACATCAGCCGAGCAGAGCAACAGCAGCAGAAAACAGTTGTCCCGAGTGACAGAAGTTGTTCCTAGCAGCAAAACAGCAAGGGGTGATGCAATGCCTGCATCATCAAGTTCGGGCCAAGAAGAGGTTGCGCAAAGGCTGAGGGAGGCAAAGACAGGCTCACGCAGAGCCACGCAGAGGCCAGGAGGGCTGACGCAGTTGGCTTAGGGAGCTAGTTTGTCGGTGTTGGGACTACGCAAAGCCTAGGAGCTCTCACCTTCAGGTTGTTGGGGTTTAGGAGGCTGTGGATAAGTTGCAGAGTGGAGATGGTGGGGTACAATTGTCAGAACAATACCTAACAGGGAAAGGCTATGGAGGAGGGAGTTGTTATCGAGGGTTTCTAGCCAAGAAATCCGAATTAGTAGTGCGGTTGCACAGACGATCAAAGTAGGGACCATCTCGACATCGGCAGAAGGATTTCCAAGAGGAAAATCAAGGCTCAGAGGGAGTCACATCAAGAACTTCCAGGAGGGAAGTAGAAGAGTAGCATAATGGTACTACACGGAGTAAGAGACCAGGACATATTGGACGGAGCCTCAAACTTCGAAGTTTGGATGGCCAGAATCTTATCCGTACTTGACAGAAATCGTATCAAGCACTTCGCCTTGAAGACGATAGCGGTCCCAGTTGACCCAGCTGACAATGATGGGTATGAGGATCATTCTTGACAGGGTCAAGGATCATATAGTACCACATATTGCCGAGAAGAATATGACATGGGAGATGTGAGAGGCCCTGACCAAGTTGTATCAGCATACTTCCGTGCAGAGGAAGATGCTCCTAGAAAATCAGTGGTGGTCATACCAAATGTAGAAGGGAGAACAGATCGACACCTTCCTCAGTCGATTGAAGGGGACCCGAGATCAGCTGACTGCCATAGGGGCCACACAAGATCCAAAGTTGATGGTGAGAACAGCCCTAAATGCAGTCTTAGAAGACTGGGAGGTGTTTTTCCAGAGCATACTCGCAAGGCGACCCTTCCAGATTGGGAGGAAATGTGGGTGGCTCTTAGCCAAGAAGAGATCAGGAGGGTGACCAAGACAGGAAGCAACAGCAAGGGGATCAAAATCAAGAAGGAGGAGGAGGTGGATGTTGCCCTAAAATCTGAGGGTAACCAAGAAAAGCGGAAGAAGAAGGACCTCTCCAAGGTCAAATGCTTCCACTATGGGGAGCTGGGTCATTATGCGACCCAATGTTCAATTAAGAAGAGCAAGGGAGAGGCTTTCGAGACCAAGGCAGCGCCAACAAGGGCAGAGAAGGAAGTGGAGATAGACGATGACTGTGCCATGAGTGCACACACACCACTTGAGCGAAAGAGAAGAGACACAGAGTTGTAGTCATGTTGGCTTCTTGGGCCTGACCTAGGTTCGGAAGAGTTTTATCCAAACAAATCCCGCACTACTGACCCTTTTGGCAACAATCCACGGAGCGAGAACTGAAGTCTCACCCGAGGTAGTATGGGAGGGTGTTGGAACCAGGTTTCCACACCCTAGGGATGTCTTGATGAGGTCTGGAGGGGTCGCAAACCGAACTACGTACTCGCGCTACTCTGCGCATCTGTTGCAACGGGGTGTTTACTAGATTCTTATTATTATTGCAGTTATTATAGATCTGATCTATTCCTTAAGGTCTTTAATTAAGCATTCAACAATTAAAACCAGCGCGCGCAACCATAAATCTTAAAGATACGCATAAAACCATAACATAAGCATCAACATATAAATTTGTGATCAAATGCACAATAATTTAGAAACACTTATTTTTATTAACCTTCTGTTCAGTACAATCCAATTCCACCATGCGCACTCAACTGCAGAGGTCCGCGCACACAGCTGCGAACACTACCAGGCCTCTGCGCACACAGCTGCAGAGCCTACTCAAACTACTATCAACCCCAACTCAGACTTACAGACTCAAAGTGAATATTGCATTCATAAACCCATAACATTCCAGATCCCCTTCAAGCTACCTTCTACATTTAGAGCCTCGCTCTATTTATCCATTCCCATGGTCCGCGAACCATGGGTAGGCCAACACATTCTAGATTACTTACAATATTTTAGGGCGGACTACCCTTAGACTTGACCTATTACAATTCACGCTTTACGCACTTCGCGGAGCCTTTACAATATTAATACCCAAAATTGTGGGCTTTAAGCCCCATAACCGTTATGCAGGGCTTCCGCTACCCAACAGGCCCCCAACACAATCATCGAAACTCGTCCCGAGTCACTCGTCGATGCGGTGATACGTGATGCCAAGGCTTCGCGGTCCACCATCACTGTGAGTAACACACTACGTTCTATTGCTCCCGCCTTGTCTCCTACAACTCTTCTTCAAGCTCCTGCTCCATTGCCTCTACTAACTCACTCAACTGATGATGCTTACTCTGCTATGCTCAGTTAACACAAAGTGACCCCTCATAGGAGTTTAGCTCTAGCTGAGGTGCCAAAGGCGGGAATTCTTTGTGCCAAAGCAGCAAGTTTCCAATCTCTGGTCCAGTATACGCACTGTCTAGTGAAGCTTGTGTTGCATTTTTGCAAGAGAGATGTTGTTGTCCGCGAGATCCCAATCTTCAAGGTGCGTCAGAGACGAACTATTAACTGATATTCCATCATTTGTCTCAAGATTCACCATCTTTCCCTTATCTTTCATAGATTGCCTGCCAGCCCATGGTTTGGGTAGCGGCATCCGGACCAGTCCTGCTACTTGTCTGAGAATTTTCGGTACATCCCCTATCATCGGTGCTGAGCTCAATGTGGCGTCCGCGGTCGTCGACATCACACTATCCAGAAGGTCCTGCATCTCTTTTGGCAATATTAACACCCTCGGGCTTACTCCCTGATCATCGAAGTGCAATGGTTCCATACCTATTGGAGGGCACAATAGCTTAATTCTCTAGATACCACAGATTGTTCAATGGATGCCCCGCTGTGATTTATAGGCCTATGGAAATTCAAATTCAGTCGTTCCCTCCTTTTCTGGCCCATTAATGCTAGATTGATCGTAGATCATTCCAAATCAGGCTCGTACTTCATATCTTAATTGCCCACCACCCGCTCCTTTTCTCCATAACTCGGACATCTTGTCATGAACAGTGATGGCAACGGTCACTTCCGTGCTTGTCCACGCAGCAGCGCAGCCCCTTCTACGCAACCGCGACCCTTGTGACATACCGATTCTACGAGCACCCCCGTTGTCGCGCAACTCCCTCACAAATTGCTTTATCGTCCTGCGCTCTCTTTCAACTGTCCGTAACTGTGAGACTGTACTTTGGTCAGTTAGTTAGGCACTCAGCCCACCCGTGTAGAGCTTCAGGCGACTACCATTTACTCTTCTTGGGAAGGGCTCTCCATTAAGGTTGTTGAGTTGGATTGCGCCTCCATCTATGACTTCTTTGACTACATATGGGTCCTAACCAATGCATCCGGAGTTTTCCAGGGAATTTCTCGAACTTGTTGTCATACAACAATAGTTCTTTGAACATGCGCAACTTGATATGGCGATCATGCCAAGCCTTTTCGCGCTACTTCTGTACCTGCTGATGGAATCCCACCAGAAACCGTTCCTCCTCTAGTTCTTCCAGTTGTGCGAGCCTCTCTTCCAATGCTCCACGGTCTGCCATGCCTGTCATTGCTGCTATTCGCAAACTGGGTACAATGTATTCCATTGGCATGACGGCTTCCGTGCCGTAGACTAACCGGAAAGGTGTCTGACCCGTTAATTTCTTGCATGTGGTTCGGTATGCCCATAGCACAGCAGGTATGCACAAATCCCAATCGTTGCACTGCGCGTTACAGATCTTGATCAATGCAGTCTCTAAAATCTTGTTGAAAACTTCAACTGTCCCATTCGCTTGCAGATGATACGGCATACTTTGTTGATGATATACCTGGAATTCCTCAGTGAGTGCACTGATAGTTTCATTTAGGAAGTGTGTTCTACGGTCGTTCATTAGAATTTTCAGGCATCCAAACCGTGTCAACACATTCTCGAACAAAAATTTCACAGTTGTAGCAACCATGCAGTACTTAACTGATTGTGCTTCCGCCCATCGAGTTAAGTATTCTGTCACAGTGATGATATAGTGCGCACCCGTCTTTCCTTGAGGCGTGATGGGCCCCATAAAGTCAATCGCCCATTTTTCGAACGGTTGCAGTGTCATTTGTGGATTGAGCGGCATTTCGTCCCTCCGCAATGGTTTCCCAGTCCATTGACATACGTCACAGGCCCAACAGTACGCTTTTGAGTCTTGATGTAGAGTTTGCCACCATAGTCCGGCGGGAAGAATTTTTTGAGTTGTCGCCCTCCCCTACATAATGTCCTCCTGCAACCCCCCCCCCCCATGTGCTTCTGTGAGGATCTGTCCTCGTTCAAATTCAGGTACATATCTTCATAATATTTCGTCGTTTCCCATTTTATAAAGGTGCCCCACAATGACAGTGAAGTCCACCACACGTATCACCAATTCTTTCTTCTGCTGAACTAAATATCCCTGCAGCGCATTTCCTGTGGTTAAGAAGTGGATTATATCCTCGAAGTGGCCATCCGCAACACGCACTGCATAGAGTTGTGCATCAGGTAGTCCTTCCTCTAAATTTGTGGGCTCCTCGCCGTTCTCAATTCGGGCCTTCGTTTAGGCGTCCCAGCTCTACAATGACTTCGAAATCATATTCTTGAAACAGTAACAACCACCTACAAATGCCCCCCACCCCAACACAGGCTTATTCACTAAGTATTTCAACGCAGAATGATCAGTATACATCTTAAAGTGTCCACCGAATAGATAGTGGTGGTATTTCTGGAGCGCATATACCATCGCCAACCCTTCGTGCTCAATAGTGGAATAGTTCTTTTCAGCTTTGGACAATCGTTGACTTGCGAACACGATCGGGTGATCAATTCCTTATGTTCCTTCCTGCGTGAGTACAGCGCCCAGCGCAATACACGACGCATCAACATGGACATGAAATTCAATGTCCCATTTTGGGAAAACCAAAATGGGGGCAAGTGCCATTTTTTCCTTGAGAATCTCCAAAGTTTTCTTACAATCATCATTCCAACAATATGTAGCGACTTTTTCCAACAGTTGTTCCATTGGCGTCGTGATTTGTGCATAGCCCTTGATAAACTTTCGGTAGTATCCAGTGTGCCCCAACGTGGTGCGAAGTTGTTTGACACTTCGTGGCGCTTGCAGATTGAGTATGACAGCAATCTTCGCAGCGTCCAACATCAGGCCTTGTCTGCATACCACATGGCTGAGTAAATTTCCGAAGGGGACGAGGAAGGTACACTTCTTAAGATTTAGCGCAATCTTATGTCATCGACAAGTATCCAGCATCAACCGTAAGCTCGCTATATGTTTCTTGACTAGCCCAAATACAGTCCAATCGTCAAAGTAAACTTCCAAAAACTTATGGATGAATTCCTTGAATGCGGCCACTACTACGCGAGAAAATATCGTTGGGGCATTCTTTAAGCCAAAGAGCATAACAGTGTATTGAAAACATCCCCATTCGGACGAGAAGGTGGTCTTGCTTCAATCTTCCGGCGCGATCTTGGTCTGATGGTACCCTGAGAACCCATCCGTAAATGAGTACGCTTCCTGTCCACCAACATTCTCCAAAACTTCATCTGTAAATGGGGTCGGGAATGGGTCATGAACACAGGCGTCATTCAATTTTCGGAGGTCCACGCAGATTCGAATTTCGCCTTTCTGTTTTTCTCCTGCACTATCATAGGACTCACCCAGTCAAACTCTTCCACAGGTTCAATAATTCCCGCTGCAAGCATTTTGTCCAATTCTTCGCGAAACCTTTCCTTGTACTTTGGATTCAAACAGTAGGGACGCTGCTTAACCGGCTTCGCTTCCAGTTGTAGAGTTATCTTCATCATCCCTAGGTCACCGAGGATCCCTTTTAACTTGGTTATTTTGGTCGGGAATAAGTCTTGATATTCGCGAAGTAGCTCGACGACCTTATTTACCGTGGCCTCGTCCCACTAGTCCCCAAGCATTGCATACTTCAGCTCCGCATCCGTAACAATGTTCACTTGTTTCATTTTTAATGAGGAGGTGATGTCGGGGTCTGCGAACCTCGCGACTCCCCTCTGTTTCCGGAATATTGATGTTTCTGGGGTCATCATCATCATCCTCTACTTGCACGTTGTAACATTCTAGGGCCTGGCTTAACTGATGTGACCATACTGACCAGAATGACCTGATCCATCTCATAGTCACCAATCTGTGTTGTCAATCACATTTCCCGCCCGGTGCACGAAGCATGCTTGCCTAATTTCCGGACCATGCGTGATTCGCCCGACCCTGCGCACCTAGTTATCAGCTCTTGCAATCCCTTAGCTGCTTTATTGTCCCGTAGTAGCTTCATGCATGTCTCTAAAAAGGTAGTTAGCATAGAGGGATCCATTTTCAGCGCGGGTTGATCCTTACTACCTAAAGTAGAGCCCTCCACGAAGCTTTTCTTAGCTTCCATAAATGTCTCCTTCGCGCATTCCAAGTCGAACTCAGGCTGCTTTGTAGGGGCCTTGTGAACCCATGTGTCTTCCTCGGTTTGTTTCCCCTTATCTTCCCCTGTGGCTGCGCCACTCCTGAGCATCATGTTCACGTTGGAGTCTTCCTCGCGCAGTTCAAACCTCATCATTTGGATGTTCTGCGTTGGCATAGGCTGTGCTACCCTTTTCTCGCGTATCTGTGCTATCAACGTGGGACAATCTATCATTTCATGATCGAACTGCTCATAGTAGGGGCACGATATTCTAGTCGAGTTGGTACAGTCACAAGCATAGTGCCCTGGTCCTCCGTAGTTGTAACAGATTAGTTGTCTGCGGCCCCTTCCTGGCCCCATTCCTCCTCGTCCTCGACCTTGCCCTTGAAACCCAACGCATACCATCCCCGCGGCTGGATCAAAGCCTTGCATCTCCTCCTGCATCCTGTAGGTAGGTGTTCGGTCCATTAACAGTTCATAACTTCGACAGTTTTTCTCATCGTGGCCTACCGATCTACAAAATTTGCAAAATAGCTGCTGGGGGGTTTGTGTGTACTTCTGTAATAGATGTTGTCCATTGTGTGCTTTACTCCCACCTGACAGATCGCGCACCAGAGTGTGGGCATCGCGATTGGCCCCGCTTGTGCCTCTTGTCTCAACGGCATCGGTCCCCCTTGCCAAATAATTCGCGAATACCGGACAATGATCCTTATCATGGCCTTGGCCTTCACATTTTATGCACCACATTTCTTCGCGCGCTTTTGGCCGGGGCGCCCTATCCAGTTTCAAACTCTGCATCTCCAAGCATAGGTTTTGCGCGTAGATTTGTTGAACTCCCAACCCAGGATCCTATATCGGAGTTTCATGCAACCTCATCGCTATTTCCAATGCTTCTGCCTAAGGTTGAAATCTTCTGCTGCGATAGCACTATCCTCAGATGTGGCTTCAAAGACGCCACAAACCACGCACGGTGTTGTGCATCTGTTAGCGTCATGTTAGCCTCGTGGATCGTGCTCTTCAGTCTCTAATCCAGATCCTAGGGGGTTTCCCCTAGCAGCTTTGCAATCTCCTTGAATCTGATGATCGACTGCGTCTTCGATTTTAGCTGGCTAAATTCTTTGTTTAATGCAATCTGAATTTCCGTTATCCTGGATTTTGGATGATCATTGGAGTGCTTGTTATACCAAGTCAGCGCGCGATCTTGCAGTGCACTTACCAAGGTGGCCTTCTTAATGTTATCATCTGTAACTCCATGCGCTTCCCATACTGCCCTTACTACAAACCAAAACTAATCTAGGTCTTCGCTCCCTACTCCTTTGAATACAGGCAACTTGATCGCACTTGCCATGTTAAACTTCTGGTTCGGTGGAGGTGGTGTGGGCGAAGATGGATGTGATGGCAGTGACGCGAGTGGTGGTGTTAGCGGGGCTGATAGTTGTGGAATGCATTGCCTTATAAGCCTGATCGCACTCCTTGGAGAAGCCCAAGTGCACTCTTCCTTGTTCTTTTGCGGAGGTGAGATTAATGGACTATTTCCTAGCCCTTTGATACCCTTGTAGGCCCTTCCACTCTGCGTCGTTCCACTCATTAATGGATTCGCATCACCCGTTTTTCACATAACAACATCTTAATCCAAGGATTTAGGGATTTGATGCACCTACCTCGCAGTCCCTTGAGAAAATGTCGCTCGGCCTGCACGATCTTATCTTTAGATGCCTCTAGCCTGCGCACCAACTCTGGGGTCCACACTAATGGTTGATCAAGTTTGCACCTTCCCTTACTGTTAGCTAGCCTTGCAATCCACTCATACATTTCTGACGAGAACGACACAAAGAAGATCTCGTGGATTTCTGTGTATATGTAGCGATCTAGGGACCTCTTCTCAGATATTTGAGGGGTTTTGTTTTCCTGCACCACGAACTCGTGAAGCTTCTAATCCAACCAATCTTCAATCTCTTTCTTCGTAGGGTTTCAGCGTTCCAACATCAAACATCCCTTAGGCAGATCCAGGTCCCGACAACGGAACCATTTGTTGGCTTATTGGGCCCTGACCCAGGTTCAGAAGAGTTTTAGCCAAACAAATCTCACACTATCGGCCCTTTCGGCAACAATCCGCGGAGCATGAACTAAAGTCTAACCCGAGGTAGTATGGGAGGGTGTTGGAACCATTGTTTTAAAAAACGGCTGTTTCGATACCGAAACGGCCGAGTTGATCCGAGCCGATACCCTCAGCCATGACTCGGCCTTTGAAACGGTACGTTTGGCCGAGTCACAAAAAGCCGGCCCAGAACATGTTAAACAGCAATTTAATATTTTTTTAATGGATTTTTAAGGTGATTTCTGATTGGTTTGGACTCGAAGGTGTTATATGAATTTGCTAAATGTCATTTGGGGTCCATTCCCCCTCCTAAACCCTATTTAACACACTCAAATGCTCTCTACTATTGATATGCTATTCAAATTTCATGGTAATGTTAAATTCTTAAAGTAAAAGTGACATTCTCCTTAATCTTCATTTTCATCCTTTTACTTAAATTTTTAACATTACCATGAAATGACTCATGACGTTTGAGAGTGGTTTCGACCTCATTGGATTTCATATGGAGAAAGTAGAATTTTAGATTTCATTCAGGGTTTCAGGATTGGAGTATTGCAATGTTTCCATTGAATTTTGTCATGTATTAGGGTATGGAACTCTTATTTAATCAAGAGCACCAATCCCTCTATGTACCTTGATGTTAGTGACATTGGTTGTCGAACTCCTCTGGGATTCGCTCCCAAACCAGGAGCTTCTGAAAATGTCGCTCTCGCTCCTGCTCCCAAGTAACACAAAGAAGAGAAACAGTTTGGATCAAAAACGGTTAAATGATCTAGTTTATGTCCAATACAACCTCCGGCTCAGACGAAACCATTTGCTGAACAAAAGACCTGATTCAGATCCCATTGTGTTGGAAGACATTGATCCAACATGAGATTGGGTAGTGGAGAGTCGTCCAGCAGAGTTTGATCTTGATGAGGATCTTGATGAGGATCTTGATTTAGATTTAGATATCGAGACATCAATTGAACTTGAACATGTTGTTCAGTTGAATGCAGATCCCAATCCACCATCCTCAGTCTCACAGCCAGCAAGGACTCCAATTGTAGGTGTGTTTGGAAACATGAATGAAAATCTCTAAAATTATGTTTAAAATCTTTAAAATTATGTTTTTTTATAAAAAAAAAATATTTAATGTATTTTTTACAACGACCGAGTCATTGAAATCGAGCCGGCCGAGTCATTACCGTTTCGGAGTCGAAGTCGGAGTCAATCCTCGGTCGAGTCGGAGTCGGAGTCGGAGTCTTAAAACATTGGTTGGAACCAGGTTTCCGCACCCTAGGGATGTCTTGATGAGGTCTGGAGGGGTTGCAAACCGAACTACGCACTCGCGCTATTCTGCGCAGTTGTCTAGCCTTCGCGAAGATCTGCGACAGGGTGTTTCCTAGATTCTTATTATTATTGCAGTTATTACAGATCTGATCTATTCCTTAAGGTCTTTAATCAAGCATTCAACAATTAAAACCAGCGCACGCAACCATAAATCTTAAAGATACGCATAAAACCATAACATAAGCATAAACATATAGATCTGCGATCAGATGCACAATAATTCATAAACACTTATCTTTATTAACCTTCTGTTCAGTACAATCCAATTCCACCCTGCGCACTCAGTTGCAAGGGTCCGCGCACAAAACTGCGGACTCTACTAGGCCTCTGTCCACACAGCTGTAGAGCCTACTCTAACTACTATCAACCCCAACTCGGACTTACAGACTCAAGCGAATATTGCATTCATAAACCCATAATATTCCAGATCCCCTTCAAGCTACCTTCTACACTTAGAGCCTTGCTCTATTTATACATTCTCATGGTCCATGGACCATGGGTAGGCCGACACATTCTAGATTACTTACAATATTTTAGGGCAGACTACCCTTAGACTTGACCCATTACAATTCGCGCTTTGTGCACTTCGCGGAGCCTTTACAATATTAATACCCAAAATTGTGGGCTTTAAGCCCCAAAACCGTTACGCAGGGCCTCCACTACCCAACAAGTCAAGAGGACTACAAAAGATGAGGGGCAGGATCCTCGAGGTACCCAACCTCTTGGATTATACCTGGCTACGGGAGCCCCGAAGAGTAGCAGGACAGGCGGATGTTGGTAGAGACAGATGAGGATGGAGCGGCAGAGAGCGCTACAATGTAGGATTCCCAGGACAGCGCGAGGCTAACAGGCTGCAAGTGCGAGAAGCACAGGAGTGTTGCACCAGTGCAGGATGGCACAGAGAGGTGTGCAACGATGATAGATGCAGGGAGTTGTTGCAGCAACACAGAGGTCAAAGAGGGAGCACTTGTCAGTGATAAAGGGAGCTTCAGCATCGAGAGTGTCTCTAACCTGACAGAGATGTCAGAATTGGGAGATTAGTTACTTACTTCTCAGTAACTGAGTTGCAGTGCAGCAGTTAGCAGTGGTGGTGCTATGGGCAGCACAATGCAGCATGATGAGAGGGGATGCAATGCAGAAGCAGCAGTGGCAATGGCAAGGCCATGGGCAGCAAGCACGGATGCAGAGGGAGTTGTCGTACAGATGCAGCAATGGTAGTGGCAGAGCCATGGGTGGCAGTATGAGATGCAGCAGTACAGATGATGTGCAGCAAGCCTAACATTAGGGACCGATGTCAGATGATCAAAGTAGTACTCAGTAAGGAGTATTGCTAGAGCATAGTTCGCTAAGAGGGAGTGTTGATTTGGGGTAGCATCGGATGTGCTCTAGCCACGAAATTTGGTGGAGAGGCTAAGGCACATGAGATCTCCAATACCCAAAAAGGGTTTGGGCAGATTCTAAACAGTTTGGGAGATATTAAAATAATTAATATTTTTAATGGAGTCAATTAAAATATTAATGTGAATTGATATAAAATTGTGTTATAATGATCAAAAAGTCATGGATCAAGCCAGATCTAATCTTAGTCATTGATTAGGGACTTAATCTCGGTCGTTGATTTGTCAACGAGAAAAGTATAAGAGGAGGCTTGAGGATCACTTGGAGAACACACCAAGAGATCAAGATTTCGACTTTCTGGAGATGGGTTTGCTGAGAAAGTTGAGAGAGTGATCTGAAGTTGCAGCTGAGGGGCAGTGAATACAGAGGCAAAGTGGCAGAGATAGTGCCGAGAGGATCAGCGCAATAGCCAGGAAAGCTGACGCAGGGGGCAGAAGCCAGAACTATCAAGAACAGTCGTGACTACTGGGAACTGCCGAGAAAGTTGACGCAGCAGGCGGACGCCGGAACTGCCAAGAAAGTTGACGCAGAGGGCAAAAGCCGAAACTTTCGGGAACAGCTGGAACTGTTGGGAACTATCGGAAATGTCAGGAAAGCTGGCGCAGAGGGCAGAAGCCAGAACTGCCGGGAACAGCCAGAACTGCTGGGAACTAACGGAAATGCCGAGAAAGCTGACGCAGAGGGCAGAAGATGGAACTACCGAGAACTGCCAGAACTGTTGGGAAAGTTGATGCAGAGGGTAGACACCGAAACTGTCGGGAACAATCAGAACTGCCGGGAACTGCGGGAGTGTTTATCCGGGGTTTCAACTGGAGCATCTGTCTCCGAAGGAGAGGTACTACTACCGAGATTTTTCTCTGTTGGGTGAGCCAGATTTGGCACCCAAATTGTATTCTGAAGCTGCTTAATAAATCAAACCCTCCGATAGTTGCACAGGTTTTCCTGCATTGGGTTTTTCTGGGGACTGTGTCATTTGTGTACTTGTTTCTGTTTCCTTCAGTTGATGCTCTATAATGTGTTGAGCATGTACTTATGTTTATTTTCAGTACTTACATGGTAGATAACTTGTTAATTAATTAGAACAAGTAGGAAGGAATAAATTAGAAAGTACATGGAGGGTTTCTAATTGTTAGACTTAGAAACTTCAACATATAGTTGTAACTATAAGATATGTTTATAATTTTTATATGTTGTGTAACCTATATACGTACCACTACGACTTAATGACTTAACCCGATTCAACACGTGACTTCAATCGATGTTGTGTTTGGTGCAGAACAAGACGGTGGTCGAGTAGACAATGTCGGGGCAGGCGGACGCGGCAGGAAGGCAAATATGATGATGGTGTGGGCAGATAAGTGTTTGACCGGTGGTGATTGTTGATTCGATGGAGTTGCGGAGGGTCGAACCGGACTTTCGACAGTGTTTGACCAGTGGTGATTATCGATTTGATGGAGTTGCGGAGGGTCGAACTGGACTTTCGACGGGAACACCAAGCGAAGGGCGCAGGGAGATAGGGTAAGAGGTGGGGATACGAGTGCGGGAGATAGGGCAAAGAGCAAAATATAGGACAAAAATGAAATCGGATAAGAGCAGGTGACTCGGAAGGCAAAGGTGGCAAATTCAGTGGCTACAGTGATAGCACAAGCGACAATGTGGTTTGCAGGTTGTGATGAAGGCAGTGGCGTGGGCCGACTCTGGGGCTTTGGTTGCATGTCATGGTAGGCAGAACGCCAGTGGTTTTGAGCATGGTGGTAAAGGTGGTTGGCTGCAGAAATCTACAAGCGGCCACGTCTAGCAATGGTCTGTCAACTATGCAATATTGCAACCAGCAAGGTCAAGTGCTTTGGCAACAGGGCTAAAGTTGCGGGCGATCGTGTAATTGTTCTGGTTGTTGTCAGACAAAGATGTGAACGTCTGTGTCGTGGCGACGACAGTGAATTGTCAGATGAATGAATTTTGAATTTTGTGTTTTATGCTTTGATTTTTTATTTTTATTTTTTTAATATATATATATATATATATTCCTTTTTTCTTTTTTTATTATTATTTCCATTTTTTATTTATTTATGTTTTTAATGGCTAAAGACCTAGCAAAACGGAGAAACTCCAAAGTTTTGTGTAGTGAAGGCTTCAATTGTGATGGCAACAAGGTTGACGAAGATTTGATGGCCAAACGCCAAGATCAACCAACGTGACTCTGATACCACTATAACGAACAAGGTTTGTTATAGCAGGTTAAATACTCCAAAAGACTTGGAATATAAATATCTCCATTGAAGATACAAGAATATATATTAAAATGTATGAACAAGAATGATTACAAATGAGGGTGACGGCTTGCATATATACCCTAGGAAGGTACCTCTTCACAAAAGGTCATGTCTTTAGAGACATGTTATTCATTAGTAATTAATCATTATTCATTATTATTATTATTTTTTATATCATTTGTATATATTTTATTCATAACACATGACAATGACTCAATTTACTTGTAAACTCAATGACAAGCCCTAGAAGCACTCAATGGGTGCTTGACTTAAAAATAAATTTCCATTGAGCACGAAACCCATGCCTCAAGAATAGCAATAATAGAATATTTTTTCTCTTTACATTAAATACATAAAATCATGATTATATATGTCATTAAGAAGACCGAACCTAGTTACATATTTCAACAACGTTGAGAGCCATGTGACTTCATCATCTGTTAGAGCATAGTTTTCATGCCATAGGCACCCTCAGCACCTTCAGTGGTTTGTTCATTTCCACACATTATTCGCAAGAATAGTTTTTTTATTTTTTATTTTTTAATATTTTTACTTTTTTACTCAAAAAATGGTGAATCACTCCCCATGGTTGACATCATCATCTTGAATCCTATTAGTTCTTATAAAGTTGATTTCGGTTGTACATTTTTGTTTTGAGGCCCATTTTAGACCAAAAATTCCTCTAATGTCTTGTCTTGGAGCTACTTCTTGAAAATGGATGGATATATTGCATGATTATCTAGTAAGTTCTTTTGTTGATGAAATCTTTCTCTTGAAAATGTCTAATGTGTGTAATTGTTGCAACTAATGTAAAAGTTATTGTGCCCAAATTTTGTTGAAGAACTTTTTTGGAAGCCATTTGGTTGCCTCTTGCATATGTTACTCATGATATAACATGCAATGAATGTCCCTCATGATGAAATGTTATTGTTCTTCATGAAAATCCATATTCTAATAGTACGTAATTGTTGAAGGTTGGTAGCTAGGGCATCAACTTTTGACCTCCTTAAGGACAAATTTGGCCAATCTAACGCATCTAGAACTCCATAGCCCCAAAGGGCTAGGCACTAGTCCAAGGATTTTGGTGATAAAACTCCTCTTTCTTCATACTTTCTCCTCCTAAATTTCATTCCCCTAAAGGTAGGGCAGAAATCTAGGGCTTGCAGCAAAATTTTAGGTAGGTGATCTTTTGGGAATTCGAGGGTCCAAACATCAAGCTTCGAGTCTAGGCCACCTATGCTCCAAGTGTTGTGGGCATCTGTCCGAGTTTCATCCATAAAATGTCTTACCCTAGGTGCTACTCTAAGAGGGAAAACCTAGTTCCTTCTCTCTCACCTTGGAGACTTCTTTGAGGGTTGTATGAGCTCTGTATTCATTGGAATAAATCACAAGAAACGCTTTCTCCTCCCTTTCATTCACCTACTAAGTACCTTGGAAGTATTTCTTCCCACAATTATTCATAAAACCCTAGGTCTAGTGCAAGTCTCTCTTAGGTCTCTCAAAGAGAGCGAAGAGCACTTTAGAAGAGTTAAATCATCACATACAACTTCTTAGAGAGGTCATGCCTCATCTCCTAGAGTCTTGACCTTAGGAATACCTATTATCATCATCATATTCAAAACCATAGGTCTTGATCTCTTAAAGCCTTTCTTGGAGAGCATGTTAGCTTCCTTGAAGCATTGAGCCATTGTTGTGTCTCTCCTTGAATGGGCTTTGTGGAATCACTTCACACCTAAATCATTGATCTACTCATTCCAAGTGATTCCTTTCTCACCGAGACTCCTCCCATTGGTGAAAGTTTGTAAAGAGCAGGGGACTTTAACTGAGGTGATAGTGGGTCATTGTCCCATTGTTGTCACTTGGTCTAGTAGTTATCCCATACATTTCCCTGCTTAGGGCCTTACTAGATTGTGTGGTAATAGTATCAGATCTATTTTGCTAAAATTGTTCCCTTGGTAATGATGGAGTTGGTAATTCTACCGCACTATACCTAGGAGTGGCACTTCACCTTGTTGAGGTTGATTGGGTGGTGAAAATATAGCATTCTTGATATAAGCACTTGCATTGATGAAGGTTTTAATGCGTTGAAACTCTGGTTTCCCACGAGTATGCTTTCACATGTGATGGGTATAGATCTACAACATGTATGGTTGTTATGGATTTATTTTGAGCAAGTGTGATGTTGAAGCCCTGTGATAGATGGTTAATTTGTTCCAAGGGTTAATATTATGTTTTCCCCTGTGGGACGTGGTGGAACCATGTGATTGTTGGTTGTTGTGATTTAACTTCAATGGGTGAGATACCCAGAATGACGTATGACAAGTGGTTGATTTGTTCCATGGATACCAATGTGTTCTACTTCATTTACGGATGGCATGGAATTATTTTCAACAAGTGAGATGCCCAAGAGAACCTATGATAGGTAGTTGATTTGCTCTAGTAGATACCAGTGTATTTTAACCTGTGATGGGAGGAGTATCTACTTCATTGATAGTTGGTATGTGCTTTATGTTTCAACAGGTGTCATGCCCATACCCTATGATGGATGGCTAATTTGTTCCAACAATGTTTGGAGTGGATTGATGCCAATGATAGGCATGCTTGACCATTTGATTGCATGTTAATTTTTGGAACCTGGGATGGGTTGATTCATTCTATTATCTCTTGATATGACAGGTTGGGTTGTGTCAACCTCCAACCAAGAGTAACTATTTCAAACCACTTGTAGCTAGAAGTTAGCCCTTCTAGCATGAGAGGGCTCTCTCAAGGAAAACTGTATAATGTTCTAGATAAAACTCAATTACAGATGGCTAACTCTGGATTTTTGTGTGATTCTTGCAGGTGAAAGAAAGTGTGATAATCACCACCATTGGGCATGGAGTCAAAAGAAAACTCAATTTACAGATGAACATTGTTTTGTGGAAGTTGAGGCATTTTTGGCTTAACTAATGTGAAATAAACATTTACAGTTAATCACAGCAAATTTGAAGGAAGTTGGAGCAATATTACATTGAATTCCAAGTAATCAAACAAGCTATGAAAGTTGATAATAACATAAAAACATGAAGGGATGGAATGAAACCAAAATGAATCTCAGGTTAAAAACAGAGTATGCTGCAAATGTATATTAACTGGATAAAAATTTACAAAAGTGGTCTTTCTCACATTGTCTATCCCCCAGCAAAGTCAAAAAACTACAAATATATAGAAAGACATCTCCATCTATCATTAATTACAAAACCTGCCACCTGGGGCTAGATTCGATCATCATGCTAAGAGACCTAATCCTATTTGACTTACAAAACATATTGAGATTTCTTAGGGATTTTCTATTTTAATACAATTTGAATTCAAATAGGATTCTATCAATTTATGAGCCCACAAATATTCTGTTGCTGAACCTTATCGAATTCAACTAAATGCTGAGTGTGTTGAATTGTTGATGTGCTCCTGCCACATGGATGTGCTGACCTGGTTGACTTTGCTGACTTATCTTCCTGAAAAATAGGAGTTCTGATCTGATGATGTGGACACCCTTGTGATCTGTAACCCATGTGATTTCCCTGCTGTCTGATGCCCAATCAAAATTTATAACGCAGAAAAAAGCAGTTTGACAGTTTTGTAGCAAAATTTGGTAGCAAGCTACAAAAAACATTCTTCTAGTCTTTTTATGATCTCTCTACAAACTCTGAAGTGTACTCTCATGTATTTTAGCTGAATTTGTGCCAATAGAACTCCTTTATCTAAAATTTTATCTTGCATTTTCCTCAATCATAAGCTACAGCAATTTCGTAGCAAATTTTCCGCTTAACTATGGGGAGTTGCTACGAAATTTTGAATTTTCTGATTTTTTGGATTTCTTATGACTTCTTATGCCTTCTTATCACTCCTTATAGGTTGTCTAACCATGTATATTGCTGAAACTATTAATTTAGCATATTATAGGCAAAAAAATGAGGAATTTACCATACTCAAGGGGTGCTTGTTACTTCAGCTATGAGCTTGAGATTTCTTTTTGAGAGTTCGATTTTGATCATCTCTATTTGAGTTTCCAATCCTTTGACTTGTTTCTACAACTTATTTCTGTCTTCCTGTAGCCAACTGTTCCTGTAAAATTCATGGCAAAATCCTTAGCAATCTTTCCATGGAAACCCTGCAACTTCTGGCAAAAACGAAGGCATCCAACACTAGCAAACGAACGACTAAAAACAGGGTCTTCTTCCAAAAGCTTCATGTCAGTGGGTTCATATCGCACCATAGAACCTCCTTTGTATTGTTTCTTCTGTGCCATGGCTACAACACATGATGAGCTCCTTCTTGCCACTTGCAATTTCTCCTTAGGACAGCTAGACTTCCCTATGACAGCGAAACCAACTCAAAATGAAAGGAAAACGATGGAGAATGCTTTGCAGTGCGAACATTTTGGGGATAACAATCAAAAAGGTGAACTCTGATACATAATGATACTCCATTGTGACTCAGACCCATGATTATTTTTAAGGTTACTAATCAGCAAGGGTTTCGGGTTTCATAGCAAAACAAGTGGCAGATGTGACAAATTTGCTACGAAGTTCGAGCACTTTCACAGCAAATACTCTGTTTTCATAACTGAATTTGCTACAAATTTGGACACAAAAGTTCCTTATTGGCTAAATGACAATTATGAACGAGTGAGACAGACACAAATGATAATTTGGAACATGACTCATACTGTGAACCCCACTTAGGCTCATGTTGACTCTACACACTGACTAGGTGACCAAATTGACACTTTGTACATCTATTTTTTATTTTCGGAAATTCTTATAACATTGCTAATTTGACAAAATAACTCCAAACTATCTCTAAGTGGTATTGAAGATAACACATTCTATGATAGATTGATGATTATTGGCTAATTGTTTTGGTTGAGTTATGCTTCAAGGGTTTACAAAAAGGCAGCCTTGCTAGGGTTCTTGCATAAACCCTAGGAAAAGAGAAGTCCTGTACAAAATAAGACAATACTGATCATGAGGGAAACCCAAAGAGAATATAAGGGGAGGAGGGGAGGGGTGGGGGAGAGAAAAATGTCTTGGATGTTCTTGGAGAGATTTCTATTGCGAGATGCTAGGCTTTTCTCTTGTGATGCTAGGTTTTAGGCATACATGTAAATCCTAGAGAAAAACATGACATCCGAAGTGATGATCGTTCCTGTGGCTCTTGTTGTACCACTAGGTCTCTACCCTAGTAAAAGACAAGAAGAGTGGAACTAACACTGTGTATCATCTTGAAATTTTTTGAAGTTTTCATTTGGAGTGTAAGGCTAGAGCAAGATCAAGGAGCGATAAACCTAATGAGTCTTGAACTTGATGTGATGCCTTGCCTGGAAGAAATCCTTAGTGTTCCATAGAGGTCTTCATACTTATGATTAAAGAGTTGAAGACCTTGAGTTTGAGCATTCAAACACGAGGATATACACATAGATTTAGACGCCAGTGCTAGAGTTGTCTTGCCATGTACTTGTGTGATGCTAAGAAACTAAATTCGTTGCCCACACCTCATGTGTCCCGAATCGAACGAATCAGACACGATTCAGTGGGACACGTATCCTCCAAATCGTGTCTCGATTCCAAGACACGTGTCACGCATTTTTGACCTCAGTGTGGCTATAAAAGTGCGATTTAGCCCATTCTAACTTCACAATACTCATTCTCTCTTGTTGTGGGTTTGTTGTGGGTGTGTGAGAGCGCACAGAAAAGGGTATGGTGTCATTTAGGAGGCGATTCAAGCAACAAGTAAGTGCAGTTTCTCTCTATTTTTTTTGCATTGTTATTACAACATTTTGCATGTGCATTTGTTTTACAAATTTGTGCATTTTTTCTTTATTTTTTTACAGCATTCATGGCTCAATCAAGGGCAGTAGGTAAGGGGCAAAGGAAGGGAAAGAATGTCCCCATTGGAGATGCCCCTCCTCTTCCAATTTCATCAAGGTCTGCAAATGTTCCCTCTATTGCAAGTGGGGCAGCAACAGCAGCTTCAAATGCTGAGGGAAGACAGCAACCTCAAGATAACAAGTATCCCTTGTGGAATTATGTTACAAGAGAGCAAGGGCCAGGCAACAAGATGAAGGGAAGAGGCAATGTTGCTTGGAAATGCAACTGTTACAATAATCATTTCATGAGCACATATTACCATGTGAAAGCTCATTTGTTGGCTTTACCAGGTTCTGGAATTGCAGCATGTACACAGTTGTCTTTAGCTAAGAGGAAGGAAATGGAAAAACAGGCCAATGTTGGTATGGCAAAGATGGTTGCAACATCTAAAAAAACAAGAATAAAGACCTCCTTCCATTCTTGAGGAAAAGCAACAAATTTCCATTTGAGTTATGGTGGGAGACAAGAAGCAAAAAGAAAGGCAATGGCACTTGGTCTAATGGACAAGATTTTTTAGAAAGAGAAACAGGAAGAGCTTGATCTCACCATTGCAATTTTTTTCTATCAACACTTCATATCCTTTAATGTTGCAAGCTCATCTTTATTTATTGAGATGTGTCAAGCTCTAACTCAAGGGGCTCCATTAGGGTATGTGTCTCCTGGGTCAGAGAAGCTTGGAACCACATGGTCAACGAAGGCAAAGAAAGAGGTGGACAAAATGCTTAAGCCTATTAAATCAGCATGGCCAACTTCTGGGGTTAGCATTGTTTCTAATGGATGGACAGATCCAATGCGGCACCCACTCATCCACTTCATGGTGTCTTCCTTGAATGGTCCAATTTTCTTAAAATCAGTGGATGCACTTGGACAATACAAGGATGCACAACATATGGGTGAGTTGTTTATTAAAGTTATTGAAGATTTAAGTGTTGATTCTTGTGTGCAAATCATAACAGATATTAGATAATGCAAGGTTGTTGGCATGATTGTGGAAGCTAAATATCCACAGGTATTGTGGACACCTTGCATTGTCCATTCTTTGAATTTAGCACTTAAACCTATTGCTTCTGATGTGCTTTGGATTGGAAGCATTATTGAGGATGCACAACATATCCGCATCTTTGTACAAAATCATACAAATGCCCTCACTATCTACAAGGAGTACACCAATCCATCATTGTTGAGAATTGTGGATACACAGTTGCCTCTTCATTCATCATGTTGAAGAGGTTGAGGGAAGTTAAGACCGCTCTTGGAGCCACAGTTATTTCAGATTGTTAGTATTTTTAGAGATAGACAAATCAAGCAGCCTCAAAAAGAGTGAAGGACACAGTGTTAGATGATGCTTGCTGGGAGAGGGTAGATCTACTTATTTAGATCATGGACCCTATCACTTTTTTGCTTTGATTTGCAAATACAGACCAACCCATCCTAGGAGAGGTTTATGAGGGATGGGGTTCCATGATTGAGTCTGTGAGGAGCATTATTGTACAGAGTGAGTGCCCTGAGTATGAGACATCATCAGAGGCCTTCTTCACCACCATACAAGATATTCTTGTCTGCATATGGAGCAAGAATTGCACACCTTTACATTGTTTGGCTCACTAATTGAACCCAAAATACTACAGCCATGAGTGGTTGAATGGTGGACCTTCCCGCAGATTCACTTCTCACATGGATGGGGAAATTTCACAGGGGAGGAAAGATGCATTGAGGTGGATTTTTCAAGATAGAGCATCCCTTGATGAGGTGGAGGATGCCTTTGCAAAGTTTTCCACTGGCACTAGTCGATTTGCAAGATATGATGTGATTAGAGACAAGGGGGCTAAGAAGAGCTATTCTTGGTGGGCAACTCATGGGGAAAGAAGCCCTCCTCTACAGCAGTTAGCCATGAAGCTCCTTTCACAGGTGACTTCATCCTCTTGTTCCGAGAGGAATTGGAGCACACATGGGAATTTGTATCAAGAAGAGCAGGGTTGAGCAATACGGGGCAGAGACAATGGTGTATGTGCACACCAACCTTCATCTTATTTATAGGCAAAGGGATGAGTTGTTGAAGGGAAAGACAAAGATGTGGGATGTCTTTCCTGATGATATGGATTTGGATAGCAGTGTTGAGTTGGCATTGGCCAACTTGGATCTTAATGAGCCAGTGTTAGAGCCTATCACTTTTGATGATGGTGATATTGTAGAGGGGTCATCCTCCACACCAGTAGATGCAGAGATGACATTGGATACAGAGGAGGAGGATGCAGCAAAGGAGAGCAGTGGTGACCATGATGATGAGTACAGTGATGTTGATTTTGATGATGAGGATTGATGACTCATGAGCTACCTACTGCCTTGAGGCTTGTAGTTGTTTTGTATTTGCTATTTCTATTTGCCATTGGCATTGCTACTACCTATGTAACACATTTTGATTTTGATGACTTAATGAGAAAACTACAGTATCTTGTCTTTCTCCTATTGGATCATTGATGAATATGTTTATCATTTATGTCACAATTGTATTTGTATGCATAATGTTACTTTGTAAAACTTACATCTAGATGAAGATCTATGTTTGAATCAATGAATTTGTATCATGAATGAGAATTTGTGTAAGAAATATCTAATTTTTAATATATATATATATATATATATATATATATATATATATAATGTGTCCTAATGTGTCCTGTTCCGGGGGGTCAACATGTCCGTGTCCATGTCCGACACTCGAATCCTTGTGTCCCGTGTCAGGTGACTTAGGTGTGATGCAATATGGCTAGAGTTTGTAAATCCCAAAACGCCAATGCTACTATGGAGAGCTTGTGTTATACAAGCTTGATGTTGAATCCAAGAATAACTTTTCAATGTTGATGTTTGCTTGTTGTAGATCTCTGGTTGTGGCTATGGTTTCCATGGTTTCCCTACCTAGGGTTTTAGCAAGCCTAAAAATTGTACCAGCCTGTGATGCACTGTGAATATGTCCATGTGAGTCATTTCTTCCATGTAAATATATGTGTGTGCATGTGTGTACGAAACTGTCCAAAATTGCATAATTGCAGATTTGACTTTCAGCTTGCTTGGTCTTCTTGATTGAATAATTTCCAGCACTTGTTGTTCATGCTGATCTGACATAGCATATGCCTGAAAATATCAAGTGATTTGGCATACATCTTGAAGATAATAGAGCAGACTTACTGCTGTAAGTTTGTTGTAATTAAAGTGATTCCATATCTGGTTTATGGTCGGAAAAGTGTGCCCTAAGGACTGAAACTTGTTAGCATATGTTTAGTATTTTTTCCTTGGGTTGTCTAATGTGTTGGCTTAAAGTGAAGTGAAACAATGTCCACTGTTTGATGTTACAAATTAATATTTCAGATGGGCCATAAGACTGGAGTTCACAGGGACCAGATCGAGGAAACCTACTTGTGAGGCGAAATTTATGCTTGCATTAAAAGTCAAAGAATACAGAAATCTATCACATGAAGGACTTTCATAAGAGAAGAGTGTACCACTGTAAACATGGATACAAGCTTTTAAATTTAAGTTCACTGGTGTAAGATTGCCTTTTGTCTTTTATGATCAGCCTTCCCACTGATAATGTTCACTACATAATGAAGAAAGGTCTGCTCAGTCAAAAAACTAATATTATATTGGAACTGTGAAGTTTCTCAAGTATGACCGGTTTGACAACAATGCTAAGTCTATACAAGTTAGTGAATATACAAAACATTGTTTCAGTCATTATCATAAACAATTTACAAGAAAAACAATGCATGATCTCAGAAATCATATCACAAATGTAAAACATGAAAGGATTAACATAGTTCATCCTTTAGCTCAACTTTCAGGACAATAATGTTATCATCCAACAAAAATACCAGTCGATGTGCATTATTTCCAGTATATTCGTTCATTACAGGGTTGAGCTTAGCAGACAACATACCTCCTATCACAAAGAAGATCATAGAGTTTACCCCCATAAATCTCAAAAAAACTAAGCCACAAGCGGAATCCCTGGTTTCGGTACAGTGTTTGGTGCATCAACTCAAGTATATCCCCTGCTGCCTTGAGAGGCAAAGGCTGCATTGTATATGTTTTACCACTGCCTGTAAGGAAGAACATTTCATTGAACTAGCAGTTTATTAAAGTGAACAAGCATCATCTTAACCAATATCCAATCATGTATTACATGTTTATGCAATTGTAAGGATGAGTATAAACATACATATCTTCAAAAATTCAACCAATTTCATAAGAAGGCAACATCTACTCATTATTGAAAAATGCAAGCTCAGTATTTGGCCATTTGGTAGTACAGGCCTGTTCAATTTGGAAATAAAAGCATGTAAATAAAGATTCGTGGCCTTTAGAGAAGAATGGCCAACATCAACAATATAACAATGAACTATGTCTGAACTTTACCCGTTTGACCATATGCAAAGCATGTTCCTTTTGTGCGGCGAAAGATAGCTGGAACAATGGGTTTCACAGTACTACGATAAACCTGCCAGTTACAAGATGGCAAATATAAAATCATACAACAAAGAATTTACAAAAAAGTTTAAACATCGCTACAGTCACCTATACTCCTGATAACAAGGAATGATACAGCTATGAACTTAAGTATCTGAGAGATACAAAGCCAAAAAGTTTTGGCTCCTTCAATTCTTTAATCAATAAAAGTGCAGAATAGTTTAATGATTCTAAGCTTATAAAAAATTATTGGTTTCCATCAGTTTCGTAATGAATGAGAAAAGTTCAACAGGAAAGTGGAATTGGACAATATGTCCTGTTGTGGGTAGTGAGGGGAAATTACATCCCAGACAAATAAATTTTTAAGCAGCATCCTAAAACGCCCTGGATAAATATATGTACAAAAACATTTCCTACTAACAAAATTAAGAACAAATCCCAATAGAAGCAATGAAATAAATTTTAAAACAAAACAACAAATATTCCCAATATAAGCAATGACATAGAGGTTGATGATGATAGCTTGGGCAGGTGCTTCTACATAGGCTAGGTGTCAAGCATGCTGAAGATGTCCAAAAGACTCTTTAGGTACATGCTCAATTCATTCAGTGACTTTTATGAGTCTTTCCTAAGTCTAACTTAGGAAAAGCACATTGATTAATTTACTAATTAAAGTTGGCTATTGGGCTGAGGTTTTCTAATGAAAATTAAATTAATCTACTTTAGTGAGTTAGATCTAATCTCCACCGTTAATCTCAAGAGAGGCTTAGGATCTAATCCAAGCCATTAATCACTTAGGAGATCAAGAGTTTTGAGATCTAGCTTAATGTGAAATTATAAAAGAAGCCTAAGCGGATTTCTCAAGAGGAGTGAGAGACTCAAGGTGAAGAGAAAACAAAACTGTGCAGCTGGTGTTGAAGTGTGTAACTAGGTTTGGTCTTCATAAATATAAAATGTACTTTGATTCTTGTATATTGTAAAAAGAAAGAAAATTTTATTTTTGTTATTTTTGTAGCATAGGTTTCATGCGAGGTCTTTTATTTACAGGTCAAGCACCCATTGAGTGCTTCTAGGGTTTGTCCTAGGATCAGGAAGTCAAAAGACTCAAACAGTCATTGTCATATGAAAAAGACCCCATCGGGCACATTGTAACATGTAAAAAGAATTATTTTTGTATTTAAAAGTGTCAAAATACCCTCCATGAGCAAGTCAGCCTAGCAGCTAAGAAGTCAATGTCATTAGGGCATGTCGTCCTCCTTGGAAGCCTATATATACGAGGGAACTCGACCTCCTATGGACTCTAACTCATCTTCTCATCATCTAAGCAAAGGAGAAGTAGAAGAAGGCTAGCGAAGAAGGAAGAAGGACAAAGGACGAAGGTTTGGGTTATTTATCTCTCTCGTGCGAAGAAGGAAGGCTAGGGTTTTGATGTTGCAAGATCGAAGTTGAGGAAATCGCTGAAAGAAGGTCGAAGGAAGGTCTATTAGGTCACCTATTAGCCCTAGAAGAAGGAGGAACCCAAGCGAAGGTAAAAGGAAGCCTTGGAAGCCCTGACATTGCTCACACGTGTGCAAGTTGTAACTGTTGCAGGGGCTGAAAATTTGAAACCTGCAATGGAGGACGAAATTTTGTAGCTAGGGGTAAAAGTTGTGCAATTGGAAGAGATTTGACTGGGTTTGACTTGGACAGAGGATGCACATCATCAAGAAGCTTAGACTTGGTCTTGGAAGGGTATTAGTCTTGGTCTAGAGGGCTTGGAATTCGTCACTTGAATATCTATAAGAAGAGATTTGTGGGTTTTCCTCTCAAGTGGAGAGGTTTTGGCACTGGCTTGCAACCTATATCCTATGTTCTTGTGTATTGTTGATCTTCTTGTTTTGGTAATTGTTTGATGATAAGAATAACATAATAATAAGAGAAGAAGCTAATAAGTAAGAAAAACTAAAAAGATATCACAAGCAATTATCAAGTTTAAGAGAAATCATCCTAATTGTAGCCCTATAGATTTATCAACATGGTATCAAAGCGAAGTTGGCTAAGGGCATGTTGAAGATCACTACATCCTTGAAGAAATCATTGAAGCAATGTTCTATGGTGGCAAGTCATCTCAAGCAAGGTATCAAGGCATTGTGGAATCTCCTATTATCCATCAAGCATAGTATGACCAAGACTTCTACAAAGGACAAAGGGTTATTCTCAGCACTTACAGGTACGCTTGAGGATGAAAATATTTGGGTAATCGAAAATGGAGCATCAAGACATATGATAGGTGAGAACAAACAACTAAAGAACTTATCAAGAGAAAAATCCTCCTACTTTGTTGAACTTAGTGATAAGAAGGGCTATCCCGTCAAAGAAATTGGATGAACTTTGCTGGAGCTAAAAAATGGAGGAAACATTCATCTCAATAACATTTTGTTCGTGCCAGGTTTGCAAAAGAATGTACTTTCTATTTCATGTCTAGAAAGATAGAGTCTCTTTCATAGATGGAAAGGTTGTAGCATGGGATAAAAGCTCTAGCATTGACAATGCAAAATTCATTTGGATTCGTGAAGGAAGACTCTAGATATTGCTGACCTCTCTCTCTCAATCTTTGGTTCAAACTGAAGTAAGTCCATGTGAACTTTGGCATAAAAGGTTTGGACACCTTCACTACAAAATCTTACCAACTCTAAATTCGATGGTGAATGGCATCCCTAAACTCAAGGCGGATCATGAAGGAGTATGCAAGGGATGTCCATTAGGTAAAAATGTTAAGAGACCATTTGGAAGCAGTGCTTCAAGGTCAAAAGAATTTTGGATCTCATTCACTCTGATGTTTGTGGTCCTATGTCTACGAAGTCTCTTGGAGATCATCTATACTATGTAACATTTATTGATGACCACTCAAGGAAAACTTGGATCTATTTGTTGAAGTCCAAGGAAGTATTCGACAAATTTCAAGAATTCAAAGCTAAAGTAGAGAACCTTACAAAAAGGAGGATAAAGGTACCAACATCTAACAATGGAGGAGAATACACATCTAAGGAACTCATAGCTTTTTGTAAGAAGGTTGAGATTAAGAGGATGTTGATAGTCCCATATAATCCTAGACAAAATGCAATTGTTGAACGAAAGAATCAATCAATTGAGGAAAGTGTTAGACCCATGTTACATGATCAAGACTTGCCTAAATTCCTGCGGGGTGAAGCAACAAAAGCTATTGTCTATGTTCAAAATCGAAGTCCTCACAGATCACTAGACAACATGACTCCTGAGGAAGCATTCACTGGAAAGAAACCAAGCGTAGACCATCTCTGAATATTTGGCTAACTTGTCTATATTCACATTCCAAAAGATAAGAGAAAGAAGTTGGATCCTACAAGCATTAAGGGAATATTTGTTGGCTATAACAACACTTCAGAGGCATATAGGATCTACATAAAGGAAGGGCACTGAATAGAAGTAAGTCGAGATGTAATCTTTGATAAAAATATTATATTCAAGAAATTGAAGGACCTCCCGATTGACTTTGATGATGAATAACTTCCAATATTTGAAGAAGAATGCACTAGGGAGGAAGAGGATTCAAATCATGAAGAAGTAGGTCCCAGTGAACCTGTGCAACAAGTCATCATGCATGAAAGTAGAAGACTGACCATAGCTACAAAATTCCAACACTCCCTCTTAGTTAGGGAGGTATTCATAATGACAATTTAGATGTTCTCAAGTTAACATTAAGAAAAGGTTATAAAAATTCATCAGCATCAGGATCATTTGATTACCATAATCTAGTCAACAACTGTGACACATGGCAAATCATCAGCGTCAAAAAGTTACCATAATTTTGGTCGGTGCCTTTAACCTATGGTGTATCCTCACCATAATCCTGGTCAGTACTCCTGACTCATGGTACATTAGTTAGCATCAACTAGTCACCATAATTCTGATCTATCTGACACATGTTATACAAACTAGTCTTGGTCCACCATCATTCCGGTAAATATCTTTGACACATGGTGAATATCCAAAGGCCACACTCTATCTGAGTAATTCTGGGTCTGCTGCTAAATGAGCCTAATGTTGAGAGGCACCCACTCAACTGAGTGCTTCTCGGCCTTCAGGGTCATTCTTCCTAATTCCACTCAACATATTTTGACACGGGAAGAATGATTGTCCTCTCCTAGACCATTCTCACCAATTTGGGTCATATTTTACACAAGGAAAATGTTTATCCCTAATGCTATCACATCAATACTTCAGACCATTTTCTGGTCATCCTTGACACAAGGAGAATGATTGTACTGGATGCTGCAATTTCATCACTCCCTCTTGTTGAGAGAAACATGCTCAATCATTTCAAGCTTGTCCTTGAAGTATTCAAACTTCATCCTAGAATAGAGGCTTTGTTTGTAATCTGCTTGACTGAAGAATAATACTGGAGCCATATTGCTTCCTTATGTACCATATATTGATACTATATCTCACTGTGCTTCGACTTGTCATCATGGTCGTCACCTGCACTTGATCAAGACAGTCTTGCAAGTAACTTTTGAAGCCATATTACTTCTCAACATGCCAATTTAATTGCAATATACTCTGTCTTTGCAATACTGAGAGCAACAAATGCATGCTTCATGTTCATTCAAGAAATTATAACGGAGCCCAAACTAAAGCAATATTTTGATGAACTCTTTTTCTCTTCAACACTCTCTGTCCAATCTAAATTTGCAGTTGTACTTCATTGTTTGAGACAAATCTCAAATTATAACTAGCTTTGCCATGACCACTTGTACCATGCTGGTACTCAAGCCCATGTTGAGCAACATGCCTTTGCTCATAAAATTGATCAGCTTCCTTACACTAGGTCCATCACCATAGTTGCTT